>CM035410.1:85404779-85789779 GCA_020310875.1 Ceratopteris richardii
TGAACTCCAACGTTGCGACAACCAAAGAATTGCAATTTTGTGAAAGTCAGACAATCATAATGTTGTGAGACAATTGTGATGTTGAGACAATCAGAGAATCACAATTTTGTTAAAGTCAAACAATCATGATTTTGTGAGACAATTGTGACGTAGAGACTGTTGGAGTTTATTGACCTCCAAAGTATAGCAGGAAGTAGGTGGAACCCCCTAGGAACAAGTTGACCTTCTCACAAACTTCATCATAGAAAACCAGTCATGCTTGCAGAGCTTACTACTCTCTACTCACTCAAAAGTTTTTAAAACTGTTTTAACCACATATACTAGAGACCAAGAGCTTTCCAATGAGCCAAATAACACTCAATTTGGATAAATACTCAATGAGCTATGACCTCTGCAATATGCAGCTTTAATGGAGACCTTGAAACAGAGATGAACCTGAGGACATACATCACTTGCAGAGACTACTGCTCTTAACTCACAACTCCAATGAATCTGAAAATTTCCAGAATACAAATAGACTTGGAGAGATTTCTAACAAGCCAAAGAACACATGATTTGAATACATACACAAGGAGATATGACCTCTGCAAGTTGGATGTTTAATGGAGACCTTCAGCAGGGATAAAAAACAGAGAACACACACTACTTGCAGAGAGTGTTGCTCTCCGCTCACAAATCCAATGATTATGAAAATTGGTACTATGAAAGTAGACAAGAAGAGCTTTCAAATGAGCTATCAAACATGTAATTTGGATATATAATGAGGGAGATACAAGCTCTGCAAGCTCTGCAAGCTCTGCATACAAAAACTAGAGTAGCATAGAGATACTCTCTTGGACATCCCACAAGATCACGACTTTTCTCCTCTTTTTATAGCATGGGAAACTAATCTAAAACCTTCCTAATACATCTAAATTCGTGGTAGACACTTGGATGGAGGTATTACATGACTCAAGTGCTCAAATAAGCAAAGTATTGATGGACTTTGAGAACTAGCCACATCGACCTTCCACTAGGACACCACTGAAGCTCCCTTGTGACTCACTAATTTGACTCACCATGTTCTAGAACTCACGTGGTATTTTTGCTACATTTTATGAATAATATGAGCCTTCTTGAAGTATTTGAAGACTTCCCAAAGGTATTTACATAATTTGAAACTTGTACCCTACATAAAACAAATGTTCGCAACATTCTCCCCCTCAAGTTTCAAAGGGTATTTCCTTCATGCCAAGAATATAGTTGAATCTTTGAAGCTTTGGTCCATCCAAGGATTTGGTGAAGATATCTGCAACTTGATCCTTTGTTCCAACAAAAGAAACCTGCACTTCATTGTTCATGGCCTTCTCTCGAACATAATGATAGTGAACCTCTATATGCTTTGTTCTAGCATGAAAAATAGGATTTGAGGTCATATGAATGCTGCTCAAGTTATCCCCATATATCAGTGGTACATCAACCTGCACATTCAAGTCATGAAACAACTTTTTAAACCACATAACCTCAGTAGTAGCCAATGCTAAACCTCTATACTCAGCCTCTGTAGAAGATAAAGCAACTGTAGGCTGTTTCTTTGAACTCCATGTTAATGTCTTGTTTCCTGCTATTACCACATATCCACTTGTGGATCTTCTGTCATCTTTGCTTCCAGCCCAATCTGCATCACTAAAGACTTTAAGAGTTAGATCAACATCATGACTATAAAATAATCCTTCGTTCATGGTACCTTTCAAATACCTAAGCACTCTTTTCGCTGCATGCATATGAGGTACTCTAGGTTCATGCATAAACTGTGACAATAGTCCCACTGCATAACATATATCAGGTCTAGTTTTTGTTGCATAAATCAAAGATCCTACCATGGATCTATATACATTCATATCATGCAACTCATCACCTTCCTTTGCACTCAGCTTTACATTACATTCCATTGGAGTAGAAACAAATTTACATTCCTGCATACCAAACCTTTTCAGCATATCACATATATACTTTCTTTGTATCAACCACATACCTTCATCGCTATACACAATTTCAATCCCAAGAAAGTATCTGAGCAAACCAAGATCTGAAATTTTAAATTCCTTTCCCAAATTACCTTTTATCTCATCAATTGCTTTTGCATCATTCCCTGTAATCAACAAGTCATCCACATAAATGCATACATAGACACACATGCCATCTACATGTTTTACATAAAGTGAAGGATCAGCATGACTCGCTGTGTATCCTTGCAGCATAAGATACTTTACCAACCTTGCATTCCATGCCCTTGGTGCCTGCTTAAGACCATATAATGCCTTCTTTAACCTGCATACATGATTAGGATATTTTGCATCCACATAACCATCTGGTTGTGACATATACACTTCTTCATTTAACTCACCATTAAGAAAGGCATTCTTTATATCGAGTTGATATATATTCCACCTTTTACTTGCAGCTAAAGCCAACAAAGTTCTCACCGTTGCCATATTTGCTACTGGACTAAATGTTTCCTCATAGTCCACACCTTGAGTTTGATTATATCCTTTTGCTACAAGTCTAGCCTTATATCTAGACACACTACCATCACTATTTCTTTTAATCTTAAAAACCCACTTGCAACCAATTACCTTTTGCTTTGGTGTACTTGGAACTAAATTCCAAGTCTTGTTATCCTGAAGTGCTTCCATTTCTTCTCTCATTGCTTTCTCCCACTTTTCATCTCCTTTGGCCTCATCATAACATGTGGGTTCATTTTCCTGCTCAACTTTTGTCATAAAAGCATAATGAGTATTCATAAAAGATTCATAAGTATACCTTTGAGGTTGCTTACTTACTCTTGAAGTTCTTCTTACCTCCAATGTAGATGCTCTTCCTTTCTTATTAGGAACCTTTGATGATTCTCCATACTCACATACATCACTAATTTCCTCTCCTTCATCATTAACTTCAACAAGTTTGAGTTTAACTTTACTTTTAACACTTGGAGGTGACTCTTGCCTTAATCTTCCATTGAAAGGTGATCCTCTTTCTTCATCTAGACCACTCCTTTCATCATTTAAACTTCCTGATGGCTGAACTATGCATTCATCTCCTTCAACCACACCTTCTTCATTTTCATCCATGTCCTGCAAACAATTCTTATCTGCATACCATGAAAGTGATTCATCAAAGTTTACATCTCTTGACACAACAACCTTATTGGTATGAGGATTATAGCATCTATATCCTCTTTGAGTATCTGCATAACCAATAAATATACATTTTTCTGATTTTGCATCAAGTTTAGATCTCACCTCACTAGGTACATGTACATAACATACACAACCAAATACTTTCAAATGACTTACACTTGGTTTCCTTCCATGCCATACCTCATATGGTGTCAAATGATGAACTCCAGCAGTCGGAACTCTATTCATAATGTAAACACTTGTGCTAACAGCTTCAGCCCAAAAATAATTAGGCAAACACATATCATTAAGCATACTTCTAGATGCTTCTGCTATGATTCTGTTTCTTCTTTCTGCGACTCCATTTTGTTGTGGAGTATACCTGCATGTAACTTCTCTTTTGATACCTTCATCATACAAAAAATCAGTAAAAGCTTGAGAGAAATACTCTCCCCCTCCATCAGACCTTAGCTTCTTAATATACCTTCCTGTTTGCTTTTCGACATATGATTTGAACTTCTTGAAACAATCAAAGACCTCACTCTTATGTTTAATGAAATACACAAATGTCATTCTACTATGATCATCAATGAATGATACATAGTACTTATTACCAATCAAGGATGCCTCTTTAGTAGGTCCCCACACATCTGTGTGTATGAGATCTAGCAAACCATCACTTACATAACTTGAATGCTTGAAAGGTTGTCTACTCTGCTTACCCATTTGACATGCTTCACAAAGATGCACCATATGTTGCTTAGTAAGATCAGGTAATCCTTCAACAATCCTCTTCTTTGATAGCTCCTTTAACCTGTGTACATTCATGTGTCCAATCCTTTTGTGCCATAGATCAAGCTCTGCTATTCGATGCATACCATAAGAGAAATAGTTTGTATGATTTGGGTTTACCTTGAATGTAAACAATCTACCTTGTTTTTGACCTCTAGCAATTAACCTCCTTTGCTTTGGATCCTCAATGAAGCAACCTGCATGATTAAATCTCACTTGTAGACCTTTTTCTACCATTTGACCAACCGACATCAAATTCTTAGTGATCGTTGGCACATAAAGTACATCCTTCAAGCAATTTTTCTTGCTCTTATCCTGCATAACAACATCTCCAACCTGCATAATCTTATGTGTTGTATCATCTCCTGTTTCAACATGACCTTTACATGACGGATTATGCATATTAGAAAACCATGAAGCATCATGAGACATGTGATTAGAACAACCACTATCTACATACCATACATCACTATTGGAATTCATCTTAGTTTCTACATTCATCATAAGAAGAGAATCATAATCATCACTTTTACCTTCAACTGCATAATTTCCTTGTTGTTTACCTCTTCTTGAATAGCCTCCTCTTCGATTACCACCTTGATTATTTTCATTTTGATAACAATCTTTGGCATAGTGTCCATACCTTCCACATATATAGCAATTGTTCTTATTATTTTCACTCCTTTGTCTTTGGTTGTAGTTGTAGTAGCCTCTCGTACCTCTAGCGCTTGATCTTCCTCTTCCTCTTGTGTTGAAGAAGCCACTTGAAGTCCTTTGATCATCGATCCTTCTTCCTCGACCTCTATTTGAACCTCTTCCACCTCTGTTTCCACCTCTTGATGATCCTACATAAAGAGCTTGTCCTTGAGATCCTTTTTGATTTGAAGTAGAACCATTTAGATTCATCTCCTCCGTGACCATGAGGGCAATAAGTTGATCAAAATCTGGTAATTCTCCTCTGACATAAACTGAAGTAATGAAGGGTTTCCATCTCTCATCATCTTTGAGTCCGTTGAGAGTATGTGCAACCAAGTCGTCGTCCTCCACATGAGCTTGAATTGATCCTAGTTGATCTGCAATCTCTTTAACTTTCAATATGTAATCATTGACCGATGTCCTTGTATCTTTCTTTATGTTATTCAACTCATTTTTGAGTTCAATCTTCCTTGCTCTTGTACCTGTAGCATACAACCTTTCCAATGCAAGCCAAACATCTCTACTTGTGTCTAGATCTTGTATGTGTCCTACCATTGAATCTTGAATATTTTGTGATAAAATGAATATAACCCTTTTGTCTCTCTCATTCCAAAGTCTAAACTCCCTCAATTGTTGCTGATTTGGGTCCTCTGGTAATGTGGGTTTGATATCTGTGCCGTCAATCAAACCATACAAGCCTCTACCTTGCAAGTATGCTGTGATTCTAAACTTCCATGCCTGATAATTGGTCTTATCAAGCTTCTATATTTGTGCATGTTGGTCTCCCATAATACAAATGCTAAGCTTCCTCCTTTAAGCCTCCTTTCCAATGTGTGTGATGAGAAGAAATATAATATTTACCTTGTAAATGAGGTATGTGCACCTTTCTTTGCTTGGATGTTGCTTCAGATGCCTCCTTGCAATCTTCTTCTACCTTTGTGTAGTGTTGATGATGAACTGCTTCTTTGATAGCTTCAAATTCTTCGTCAAGGTATGATAACCTTCTCCAAGTCTCCAAGTACTTGCTCTGATACCAATGTTTGGAGTTTATTGACCTCCAAAGTATAGCAGGAAGTAGGTGGAACCCCCTAGGAACAAGTTGACCTTCTCACAAACTTCATCATAGAAAACCAGTCATGCTTGCAGAGCTTACTACTCTCTACTCACTCAAAAGTTTTTAAAACTGTTTTAACCACATATACTAGAGACCAAGAGCTTTCCAATGAGCCAAATAACACTCAATTTGGATAAATACTCAATGAGCTATGACCTCTGCAAAGTCATGATTTTTTCGAGAAAATCATGATTTTTTTGAGAGTTTTGGTAGGAACTTTGAAATCAAGCACCGAGGCCTATGTGTCGTGCAAAGGATCGCAAAAACCACAGAAACTTGCAGACACAAACCTCTCTCTCTCTCTCTCTCACACATCCACTAATGATAAACGAGGTGAAAGTAGGGAATATAAAGTCAAAAACAAAACATTTATGTGAAGATGAAGATGGGAGAAGACGGTGATGATGATGATGATGACGATGAAGGTGGAAAAAAAATTCAAAAAGTTAACAAAAAATGACTCTTTTGTACCTTCCAATGTCATAAATCTACAATCTTACCATCAGAACACTCATCCTCCAGCAATGCTCCCTGACAACGGTGCCAAAATTCGGTGTAGCCCAAGCATGAGCACCACCACCTTTACTTGTCAATCTGTACAAATGTGAGGAGGATATGAAGATCGTGAGCAATTGTGGTGAGTAAATGTGAATGACAAGCACATACATGCATGCACACAAGGCAAGATGACAAAGATAGGAACAATGGAAGTTTTCATTCTCAATTACTTGATTACACTCTTCAAGAAGCTCTTTCTTTCACAAACTCACCCGAAAAATAAGCTTTCTACCTCTTTTTATAATTTTTCACTAGCTTTGACCCTGACCACACCTAGTGTCTATCTTCGTTAAAAATTAGGTTCTAGGGTTTATTCGAGGGCTCAAATGGAGTCTAAAAATCATGAAAATTGGTATATAAATACTTATAATACTCCTCAAGCTTGAGGACTCCTCATCTTGAACAAAATGAAGTTACAAAAATGTGAAATGATATTTACAATGGTAGAGGGGAAGTTCCACCTTGCCCATGCAAGGGTTTCCACACCTCCCAATCCTATGAGATATGCTTCTATAGGATTAAATTTTAATTGCAATTCTTGATAGTAAGAAAGTCGACCTACACTTGTGGCTGCTCCTCTGTCAATCAAAGCTCTTATGGTCCTTGCACTTTCTTTGTGTCCTACGTCTAAGGTCACAAAGGGTCATCGATCAACTATTCTATGGGAAAGTACACCTGATGCTTTGAACATGGCCATGTGATATCCCGGAACTTCATGAGTGTATGATGTAGGCTAATCTCGACCTTGGCTTCTCAATTTGATTCGTTGGATGCATTTCAAAGGTTTTGCATGTGTTTCTTCTTGCACTCGTTTTTCTTCTTCCTTAAGTTTCTTGGCAGTATTGAGTCAATCTAACATTTCCTCTATCAAGGGTTCTTGATATAATTTTACTCTACATCCACTGATGTAGCTAGGTCAGACATTGACTTCTAGAGTGGCTGATTGGACTGCTCCACTTGTTGATATTCTATTAATAATCATGGATCCATAGCCACACTTCTCTTTCTTTCATGTTGCTTCAAGGTGTACACTAGGACAAAATGTCCCACTTTCAAGCCCTTATCCTTCATGTGGGAATCAAAGTAAGCCTTTTGCCTTTACTTGGCCACATATATTCCTACAGATGCTCTTAGTCTCATTTCACCTAACCATTCAAGATCAAAGATTCTCAAAGAAAGTTCGTGACTTGTCCACTACAACTACTTTCACTATGGGTATCAAGAAGTCTAATGGTAGCACTACTATTTGGCCAAATACCATCTGATAGGGTGTGGCTTGGAGTACCGTTTTACAGGCAAGTCAATTTGCCCAATAGCATGGTGTAGCTATTTATCCCACTCAGAGCGCTTATTATTCACCAATTTTGTCAATACATTACATAGGATCTTGTTTGTGCTCTTAACTTTTCCATTGGCTTGTGGATGATAGGGGGCATACCTCTTATGTATCACCATGAATTCTTGGAGAAGATTTTCAATGAATCCATTCAAGAAGTGTGTGCCTCTATCATTTACCAACTTGATTGGTAACCCACATTGGGTGAACACATTCTCGAATAAGAACTTAGTCATCATCTACGCATCATTCTTAGTTGTGGCATTCACTTCTACCCATTTGGTTAGATAGTCTATGGGAACAATAGTATATTCAGCATGTGAACTCTTAGCTGGGGGATTAATAGGACCTACCAATTCTATTCCCCACTTAGAGAATGCCCATCCTCCATCATAGGTTTCAAAGGCATCTCATCTTTACGTATCAGATACTAAGTTCGCTGACAAATATCACACCTCTTCACATAGGCATATGCATCCATGTGAAGTGTTGGCCACCAAAGACGTGCGAACAGAATTGCTTTGATCACATGGTTTGGTCCAAAATGTCCTCCTGCTACCCCTTGGTGAGTGGTCTATAAGATCTTGAGGTATTCACTCTCATGGACACACAATCTTAGGTATCTGTCTCTTCCACGCTTGTATAAATTATCACCAATGAATGTAATCTAGAGCTTCCTGTTCTAAACACAACCGTCTATCCAATGTCATTTCTTGAGGGAATGTTTTCATCCTCAGGAATTCTACCAAAGGTTCACTCCAATCTGGCACTAAAGACACTTGATATAGAGTGGCATGTTCCACTGGTGGTTTAGTAGCACAAATTTGGCATTCGTTGTAGAACTTATGGACATCTGCTTCCATAGTTGGCCAATATACCCCTAACCTTTGTAGAGTCTGTAGGGTTCTATGTTTGGAGTGATGTTGTTGAAGTGCACCTACATGTGCTAGTTGGAACCACTTTACATGCTTGTCTTCATTTACACAGCAAGCCAATATGTCTTGATTAGTGTGTTTATACATGTTACCTCTGGGAAGTATTTTGACTTGATGATGGTCTCCTCAATCTTGGACATTGATTTGATTTGAACTACTACTCTGTCATCATGTGTGTTGGCCGTTTTCTCGAGCTTGTGCAGCCACTCTTTGGTTTTGACTTCAAGTGTTTCCATTCCTTTGGTTGTTTGTTGGCCACTCGGCATATGCATAGGAACATAAGGTTCCTCATATGACTCTTCTACTTCAATGGGCACCAAATCTTCCAGTTCCGGTTCTATGATAAGGGAGGGTTGTCTTTCGTATTGAAGTAATTTACCTTTCAATTCAAAAACCTGTTCTTTGAGTGTATTCACCTCTTCAGTAGTTGATATAGAATATGTGACCTTTGTTTGCCCTTCTTGTGCCCTTAGCTGTCTGCGAAGGGTGTCCCATTCTTTTTCCAAGTCGCCATTTGCTTCAAGAAGATCAGCATATGTCTCGAGGATGGTTTTCATTGCATCCAAAGGAACAAATTTAAACCTTTCTGGATCTATCTCCTGAGGAGAGCCTTCCATTGCTGCCTCCAGATTCTCTTCTTTTTGCTTTTGAAGTCGCTTGTTCTCTTCTAGAGCAGTGGCCATATGCTTCCACAGTAATGCTAGATTATGCCGTAATCGGATATTATCGGCCTGATGAACTTCAATCATGGCTTCAAGTTTTTGAATGTCTTGAGAATTTGGTGGTTGAGGATGTTCTAATAATTTTTGGTGGGCTTGCTCTAGAGTAGCGTTGGTTGAGTTCTGCGTTCTCTGTTTCTAAGTTTGTCAGCCGCTTCTGTAATTGTTGTTGTTCTGCAAGTAGAATGCAATGACAATCTTCCAAAGTCTGATATTCCTTCTACAAATGATATATACATTGATGTAATGTAGAAAAAATATCATTTACATTCAGGGATGCTGGGAAAGTGGAGGATGCCGGGGGAATGGGGAAGGGGGGAGGGATTGTGAATGAAGTGGAAACAAGAGGTGCGTGGGGAGGGGGAATAGGAGATTGTGGTAGTGTGGGGGGAGGGAGTGGTGCCGTGGATGGTGATGTTTCCATGCTATCCAAAGTGTGTGTTACCATATAAATGGGTACGATAGGTGTCGTGGATGTGATGTCGGTGAATAGTGTTGTGAACGTAGGAGTGGCCGCGCATCCGAGGTGGGTGCTAGAAGGAAGGGGAGTTCCTATAACATCAAAACTAAAAGTATGACCCAGATGTGATACTGATGATGAGAGGGTCATGACAACATGTTCAGTGGTAGTGGAGATTATGGTGGTGGTGTCGTGAGGAGAAGTTTGTCGTGCAGTGAGAGGTGAGGGGGGTGGGTTTGGGGATGAGGGTCTGGAGTGTGGTGACAGCAGTGCATCATGGTATTCTTCTATGTGTGTAGTGCTAGTCGGTTCCGATACATCTATATGAATTTGCTTTTCGGATCCAATGAGGCATGTAGGCACTCGTTGTTCAAAGCAACGAATGTGAGCGATGGCCTAGTGAATGGTTTCATCAAGACCAAGCGCATCAGCGTGAAGGTTCAAAGACTCGATGAGCTATTCATCTACCCCTTCTTCTCCTAACATTTGACTCATCAGTAAGTTCCCTGTTTCTAATGATAATTTGTGATGCTCTTGAACTCTCTTCATGGTCTCATACAATCTCTGGATCTGTGCCATATAAGCTAGTGCGCCTACTAGCTCTATAATTTCCTCCTGCTCTTGGTCGTGCTCTTCGTCTGATTCCTCTTCATTGGTCTCTTCTTCGTCTTCGTTCACTTCTACTACTTCGAGTTGAGTAGGGTCTGGAGTCTCTATGGTCGAGTGCGGTCCTCGGGTTTGGTTTCCTCAGTCTCAAGATTCGCCTCATTTATCATTTTGGCAATTTCTTCATCGGTTAAGTCGTCCAAAGTGTAGCCCTATGGAAATTCCAAATCAGAATGGATAGGAGGGAAGACAAGGTTTGGTCCCTCTACGCTCTACTTGGGTAAGCAAATTGTGAATGGGTGAACACGTCTCTGTTGAGGTGGTGTCAAATCTAGTGTGAGGGTGGCATCTTGTACTCGGGACCATATCAATGCTTGTTGGATGGGTACATCATAAGCCAAACACCTATATATGATCTGTGTAAGTGCACAACATCCATGAAGTACATTCTTGTGTTTCTTGTTCCATCGTTGATGTGCTAGGTGAATTTGATCAATGATCCAATGGGGCATATTGAGGGTGAGGTTTTCTATTTCCACCAAATACAAACTGAACCAAATTCTCTTTGGTGGCATGGTAAAGCGTTCTTGAGCAGGGAAGGCAAAATGCTACATACATGTGCATAAATGGAGAGCAATGGTAAGAGTCATGGCCACCATATCCTTCAATTTGTTGAGGTCCTTGTGCTTCATTCGTCCAGGAATCAAGGTTTCCTTTTCTGTTGGAATGTGCATGCCCTTCATGTCTAGGGCCTCCCGTACTAAGTTGATGGTCAGCTTAAAACTTTTTAGTTCATGTCCCTGTGTTAATGCTGGAAGCACAAAGGTACTATCTCCTCCTTTGGCCTTGCTAGGGGTGAGAGTACTGATCATGTAGGAGCAATGAAGAAAATAGGGTTTGGGCAACATTGCTTTAAATTAGCTATCCAAACTGGATTTAGTCCATAATGATTTCATAACTTCAGTATTTTGATACTTTTCAAACTCGCGAGCTAAGAAGTGGTATCTTCCCCACTTTCCATTGAATTCTACTTCAGCTTCCCAAAAGTAGGTACCCTCTCCCAATGGTCGTGCTATGTCATTGAACCAATGGGCATGCTTGCCGACCTGTGAGGTGTGCCCCTGTGGAGGGTCGTGAATTGGAATTACGTGAACCGCTCTGAGTTCTTGGGGCCTATCTGTCAGATGTTCCTCGAGGAGGATGGTCTCAATGTGGACTATTTGAGAGCTCAACCCTGCCTGTGAACTATTTCTTGTTGCTTCTGCCATGCTACTGCCTTGTTTGCTGATTCTATGAGAATATAGAACCACATGTTAACATTGTAGTGGACAAGATACAACCATTTGTCCCCATTAAAACATTAACATGAGGCACCGTGATAAAGTTAGTGGTTCAGTTAGTTCTTAGTGATTGTGTGTGTAGTTAATGAATGAAGAGTTCTATATGCTAGGTGGGATCGTGAAGTGTGAGCATTATGCAGTTAGTAGGTGGGGCAAATTTACAAATTGGGGGTCGGGGGGTTTGTTACAAGTTTTCTGTCGCCAAACATAATGCATGGTTTTACAAGATGACTGTTTGTGGGCTATGGGAGACTCTACATGGGTATCTGCTTGGAAAGGAGGCTTTTTAGGGACCCATTTACAAGCAATCCTATTAGTGCCTATTGAAGCATGTGATCCTATTAGTGTCTCAAATATCCGTCTTTTCCACACTTGTATAGATTATCACCAATGAGTGTGTGATCTAGGGCTTCTTGTTCTAAACTTCTTTGCCAAGCCAGGGTCATATCTTGAGGGAATGTTTTCGTCCTTAGGAAGGCTACCAATAGTTCACTCCAATCTAGTATTAGAGACACTTGGTACGATGTAGCGTGCTCCAGAGGTGGTCTAATATGACAGACTGGGCATTCCTTACACAACTTATGGACATCTTCTTCCATAGTCGGCCAATGCACTCTAAGTCTCCTTAGTGTCTCTAAAGTTCTTTGCCTTGAGTAGTGTTGCTCTAATGCACCCACATGTGCTAATTGCAACCATTTTGCATACTCTTCCTCTTCCACACAACAAGCTAATATTCCTTGATTTGTATGCTTGTACATACTTCCCGCCATGATATGGTACTTTTGAGCTTTTACTACCTCCCTATCGTGAGTGTTCATTACTGGATGTTTAGGCCCATATGTCAATACTAGCACTAATGTCTTGGCCCATTGTGGTACAACTTCCAATTTGAACAAGTAAGCATCAGGGAGATCATCTGATACTCCTTGTGGGGCCTCTCTAGATGTGACTGTCAAGAGATGATCTTCTCTCAAGTGAGTCTTGCCTTTTCTGGTGTAGCTAAGTGATGAGTAGCACCTCCTTTAATGTCGATCCGGGAAGACATGAGGATGGTATGAAGACCTCGAGCAAGTGATGTGCACAAGTGGTGATGGAGAAGCACACAAGCATGCACACACATACACACACATGCGCACACATGTAAGAACTAAGAGTGAGACAATGGAAGCTTTGATCAAGATCAAAACACAATTACAAGAGCTCTTATTTAGTTCAGTTACAATTTGTTCTCACAAAAAATGAGCTCTCTAGCTCCTTTTATAGTTTTTGACTAGCTAATGGCCTTGTCCAGACCTAGTGTTTGGCCTAGTTGAAAATTAGGTTCCCAGGCTATTTTGGAGGCTCAAATGAGCTTTAAAAATTATGAAAATTGATACATAAATACTTCTAATACTCCTCAAGCTTAAGGAATCCTCGGCTTGGACAAAATGGAGTCGAATCTACCAAAAATGGTATTTACAATGTTCATGTAGTGATGAATATCATTGCTAAAAGAAGATTAGGTTAGAAAAACTGATTGGGCTACTTGTCGGATCTGCATTGACTGCCTTGCCTACTTGTTCTTTCTCTCTGCTCTGACTCCTTTCGTTGGCTCCCTTGTCTTATAGATCCTTGAGTGCTCACTGCTACCAACAAATGGCCACTTGATTGTCTCTAGAGAACCCATCAAGGAAATTGTACACTTCCTTGCCTGTTACTCTTTCTAATAGATGCTTAGTGATAGGAAGTGGATAGCTATCTCTAATGGTGGTTGCGTTAACCTTCTTCAAGTTAATGCATACACGTAACTTGCCGTCCTTTTTGGGCACCACTACAATGGGGGATACCCATTCAGTGTGCTCAATTTCACAGATAAATCTAGATTCTACTAAACAATCTATCTCTTTCTTGATCTTGGCAGCATAATTGTCATTGTAAGTGTATGGCTTATGCTTAGAGGGTTTGGCATCTGAGGTCATGGGAATTGTATGTGAGCATGTGCTAGGGTCTATGCCTTTCGTCCTTGTAACTCCATGTGAAAACATCTCTATATTCATGTAGCAAGGCTATCAACTCTTGCTCCTTGTCCTCACTTAGGTCGTGTCCTATGTATGTGCATTGTTCTTTACCTTCCTCTATGGTCACAATGATTTTCTTAGTTTTTTCTTTGTTATCATAGCCCTCTCCTATGAGTGCTTCACGTTTATGTTGGTGCAAAGAAATCAAGCCTACATACTTGGATAACTAACATATATCTCATGTAGTCACATATGATTACTCCTTGTAAAAGTCAATTACCTTTTATCTTTGTAAAAGTGCCTATGTCTAGTGCACTGCTCTCACATGGAGTTAGGAGGCATCAAATCTCGAGTTATTTGGTAGATGATTGATCAGAGAATAAATCCTATAATTTAGGCACTTTATGGTGAGAATTTGAATTCGAATTCAAAGCTTGGCTCCAACTTCGACTATAAAAGGGATCAAAAGGTTTGTATGAATGAGCCCGATTAGAGACATCATTTGAGAGGGACGTATATGATTAGTGATCTTGCTCTCTAGCTCCATCACTACCCTCACATTTGCAGTTGAACATTGCCAATGTCATTGTATTTCTATGTCATCTAGTACATATACATTGATTACTTCTCTACTTCACTTCTTTGCTATGATCATTTCATAACAATGAATTTCCTAGAGCTTTTTCTCAGTGTATGGTTGATCCTTTGATGTGATTTAAAGCACTATAGATTCATTATATTGTCTAGTTCATAGCTACAAAGTTTCATTATATTTGGTTTAAATCGTGAGATATCCTCATATCTTTACTCTCTCATCTATACTCTGAAGCACCCCAAAACTGTCAGGCAAGTACTCTAGCTTGCTAAGCTTCATTCTCAATGTATAGTCCATCTTTTTTATTGAAATAACTCATGATTGCTAGCTATATAAGTTAATTAGATAGCACCAAAAGGAATTTTACTAATTGCTAGCAAGTTGAGAGCATTGTTCACTTTACTAAACATGTGCAGAGACTAAAATAGCAAGTCTATGATCTTGGCTCAACTTTTTACTCATCTGTTTTGATCCATTGATTAGAGGATCATTTTCCAAAGCACATAAATGATTATTTGTGATCATTACAAAGCTAAAAGGCCCTACTACACTCTCCACCATCTGTTCTTGGCTGGTGTGAAGAAAGATTTTGTAGCACCACTTCATCTTGTGATTCTATCCACCATCTCCTCCCATAGTGGTATCAGAGCAACATCAAAGAAAGATGGGAGATGGATTTCCATCATTCATTGACAAATTGGATAGAAGTAACTACTCAGCATGGTCACTAAGCATGCAAGCCTACCTCCAAGGAAGAAATTTATATGGATATGTCTCAAGAGATGAAGAAATGCCAACATTCAAGAGCAAACATCAACCTACAAGGGAAGAGCAAGAAAGGCTAACTACATGGTGTGCAAAGGATGATCTTGCCATGTCTTATATACTTAGTTCAATATCCAATTTCTTATTACCTCACATTAGGAATTTCAAAACCTCCCAAGAGACTTGGGAAGTACTTTCTTCATACTTCTCACCAAATACAACGGCTAGGAAGAACCAACTATGCATGGAGTTTACAACCTTAAAAAAGTAACCAAAGCAAAGTGTAGCTTACTATGTAACCAAGATGAAGGATGTGGCAGATCAGCTTGCACGCATTGGAGAAGAAATAGAAGAAGAGAAGATAGTATGGAAGATTATAAATGGCATTAAAGCTGATGATAAGTGGGAGTCCTTCACCACAGCAATGGACCTTTATATGGATATGCAAATACCTGACTTCAACACCTTGATGGGACAAGTCTTCACCCATGAAACAAAGCTCAGCAAGAATGGAGAGAACTCTAGAGGTAACCAATCTTCTGCCCTTTACACAAATAGAAATAAAAGTAAGGATAAAGTTAAAAGCAAAAAGAATGAAGAAGAGGCTAGTACCTCTCAAGTGAACTTCACACGTAGAGGAAGAGGTACTAGAGGAAGGGGAAGAGGAGGAAATCAAGGTAGGGGGAGATCCTACAACAATTCATCTTACAATATCTATGGATTCACCAGCCATGCTTCAGATGAGTGTTTCAAGAACAAAAGGAATCAGAGAGGAAGAGGCTTTCATGGAGGAGGCTATGGACAATCCAGAGGCAGGTTCAACAATGGAGGAAGCAATTATCATCACAACTACAACCAAGGCTATAACAACAATTATCAAGGAGGCTTTAGAGGTAGAAGAGATTATCAAAACTACACAAAAGACCAAGAGGATTCTCTAATAATCATGAACATGACATCTAGGCAAGGTAAAGATGATGAGCATCTTTTCTATATTGATTCTGGTTGTTCCAATCATGTGGCAAGAAACGTAGCATTGCTATCTGATCTTGAAGAACCTAAAGGGAAGCATAGATAGGTGATGACACTAGACATTCTGTTAAGAAAATTGGAAATGTCAAGGCTTCTGATGGTAACATGAACCTTTTATTTAAGGTCTTATATGTGCCAACCATAACAAAAAACCTAATCAGTGTTGGATAGATTGTTGAGAAAGGCTTACAGGTTAGATTCATAAGGCATGGAGCATATGGGGAAGACCCTCAATAAGGCTTCAAGTGAATTACAAAAGGTGAGAAATCTTGTAGACTCTTTACATTTGAGGTTGAAGACACCAGAAACATTGCACTCTTCAACTACAAAGATCAAACCCTATCTGAACTAGAGATATGGCATAAATGGCTAGGTCATATAGGCAAAAGAACACTAAAGAAAATATGCAAGGATCAAAGTGTGCTTGGCATTTCAAATGTTTCCAAGCAACACATGATATACAAATGTGGAGCATGCCAATTCGGCAAAGCTCACATGCAACCATTGAACAGAAAGGGGTATATGTATGAAGACTACTTGGAGCTTGTGCACACAGATGCGTGGTGTCCTAGGAGAGAGCCATCAATCTCAGGATTAAGGTATTATGTTTCATTCATAGATGATTATAGAAGACGGACAATTCTTTATTTCATGAAACATAACGATGAAGTCTTTACATGTTTCAAAAAGTATTTGGCATTGGTTGAGAACCAGACAGGTAGAAGCTTGAAGAGAATCAGATCTGATGGAGGTGGTGAGTATTTCTCACATGAATTTTATTCATTCTTATAGGACAAAGGTATAAAGAGAGAGGTCACAACAAGATACACTCCTGAATCAAATGAAGTGGTAGAGAGGAGAAATAGACTGATAGTAGAGGTTGCAAGATCAATGTTGAATGAAAGGAAACTTTATAAGTCTTATTTTTTTTGCTGCTTTTATTAATTAGATTAGTGTTTAAAGATTTAATATCATTCAAAATTTTAATTTTATATGATATTCTATTTTTTATATTTTCAGAGATGGTAGGTAAAATAAATAAGTACAACTGAAATTTTTTGGAAGATTTTGTCTGCTCATACATGTATGGAATGAGAGAAGACCAAATCACTATAGCAATGGGTTTATCAAATTACAAGGATTTCATTGAGCAACTAGCTAGAACAACACACATCAATATTGAAAATAAATTTGGAAGTGTATCAAGAGGATCACAAGTACTAAATGACCAAAATTTCAAAGAGCTCACTCGGATCTTTGGACAATTAGTCAAAGTTGCAAAATCATCAGCCTTGGATATCCCCACAATGCTAGGATTCATCAACAAAATCAAATTTGTTGATTTAGATTACCAAACAATGAAGAGAGGAAAGCAAGTGAGACCTCACACTACAGAACATGCGGGGAGACCAACAACAATAGTGGTAGATCCATATGCAAAAGATATACAAGTGAATATGGGAGATCAAACATCCAATAATCTATTTTTGTTCCCATATTCATCTATTCATTTCAAAGATGCAATTCTCATGGGAGAAGTACAATATGGAATGATCCATAAAATAAGAATAACCCACCTGAGATTCATCAATGAAATCTTTGTCGCAAAATTATTCGAATTACATGGCGGTGACTTACAGACACAAGAGAATGAAGCTATGAATGAGGACACCATTTTACATGTTGCACATAGGGGAGTAATCAATCCACTTGCATTAGCACGGCATCATAGTAAAATTCCATGTCTCATTTTAATATGGTGGTACCTTAGACATGTGGCTAGAGAAAATGAAAAAAGAGCACTTAAATGTCCCACGAAGCAAAAGTATCAAACACATAGAAGGAGATATAGCAACACTGAAGAAAAATATATATAAGCTAATGAATGGATTTTTGCAAATAGTGTCATTCATACACACCTCTAATATTTCCCATAATGATCTTCATCTAGGTCACATCCTGTTACATTTTCAAGGCAAGCATTCTTATATCGGACTATGTCACTTTGAAAGAGCAACACATTTTCCAACAAAAAAAAGGTTTTCCAAAGCTACCTATCTCAAAATATCACCTATAAATGAGAAAAGTTGAAAGTATTGGTGTATTGCACTAGAATGTATATCCACAAGTCCTCCACCATTTAATAAAAGCCAAGAGACCTATATGATTTCAGTACTCTTGTTGCAACTTTTTAAATACAAAGATTTAGATAGTTACCCCATTGATAGAAATGGCGTTTATAAGTTTAAATATGCTTTAGAAATAGAATGTGATAGAGATGTATAAAAAAGAGTAGATGCACATGAATTACTTAGAGTATTCTTGAATCTAGTTCGGTATGGTCCAAAGATATCCATTACTGATGGATTAAGACCATATTGAAAACAATGTGGATTCATTTGAATTATTTGGATTAAATGATGTGGATTCATTTGAATTATGTGGACTAAATGATGTGGATTCATTTGAATTATGTGGAATAAATGATATGGATTCATTTGCCTTATGTGGATTCATTTGAATAAAGTGGATTAAATGATGTGCATTCATTTGGATTATGTGGATTAATTGATGTGGATTCATTTGAATTATGTGGATTAAATGATGTGGTATCATTTGAGTTATGTGGATTAAATGATGTGGATTCATTTGAATTAAGTTGATTAAATGATGTGGATTCATTTGACTTATGTGGATTAAATGATGTGGACTCATTTGAATTATGCGGAGTAAATGATATGGATTCATTTGAATTATGTGGATTCATTTGAATTAAGTGGAGTAAATGATGTGGACTCATTTGAATTATGTGGATTAAATGATGTGGATTCATTTGAATTAAGTGGAGCAAATGATGTGGATTCATTTGAATTATGTGGGTTAAATGATGTGGATTCATTTGAATCAAGTGGATTAAATGATATGGATTAATTTTAATTACATGGAGAAAATAATGTGGATTCATTTGAATCAAGTGGATTAAATGATGTGGATTCATTTGAATTATCTGGACTAAATGATGTGGGTTCATTTGAATTATGTGGATTCATTTGAGTTAAGTGGATTAAATGATGTGGATTCATTTGAATTAAGTGGATTAAATGATGTGGATTCATTTGAGTTAAGTGGATTCATTTGAATAATGTGGATGAAATGATGTGGATTCATTATTTGAATTATGTGGATTAAATGATGTGGACTCATTTGAATTAAGTGATTTGGGCTGATGTGAATCCATTTGAATTATGTGGATTAAATGATGTGGTGTCATCTAAATTATGTCGATTCATTGTTTGAATTCTATGGATTAAATGATGTCGATTCATTTGAGGTAAAATTATGTTCTTGTTTTGCATATTTAAAGATAAAACATGGCAAGAATGCTAGACATGATTCATGACCTTGATCATGTTGAATCTCAAAGGATTTTGTCTGAACAGAATGCTCAATTTGCACAATCAAGATTGGCATTTTTATTCCACCAAGATTTAAAACTAGAGGGATTAGAAGGACAACCATTATCAATGAAAGAAGTAAAAAATATATGTCCAAATCATTTTGTTCATGATGTTCTCTTTCTTACAACATAAAGGATTAGTAAAAACTCTACTTTGATGCTTTGTTCAAGTTGAAAGATAATTACCAAACAAGAATCAAATAGCACTATATTTCATTGAGAAAGTTTCTGTACAAGATATTCTTCACTGACATGTAGATTGGGATGATCGCCCAAAGAATGTAGGTATATGTTTGGGCCATCCTCAAAATTGTGCAGAATTTCATAATCAAGGACATGAAGGCCCTCTTCCTTGAAAGCAGCCCTATATTCTGCTACTTGAAGAACATAATCTTATCCATGATTTAACATCATAGGGAGCAGAATTATACAATGAAGGATTGACAATTCTTGGATTACGAAGAACAATTGATGATAAAAGAAAAAAGAGAATCGTTGATTTAGGACTTGCCCTATGGGGTAGTCAAAGTCTTTTTGTCATTAGTTCTTTTTGAAGTTCCTTGCCCTTCTAGTTCCCCTCTGTCATTGATCTGGTCTGGTTTCTCAATCACTACATATAACTGACCCAAGTTATCCATATAAACTCTGCCATACTTGACGGTGGGTCTCACAACTATTTCTGAATCAATAATGTTTACCGTTCATGCTACTCACCTATTTATGCCATCAAGATAAATGCATAATCCTTGTAGGTTGGTGGACACATACTGTAGGGACATTCGGTATTCTCCCTCTATGGTAGACATAAAGCCTTCCCTTGAGACTTAACCGTGCATTTCTTCAAAGGCCATGGTTATTTCCTCCTCTGAGTCACTAGATGTGTTAGAGTAGATCGAATGATGGCTCGCTTGATCAGCACTTCCTACAGATGAAATGACACTTCTTTGACTTCCTAACATTCATCTGGATCTCAAATTCTTTCATCGCTTAGGTCCTATATTTTGTTTATTCTCTCCCCAATGTTTTTGTTTCTCTCACTTTTCACTTTCAGGTTGCTGGAGTTTTCCACGACACATGATACTACTCAAGCCGATACCAACTATAGGCGATACAAGATACTAGATTGGGGATGATGTGATACCTTCTGGTTTCCCCGATACACGATACCAATATGGGCAATACCAACCGAATGTGATACACAATACCACAGAGGGTGATACCTGATACCCAACGATAGGATACTGTTATATATGATACGATACTAGGGTGGTCACGATACAATACCAACTGACTAGTGATACACAATACTGCTCCTCTGGCGATACGATATTTGGTAGCCCACGGTACGATACCATGATACCTAGGGCACGATACGATACCAAAGTGGCTCATGATACGATACCTCAAGATGGATGATATGTGATACCTCCTATTCTTAGGATGGGATACCTCTAGTGGCTCATGATACAATACCACAAGGCTAAATGATATGATACTGCTCAAATCCGCGATCCGTGATACCTCAACTTGGTGATACATGATACCTTGATGGTATCATGATACCTCAACGGAGGCACCCATGATACGATACCTAGCGACTATTGTGATACTAGAGAATTTTGGTATCACGATAACAAAACTGGATCGATCGTGATAATATAGCCAAATGTGGTCTAAAATTTAAAAATGTTTTGTGCAAAGTGTTTCCCTCTCAATCCTCTTCTCTCTTGACCCACTCTTGACAAAAACTCACTCAAATCCCTCTGTTCTACCCCGCGATACGGTAATGTATCATGCCATGTTTGTGAGTGTTCTTTTGATTTTCTAAGATTCTAGAGTTCAAGTTCTCACCTCCAAGTATAAGTCTCCTTAGTCTTGCCCTTAACTCCTCACTGCTCTGCATGCTCTCGATGATATTACCCCTATGATACCGATCCCTTCTCTCCATGATTCCATGGTTCCAACAAATGACTTCTCAGTGACGAAGTCCTATACTTGAGGCCTTTGAAGTGTTCTTAGTCTGAAGTGAATTTTTTTTTTCTTTTTTTTTGGATTTTCATGTTGTGACCTACCTACCCTAATCCTACCTCTCTCTCTCTCCCCTAAACCCTAACTCTTTCTCACTCCCTCACTCCTAACCCTTGTAACTCATTACACACACTCCTAAAGTGTGAAGCAACAAGTGTTGGAATATTTTGTGACTTGCCACTAACTGAAATTACCTCTACATATACGATTCGTTCACTCTGTAGCTACAACCATCATGAAGGCACCTTGATTGGGCTAGTCCTTAACAACGATGCCAAAAATGTGTGTACCTAAGTGGTGAAGCCTTAGGGACTTGTGTGTGAGAGGATGGTTGGATACACTCCAGAAAAGAGCTGGTGCTACACAAATCCTGCTACACCTGCCAATGTTACTTCAGATTACCTTAGTAGACACCTTCAGCTTTCCAAATATGCATTTGGACCCATAATGTGCTTTGGAGTATCACCTTCAAATAGTTTCATCAAAACAGACTACCTCCAAGTTTGAGGAATTGCAAAAACTTGCTATTTATGGACTGTAACCTGCTCAATGTTTCATTCAGTGCTCACTCACTGATTACAATTGACCCAATAGCTTTTAGCCATATCTAGTTGGGCCTCTAAGCTTGCTGTAGGAAGTTATTTCACTAATTTAGGATGAGTATATGCTAAGAAATAATCTTAAGAAGTTAGGGATGTAATCCCGACATTTTAGGAGGTGACAATCAATAGACATAGGCAGAATGTAATGAACATATCTCACTGATCTCTGAACCAAATGACATGAAAATTGATAGGATAGAACTAGAAAGTCCAAGATACATGTGCCAAGTTGAATCACAACAAAAGATCAAGTATTTATAGAGAACTTCTCAAAACAAATTCACTGAAAATGAGAGTATAGCAATAGGTAATAGTGAACATGAGATAGTTGCATAATCTGAAACAAATGTATAATGTATTGAATGTATGATACAAAGGAGATGTTGTGGGCATTTTTTACATCTAATTGATAGATGTTCCAATTCCTTGAAGTAGCTATGCTTATAGGAATTCTGATTGTTGGCATCTTTTTCCACAGGAGACAAGGTCTCCTCATAATCAATCCCTTGGGTCTGACCAAACCCTTTGGCCACAAGTCTTGCTTTGTACTTGTTTACTGATCCATCAGAATTCTTTTTTACCTTATAGATCCATCTAGATCCAATAATCTTCATGGATTGGTTCTTGGGAACTAGGTCCCAAGTTTGATTTTCTTGAAGTGCTTGTATCTTCCTCCATTGCTTCCTTCCATTCAGATTTCTTCTTTGCTTCTTGAAAGGTTGATGGTTCTTCTGAGTGGATATCCTGAGCAATATAGATTGAGTGTTTAGTGACTAGAGAGGTGTCATATCCATACCTTTCAGGATTCTTCTTTTCCCTACATTAGGGGAAAAAATGAACCTTGCATGGGCCTTGTAAGGATCCCTAATTTTTAGGGATTAAAGTTAACAAAAAGAAGGATTAAGGTCACAAAAAAAACCACTAGTGGTCTTTGCAATAAAATATTTCTTCTAAGATATATGCTTAATCCAAGTGGATTCGTTAGCATTCTTGTCCCTTGGATAAGATCAAATGGATGACTACGATCAATAATTGTGTGCCTATCACATAAAGACAAAATTTCTCCCAAGACGTGAATAGTCGTAGGCATTCTGGACCATCCGATAATATCTTGACGGATGGCAAGGATGGATTTGAGTGTGACTATCACTAAATGCCAAAATAAGGAGCATTTAATGAGCTAAGTGACCTTGGGGACTAGCACAAAATGACAAAAGACTAATTGCATTTCCGTGGCAGAATCCATTCTCGTCCGTTCAATTTTGGTCTGATCTAATGGCTACGAATTTATTGAGGGGATCCTCTCAAGATTGAAGCTTCACAACCACTAGATCAAGCAAAGATCCAATGGATGCAATGGAAAGTGGCCCAAAATTCAAAGCAATACATCTCAACCACTTATTTCTAGGTGCATCCAACGGACGAGAGATGAAGGCACCTTTTCTCATGAATTTCAAGCTACTCCATTAGATCGTCTCCACATCCAATGGTCCGAATTTCATACCGACTTTTTTCTTGTCATTTAATATGAGCCTTTGGATCTTTCAGTACATCCAATGGCTATGCTTCAAAATCTAGGCCCATCAAACCACTTTTGAAGAAGAACTCCTGGTTTTTAGTCATTCATACCAGCTTTGACTACAAAGAAACAAGGGAAGCCTATGCCTAGTCTAGGTGATTAAGGGAGTAAATTGTGGCCACCACCCTCTTCTCATTGGTCCATCACTAATCCTCTCTTAATCTAAAAAGCCCATGCAGGGTTCATTTTTTCCCCTAATGAGTTGATCTCCTTATTGTTTGTTGAGAGGATTCTTCAATATCCCTCAAGTCTTGCATCTTCTCTTTACCTTTGTTGCTCCATACCTTTAAGTTCTTCCTTGGTGTTCTCTGATCATCATCAAAATCACTTGAATCTTCACATTGTTGATTAGTTGCCTTCGGAATTGTAGGAAATTCTTCTTCTAGGTCATAAGGTAATTTGACCTTTCTCCAATCATCTTCAAACCACGAGTTGTTTTCATAAAAAAACATCTCTGCTAAAAATAAAACTTTTAGTACTTGGATTATACAACCTGTACCCTTTTTTATTAAGATCATAACCTATGAAGACACATTTCTCTACCTTGGGATCCATTTTACCTCTGATTTGTGATGGAACATGTGCATATGCTATGCACCCAAAAATTATGCAATGTTCTAGGCTAGGCCTTTTCTTCCATTCCAAGCTTCATATGGTGTCATCCCATCCAATGCTTTAGATGGGAGTCTGTTGATAAGATAGGTGGCTGTGGATATAGCCTCTGCCCATAGGTAGTTGGGTAATTTCTTCTCATTGATCATGGACCTTGCTGCCTCCACAATGGTCTTATTCCTCCTTTCGGCTACTCCATTTTGTTCTAGAGTATATCTGGTGGTGATTTCTCTTTTGATGCCTTTATCTTGGAGATATGCATCAAACTCATGGGAGAAGTATTCTCCCCCTCCATCTGACCTTAGCCTCTTTAATGTTTTTCCTATCTGATTTTCAACAAGAGCAAGATATTTTTTGAAACAATTGAATAGTTCATCTTTGTGCTTCATAATATAAAGTATGCTCCATCTGCTACAATCATCAATGAATGATACATAATACCTTGATCCTGAAATTGAAGGGTCTTTGCTAGGTCCCCAAACATCTGTGTGGACTAGCTCCAATAAATCACCATGAATGTAGCCTTTCTTCATGAATGGTTGTCTATGAGACTTCCCAAATTGACATTTGAGCTGCATTTGTATATCATATGTTGCTTGGATATATTTAGCAATCCAAGAACACTCTGATCTCTGCAAATTTGCTTCAAACTTCTTTCTCCTATGTGAGCTAATCTTTTGTGCCACATTTCTAATTCTGATAGGGTTTGTCCTCCATAATTGAAAAGTGCTATATTTCTAGTATCCTGCACTTCAAATGTAAAGAGTCTACCTGTCTTTTCTCCTTTGGCTATCTTCTTGAGTCATATTTGAGGATCTTCAACAAATGTTCCATTTCTTGTAAACTTTACCTACAAGACTTTTTCTACAATTTGTACAACACTTATCAAGTTCTTGGTTATGGTAGGTACATACAATACCTTACTGAGTAGATTCATGTTTCCATCTAAGCTCTTCACATTCCCAATCTTTTCAACTGAGTGCCTTGTATCATCTCGTGTCTGAACCTCATGCTTGTTCCTTGGATCCTCCAAGTCAAATAGTAATGCCACATTTCCTGCTACATGATTTGAACAACCAGAATCTATATAAAACACATGTTCATCTGCTTTACCTTGCCTCATGGTCATGCTCATTAACAAAAGTGAGTCTTCTTGTCCCTGCTCTTAAGTATAATTTTTGTAGTCTCTCTTTCCTCTATAGCCTCCTTGGTTATTGTAGTTGTTGTAGTTTTTGTTATAATTGTTGAAATTGTTTGATCTTCCTCTTCCATAGCTTCTCTATTGAAGGTAAGACCTAGCCAATGCATCCTTTGAGCACCATGTTCATAACCTTTCTTGTTCTTCTTGAGTGGGTTGCCCTTTGCTTCTAAGTATTGGCATTGACTCATCTCCAGATATGTAATTATAAATATTTCTACCTTGTAGATATGCTTCCATCCTAATAGACCAACCAGAGTAATTACCTCGATCCAATTTGTCAATTGATGATGGGAATCGATCTCCCATGTTGAATTGATAATAGCTCTGATACCAATGTGAGGAGATGGTTGGATACACTCCAGAAATGAGCTGGTGTTGCACAAATCCTGCTCTACACCTTCCAATGTTACATCAAATTACCTTAGTAGACACATTTAGCTTTCCAAATATACATTTGGAACCATTATGTGTTTTGGAGCATCACATTCAAATAGTTGCATCAAAACAGACTACCTCCAAGTTTGAGGAATGCAAAAACTTGCTATTTATGGATTGTAACCTGTTCATTGTTTCATTCAATGCTCACTCATTGATTACAATTGACCCAAGAGCTTTTAGCCATATCTAATTGGACCCCTAATCTTGCTATAGGAAGGTTATTTCACTAATTTAGGATGAGTATATGCTGAGAAATAATCTTAAGAAGTTAGGGGTGTAATCCCGATATTTTATGAGGATGATAGTCAATAGACATAGGCAGAATGTAACGAACATATTTCACTGATCTCTAAATCAAATGAAGTGAAAATTGATAGCATACAACTAGAAGGTCTAAGCTACATATAGAAAGTTGAATCACAACAAAATATTAAGTATACTCAGAGAAATCTCCAAAACAAATTCACTGAAAATGAGAGTATAGCAGTAGGTAATAGTGAACATAAGATAGTTGCATAATCTGAAATAAATGTATAATGTATTGAATGTATGATACAAAGGAGATGTTGTAGGCTTACTCATACATGTGTGGAATAAGTGTGCCCTCTATCTTGAAGCACAATGTGTCCTTGATCTGCTCTCTATTCCGCGACTAAAAGTCATGAGTTTTTATAGATGAATTCAAATTTGAATTTGGAATCTGCCACCTAAAAGTGATCCTATCTTTTAGTCCCCTAATTAATTTGATTACAATCACTTGGTTGTTGTGAATTACAATTCGTAAGGCTACGAGATTCTCTCAACCTTTGTGTTTTACATTTATCTTGAGTTAAACTCAAGATATTTACAACAGGTGTTCACATGTGACTAATGAACATTCAAGCTCAAGATATGAAGTAAACCTTTGAACTTTTGTGTTGATGTATAAAACACCACAAGAAATGAATTAATGTGACACTAGAACACCTCTATGGTCACCATCAACTCATTGCCACTCCAAACTTTGAGAAATGATAGCCTAAAGTGAGAACTTTGCTTCTACAGAAATTCCTAGTCACTGAAATGACATACCTTCAGTATTTTGCTAATTTCTCCTAGCTCAAGTATGCTTTCTCCATGAAACTTTATAGGCTGAAACTAGAAGAGTAGAGATTTCCAACAAGCTATCATATGCATCAAACGGAGCTCTAGAACTCAAGTTATGGCCCTCACAAGATGACCATGTATGACCTTCCAAAACTGGAAAACTTGCCTGTTTTAGTAAGAGCGCCTGTTTAAAATTAGAATTCGATGCCTAGCATCGACTTGCAACGAGAATTCGATGCCGGGCATCGACTTGGGATGTTTTTGGCCCCTTTTCAGCAGGGATTCGATGTCGGGCATCGACTTCCCGCATAAAGTCTTGATCTTCTGGACACCAAAACTATAGGTGATTTCATGCACACTTAGAATATGACTTATCAACTGGAATTCGATGCCAGGCATCGAGTTGCTCCAACAACATCATGTTTTTCAAACACTTCAGTACTGAATGAAAAATATAAAAGAAAATATGACTTATCAACAGAGATTCGATGCCAGGCATCGAGTTGCTTGGAAAACTTGATCTTTGTAACTCATCACACAGTAGGTAATCATGGAGATGATGGAGAGAGGCTCATACACAGAACTTTACTCAGTTCTTCTCATAACTATAAAAACTCAGAAGTTTTACAAATGCTTTCTCACTCAGAGAAGCTCGACTATACTCAGTCATACAAAAATGAGTTCTTCTCACTTTCTCTCTCTCTCTCTCACCGCGTCAGTTGATACAAACTAACTTATATAGATTTTCGTATTCTCGTGATTTTAAAAAACTTCTAGAACTAAAGTGAACTAACTTTACAAATATGATACATTTGTGAATTTGTCCCTTCACATAGGCATGGGGTTTTCTTCCTAAGATTTGACCTCCAAATATATGTCCAATTAGTGATTGTTTCTCCAACAACTCCCCCTCAATCACTAATTGACATTCCCTGTTTCTTCATATCTTCTTCTTTTCTTTTACTCCTGCCATGCTTTTGAATCTGCTGGTCTTCATACCATCCAAGCTCTTTGTCATTATGTCTGCTAACTGATCTTTAGTAGAAATGTACTCCACTTCAATCTCCTTCTCCATTACCTTTTCTCTGAGAAAATGATACTGTATCTCTATGTGCTTTGTCCTTGCATGAAATACTGGATTTGCTGCAAGATAAAGTGAACTCATATTATCTCCATGTATTGTAGGTGTACCTTGATCAATGCCTAAGCTCTTGAACAATGTCTGCATCCATATGACTTCCTTAGCTGCTTCCACAAGTCCTTTGTACTCTGCTTCAGTTGATGATAATGCTACTGTATGTTGTTTCTTGGAACACCAACTTACAAGCTTATCACCAATGTATATCATGTAACCATGAGTTGATCTTCTGTCATCTTGGTTACCTGCCCAGTCTGAGTCACTATAGGCTCTCAACTTCAAATCTGATGTAAAAGGATAATATAATCCTTCCTTTATAGTTCCTTTGATATATCTGAGAACTCTTTGACCTGCAATCCAATGTGGGTCCTTTGGACAATGCATGAATTGTGACAAAACTCCCACTGCATAACTAAGATCAGGTCTTGTTAGTGTAGCATAAATCAAACTACCCACAAGAGATTGATACTTCCTCATATCTTTGTAGTCTGCACCATCATATTTACTGAGCTTGTGATTAACTTCAAGTGGAGTTGAAGCTTCTCTGCAATTTTCCATATCAAACTTCTTCAATAGATTTAGAAGATACCTTTCTTGTGATACATATATGCCATGATCTGTATAAGTGACTTCCATTCCAAGAAAGTATGATAACTTTCCTAGGTCACTGATCTTGAATTCTTTTTCAAGCAATCTCTTTACCTCCTTGATTCCTTCATCTAAAGTACCTGTGATTATAATGTCATCTACATAAATACAAATGTAGATTGTACCTTCCTCTGTTCTTCTGATAAGTAGACTTGGGTCTGCTTTTGAACTTTGATATCCAAGATCATTGAGATACTTTACCAGTCTATAGTTCCAAGCTCTTGGAGCTTGCTTCAATCCATACAATGCTCTTCTCAACCTGCAAACAAAATTTGGATACCTCGAATCTATAAACCCTTGAGGTTGTTCCATGTATACCTCATCTGATATGTATCCATTCAAGAATGCATTTTTTATATCCAATTGACTTAGAGTCCATCCTTTTGAAGCTGCAATAGCAATGATTGTCCTTATAGTTGACATCTTAGCTACAGGACTGAATGTCTCATCATAATCTATGCCATAGGTCTGGGCATAGCCTTTCACCACCAATCTAGCTTTGTATCTGGCTATACTTCCATCTGCAAGCTTCTTCACTTTATAAACCCATTTATTTCCAATTACTTTCTTACCATTTGGTTTAGGAACAAGTTCCCATGTCTTGTTCTCCTCCAGTGCATTGAACTCTTCCTTCATTGCTTCTTCCCATTGCTTTTTACCTTTAGCTTCATCATAGTTCTGAGGTTCTTCATCATCTTTGACCATATATGCATAGTTCTTCTGAGTTATGTAAGAAGTATCATAAGAATACCTTTCTGGTTGTCTTCTAGTCCTGCTTGACCTTCTTGGTTCACATTCTTCATAAGTTTCTGGATACACCTCTTCATCAAATATAGGAGCTTCTTCATTCATTCTTGTTAATCCACTTGTGGATGTACTTGCTTGCATATTGTCTTCATCTCTATTCACCTGCACAATTGATTTTCCTTTCTCACATCTTCTTACCTCTTCTTCAAATTCTTCAGCTGTATGACTTTGATCTGCATACCAACTTTTCTGTTCATCAAATGTAACATCTCTAGAAACAATAAATTGTTTGGTTAGAGGATTCCACAATCTGTAACCCATCTGCTTTTCATCATAACCAATGAACACATATTTTTCTGCCTTTGGTTCAAGTTTATGCCTAAGTTGTGATGGCACATAAGCATATGCAATTGATCCAAACACTCTACAATGATCTAGTGTTGGTTTCTTACCCCACCAAGCTTCATATGGAGTCATTCCATTCAGAGCTGCACATGGTAATCTATTCACAAGATATGTAGCTATATTTACAGCCTCAGCCCAAAGATAATTTGGACAGTTCTTCTCCTTTAGCATAGCTCTAGCAAACTCAACCAAAGTCCTGTTCCTTCTTTCTGCTACACCATTTTGTTGTGGTGTATACCTGCAAGTTATTTCTCTCTTAATACCTGCATTCCAAAGATAATCATTGAACTCTTGGGAGAAATATTCTCCCCCTCCATCAGACCTCAGTCTCTTAAGCTTTTGACCTGTGACTCTCTCTGCATATGCATGAAAATGCTTGAAAGCTCCAAACACTTCTGATCTTTCCTTCAAAACATATAATGTTATCCATCTTGTAGCATCATCAATGAAAAGAACATAATACCTTGATCCACTGATAGATCCTTCTTTTGTTGGTCCCCATACATCTGTATGAATGAGCTCAAGTACTCCATCATGTTTGAATCCTTTCTTTTGAAATGGTAACCTGTGTGCTTTACCCATTTGACATGCTTCACATTTATAAACCATATGTTGACTTTGCACATTTGGTAATCCTAGTACAGACTGATTAGCAACCATAGCTTTAATTCCTCTTTCATTGAAATGACCTAATCTCTTATGCCAGAGATCAAGTTCTGTAATCACTGCTTCACCATGTGTGAGCAAAGCTTGACCAATGTTCCCTTGCACTCTTAAAGTAAAGAGTCTACCTTCTTTCTTACCAGAGACAATCTGATTATATCCATTCTCTGGATCTTCCACAAATACTCCTTCATTTGTAAACCTAACTTGAAAACCTTTTTCAACTATCTGTCCAACACTAATCAAGTTTTTAGGTATTGTAGGAACATACAAAACATTGGTTAGCAAATCTGCTCCACTCTTGCATTTCACTTTTCCAATTGAATGTACACTATGTCTTGTATTATCACCAGTTTGAACTGTGTGACTAGAAATGCCTTTTTCCAAATCTGACATCAATTCTATGTTTCCTGACAAATGATTAGAACATCGAGAGTCAATGTAAAATACCTTTAGATCTTCTTTGTCTGATGTGCTGATTGAATTCATCATCAATGATGTATGACTTTCATTCTGTGTGTCATTTGCATAGTTGTAGTAGGTGGTGTTGTAGGATTGATTCTGTCCCCAACTTCTTCCTCCACCTCTACCATAGCCTCCTCTTTGACTTTGTCTACCTCTTTGGAAATTACTTTGATATCTTCCACCTCGACCTCTGCTATTGTTGTTTTGATTCTGGTTTGATCCTTGTTGGTTGTGCCAACAGTCATGAGCCAAATGATTACTCAATCCACAGATCCAGCAAGTCTTTTTGTTGTTATTTTGATTACCTCTTCCTCTTCCAAAACCTCTTGCTCTTCCTCTGCCAGTGCCTTTACCTCTTGCATAATAAGCTTGAGAATTAGACTCCTCTTCATCCTTTGCTTTACCTTTATCTCCTTTCTTCTTATTCTTCATGTACATTGCAGAACTTTGACCTTTATCTCCATCTCCCTTCAAGTCTTGCTCATATGTGAGCATCAAACCAAGCAACTGGTTCAAATCTGGAACATAATGATTTAATGAAAGTTCTGTTGATAAGACAAAATGTTTCCACCTTTCATCCCCTTTCAAGCCTGCAAGTAGTTGAGCAATCAATCTGTGATCTTCAACATCTTCATCTATGGATCCAAGACTATCTGCTAGATCCTTCATCTTAGTGACATAATCACTAATGGTTTGACTTGGCTTCTTCTTGAATGTTGTAAACTCTGACCATAGACTTGCTTTCCGTGCTTTAGTAGTGCTTTGGAAATGATATTCCAATGCATTCCATATATCTTCTGATGATTCCAATCCTCTGATGTGTGGTAGCAAATGATCTGAGATTGTATTGTAGATGTAGGCTTTTGCACTTGCATCCTTCTTCTGCCAATGCTTTAAAGCATCAAGTTCTTCTTTCTTTGGTCGGCTTTCATCTTCAAATACTGGCTTCTCTTCTTCACCTGTTACATATACCATGAGATCCTTACTCATAAGTAAGGCTTCCATTCTCATTACCCATGCGGGGTAATTATCTCTGTCCAGTTTGTCAATGGAGATATGATCTGCCATAGTTCTTTCCTTCTGCTGCAACCTGTGAGCTTAAAGGATAAAGGATAATACCTTTTGAAGTTCTTTGTGTATGAGGATACTTCGAAAGTAATCTTTTGATGCCTTGTGTCTTCAAATGCTTCACCTTTCAAACTTTAATGGAAAACTTTACAAAACTTCTCGTACCTTTGTCGTCTTCTGCTCTCGAGAATCTTTCTGCTCTGATACCACTTGTTGATGTATAAAACACCACAAGAAATGAATTAATGTGACACTAGAACACCTCTATGGTCACCATCAACTCATTGCCACTCCAAACTTTGAGAAATGATAGCCTAAAGTGAGAACTTTGCTTCTACAGAAATTCCTAGTCACTGAAATGACATACCTTCAGTATTTTGCTAATTTCTCCTAGCTCATGTATTCTTTCTCCATGCAACTTTATAGGCTGAAACTAGAAGAGTAGAGCTTTCCAACAAGCTATCATATGCATCAAACGGAGCTCTAGAACTCAAGTTATGGCCCTCACAAGATGACCATGTATGACCTTCCAAAACTGGAAAACTTGCCTGTTTTAGTAAGAGCGCCTGTTTAAAATTAGAATTCGATGCCTAGCATCGACTTGCAACGAGAATTCGATGCCGGGCATCAACTTGGGATGTTTTTGGCCACTTTTCAGCAGGGATTCGATGCCGGGCATCGACTTCCCGCATAAAGTCTTGATCTTCTGGACACCAAAACTATAGGTGATTTCATGCACACTTAGAATATGACTTATCAACTGGAATTCGATGCCAGGCATCGAGTTGCTCCAACAACATCATGTTTTTCAAACACTTCAGTACTGAATGAAAAATATAAAAGAAAATATGACTTATCAACAGAGATTCGATGCCAGGCATCGAGTTGCTTGGAAAACTTGATCTTTGTAACTCATCACACAGTAGGTAATCATGGAGATGATGGAGAGAGGCTCATACACAAAACTTTACTCAGTTCTTCTCATAACTATAAAAACTCAGAAGTTTTACAAATGCTTTCTCACTCAGAGAAGCTCGACTATACTCAGTCATACAAAAATGAGTTCTTCTCACTTTCTCTCTCTCTCTCTCACCGCGTCAGTTGATACAAACTAACTTATATAGATTTTCGTATTCTCGTGATTTTAAAAAACTTCTAGAACTAAAGTGAACTAACTTTACAAATATGATACATTTGTGAATTTGTCCCTTCACATAGGCATGGGGTTTTCTTCCTAAGATTTGACCTCCAAATATATGTCCAATTAGTGATTGTTTCTCCAACATTTTGGTCAAGCATCAAGGCTTGCCAAATGTACAACATTGTGTCGACTGAGACTATATCTCAATTGCCCCACAAGTGCTTATAGTGGTGGATTAATACATGTTTAATTATCAATCTGAGAATTTTGGCATATCAAGTGTATGAAGACATGGGCACACATGATGGTAAGTGAAATGCCTATGCTACAATGCATGTGACTTGTTTCAGCTACCTCTCCAACTAACTAATTCTCTAAAAATGCACATCGTGATACCTATTATAGTAGTAAACATAGTTTTGAACTTTTCTCTCAGCTCCAAACCTGGAATACGGTCAATACCAAGTTCATTTCAGAGCTCTCAACGAGATGCATCTAATGCTAGTATTTCTAGTTGAATCTAACAAACATGCTTCAAGTTATGAGCAAAATAGTGAATGGCGGGAAACACCAACACCTACTCACTAACTCCTCAAGTTTTACACATGCACTACAAGAGTTCAAAATTGAAGGGGAGGGGTAGATAATAGTCCTAGACACACATTTCAAGCATGACACACACACAAGCTCTTGGAGAAGAAGATAATTAGCAAGAAAGAGGCAAATTCAAAAATTAGCTTTCGTTCTCACAATGGCAAAAAGTTCTTTACAAAGAGTCACCAAGTGACTTATATACATGTGCCCTAAAATTGGTCCTTTCACACAAGAGACCGACACTTTTATTGAAAAACACTAAATTCCCACTATGTTACAAGAATTATGTTACATGATTTGGGGTTCATGCATCTAGAGGACTCCTCTGGTGCATTTACATAGCTTCATGAGGTATTTCATAGGAACTTGAAGAAGAAAATTTATGCCCATAATTTAAAAATTTTTGGTCTCCCTTTTTTGTGCTCTTTTTCTTTAAAATATGTATTCACACACATCACTACCTAAATATCAACAAATCCCCTGTGGGAGTGATGTGATGAACAAGGACCCGACACTCATGTATAAGGAAGTGCCAAGCTATGTGGAATCAATCCACAAAAGGAAGTAAGCCCAAAGCTTTGTGGAAAGCTTCAAACTTGTCCCTAGGTAGAGCCTTTGTGAAAAGGTGTGCAATGTTCCTCTATGTGGGCACATATGCCAAACTGATCTCTCCAATAGAGAACATGTCCCTAACACAATGATAGTGCACCTCAATTTTCTTAGTGTGAGCATGGAACATAGGGTTCCTCGCAACTACCAATGCGCTATGATTGTTAGTGAAGATGGTGGTGGTAGCAGACTGACCAACACCCAAATCAGCCATAAGGCGTTTAATCCACATACACTCAACAATCATTGTGAAAGCTACCCTATGCTTAGCCTCACAACTTGAAGTGGCCACAGTAGGTTGTTCTTTCTCAACCAAGATATGCATGAGCTACCAAGCATGAAGCAAAAACCACTAGTAGACACACAAGTGTCATAGCAACTAGCCCAGTCAAAGTCAAAAAAAGGCATGTAAATTTGGCGGTAGTGATCCCCCCTTCGGATGAAAAAATCCAAAAAGATGGGTACCACTCAAGTAGAGAATGATGCACTTAACTGCCTACCAATGCTTGACACCTAAGAAAAGCATAAACTTGCTCATCTATGAGACAACAAAGTGAATATCTAGCCGAGTAATGCATAAGTAAATCAAGCATCCAACAGCTTGTTGATAGAGAAAAACATCAAATGCATCTCTAGCATCATGAAGACTCAATCATAAACCTATCTCCATAGGAGTGGCAATAGGTTTGCAATCTTCAAGGACAAAACACTAAAATAATGTGCCAATATAGTTTGTTTGACACAAAGCTATTGTGCGATCAACTTGCATAAACTCAATGCAAAACAATGATGCAAATTCCCCAAATCTGACATCTCAAATGAGGCATGCAAATGAGCCTTAAACATAGCAATATGCTTCTCATGAGGACCAGTGAGCAACATATCATCGACATAGACAATGATGATCAGAAGCACATCATCTACACACTTAACATATAAGGTGCTCTCAGTTGGACTATTCTCAAAACCATGTACAATTAGGTAGGCATGTATCTTTTCATACCAAGCACTTGGCGCTTGCTTCAAACCATACAATGCCTTTTTCAACCTGATACTTTGTTTTCATGCCCTTTTTTCACAAAACCATGGGGCTGAAAAACATAAACTTCTTCATGCAAGTCACCATTCATAAATGTATTTTTAATGTCCAACTAATGTACGTTCCAACCATGATGAGCTGCAAGTGCATATATGCTACAAACAATAGTCATTTGGCATGTAGCAACAAAGGTCTCATCAAAATCAATGCCTCTTTCTTGAGCATGACCCTTTGCAACAAGCCTAGCCTTATACCTATCAATTGTTCCATTAGGCTTACACTTCATCTTGTATACCCACTTAGTGCCAATGGCCTTCTTGCCAAGAGGCAAGTCACATAAAGACCAAGTACCATTTTTTATAATAGCATCATACTCAAATTGCATAGCAGCCATCCAATTTTTAGACTTTTGTGCTTCATCAAACAAAACAGGCTACTAGAGGCAACCATAGCATAGCAATCTCATGCAAAAGAAGCACTGTGAGAGCTTGAATGAGTATGATATGTTAGAGGCACATCTAATTTGCTATATCGCAAAGTCTCCACTATCCATTTAGGCATAGGTTTTCCCTCCCCTATATCAGTTTTCTCATGAACAAGTGCATCATGTAAATCTACATAAAAAATGGAATGATCTACATCATCACATGAAACATGTAAAGGTTGAGAAATTGCCTCATTTGGACTAGCATGAGACTATCCACTTGTAAAAGAGGCATCGAAGTATCATACATATCTTTGGAGCTGATTGATGTCTCCTTATCACATGAAAGTAATGGTTGAATAACATCTTCCACAAAAACAACATCATGGCTAACCAAAATCCATTTTGTTTTTGGATGATATAGACGATAACCTTTGCTTTCAGAACTATACCCAACAAAAATAAATTTCACTGCTTTATCGTCCAATTTCCTACATTGTTGTTCAGGCACTAATGCATATGCAAGACAACCAAAGACATGCAGATGAGCAACAAATGGGTTGCAACCATGCTAAGCCTCGTATGGATTGATAGACTGCAATGTTTTAGTGGGACACTTGTTAAGTATATATGCTGCACACATAACAACCTCAAGCCAGAAACTATGTGGTAATGCTTAACTCTTGACCATACACATTGCCATCTCCATGAGTGACCCGTTCTTCCTTTCAGCAACTCCATTTTGTTGATGTGTATACGACATTGTACACTAATGTTTTATCCCATGTTCAGCCATAAATGCATTAAAGTCAGAATACATATATTCCCCCCTTGATCACAAAAGAGGGTACCCACTCTACATGTTGATAGATTTTTAGCCAAAACTAAAAACTATTTGAAGCACATAAACACTTCACATTTTGCTTCCAGTGGATACACCCATGCATGCCTAGAAAAAGAATCAATGAAAATCAAGAAGTAAAGGTGGTTCCCAAAAGAAGATGTCTTCATAGGACCACATACAACACTGTGAACAAGCTACAATTTTTGAGTAGCTCGAACTGAACCATGTTTTAGGAAGAGGAAGACTACATTTTGCCCAAAATACACCCTTCACAAACATGTTTACCAGGTGCCTCAAGTTTGGGCAAAGAGGACACCATTTTAGATTTTTTTTCACCTGTAGCAAACTAGAAAAATTGAGATGACCAAAGCGTGCATGCCAAAGCTTTGCATCTAACATAGCCTGGGAATCTTGAACTACACATGCTAAATCATTCATAGATTTTGCATAGTCTATGAGCTTATAGAGCACACGACATAAGATGCCAGAAACAATAATAATGTCACCATTTGATAGGTCATGAATTGTATATTTGTCATCAATAAATTTCACAACCAAGCCGATCTTGGTTGATGCAAAAACTAATAATAGATTTTTCTTGATCCCTGACACAAATAAAGCATCTGACAATGTAAAAGAACTACCATTAGTAGTAGTCAAAATGACCTTACCAACTCCCATGATAGGATAAGAGGAGTTTTTGGTGCATGTGACAGTATTCCTTGTAGGGGCAAGCTCAAGTGAAGTGAAGAAACTGTGCTGCAAGGTAATATGTTTGGTTGCGCCATTATCAAAGTACCAAACATCCAAGTCTACTACAGACATACACTGTTCATGAGAAGATGGGTCATAACTGCAAACAATAGTCAATGCCCATTCTTCATTTTGCACAAGATTAGCATGCTCTATTTTGGGTCTAGAGGCTTCTACAACAATCATTCCAACCTCTTTTTTCTTTGCCTCTTTTGTAGCCAGTTTTGGAAAACTCTTTATGACATGATCATTTCCTTTATAGTACTGCAAAAAAAAAATTTCTTTTCTATTTTCTTCTCGTCTCTGTCATCCTTCTTTGATTGTGCAGAATTAGCAGATTTTTGCTTACTAGTACATGAGCTCCATTTTACTTTGCCCTTCTAGCTAGCCAGGAAAGCTTGATCTACAACATGCATAATGGAACTGTTCTACCTAGACTGATCTTCCTCCAACAAAATAGAGACTAACTCCTCAAATGTTATACCATTTGGATTGCTTTTCATCATCAATCAAAGAATCGAAGCAAAACTCTGATATGAATATGGAAAATCATTCAGAATAGTCTACACAAGTGAACTATCATGCAAGACTTCATCAGTAGAAATCAATTGCTCCTTCAAATCTTTGCTCTTTGTCAAAAAACTATCCATGGGATCTCCTTCATTAATGTGATCACTCTCCAACTGTTTTGGGAGGTAAGGAAAATGAGCCTCATTCCTTCTTGGTATAAAGTGGTTAGTGTATCCCAAGCATCCTTTGTTGTTTTCCAGGAGTGAATGTGAGGAATAATGGCATGTTTGACAAAGAGGGCTATCAATGCATGTGCTTGAGCATCTCTGCCATCCTAAAAAAGTTTCTCTATAGTACAACACGAACCACAACATGAACATGAACCTGAAGAATATCACCATCTTTGATGCATATGCATTAGCTTTCGTAACTATATTTTCAGGATCATATAAGCCCATAATGGATAATTGGTACCATCCAAATTATCCTCAACAACCAACATACAAAATACATGACTGCTTTCAGCCATGGCCACTAACTAAAGTACCTTGATGCAAAAAAATGAATGTATCTCAAAAAGTTGAACATAACTACCTTGATGAGTTCTACTAAACATGTAGCAAACTTCAAGGTGCTTATGTTGGCAAACCAAAACTTGTATATATCTTTGACACAAAAAGACAAAATTGCCTGCATATGCCTTGAGTATGCTCACCAATTTTTGTGCGTTTTTGAGTCCGTGATTGGAAGGGTGTCGACCATGCCCTAGATAAAGCAGTGACCTACTCTGATACCAATTGTTGGAGTTTGAGGTATGCGGAAGCACACAAAAAGCACAAGGAAGAAGAAGAATCTTGGAGGAAAACACACAATATTGAATGTATTACCTATTGGAGCAAGTCTATGACAAGCCTAAGTATTGTCTTGAGTCCCACAAATTCAAAGAAGAAGCCTTAAAATGAAGACAATGTAAAGTTCACTTGTGAACTACCTCTTGTAACTTTTGAAGACTTTACTTAATGTAAAAGTGAAAGAATCTTAAGTGGTTGAGTCCACTTGATCAAAAAGGGAAAGAGGAGCCACGAATTTGTGATTTGTGGGAGATAGAGAATCAAATCGATAACTAATTGATTGGAGAGTGATTGAGGAAAGTTAACCTCCCAAGCTCAACTATAAATAGATGATAGCTTTAGTCATGGTCAGAGAGACCTCAGAGAAGACCTCGAAGAGCTAAGCTTTATGCCATATCAAGGTGTGGTTTCAAGGCACACATATGTATCAGTAAGTCTATTGTGTTGTAAAATCAATTTACTTTCATATTCATGATCATTTGAGTTCATATTTCCATGTTCTTGTGAAGTGTACTACTCACTGCCATATCTCTTAGTTTTCTCAGTCAGATTGCAGAGATGGTTTCTCTAATCTCGGTGCATCATTTTCAATGATTGAACTTGATAAAGTTAGCTGTATAAGTCTACTATATGCTCACCTATTTTCATTTAATTTGGGTGTTTCAGTCTTCAGTTATGTTCAGTTGAAGTCAACCCTATCTGTTCATTTTCACTTCTCTATCAGGTACCCGACTTTTTTTAATCATCTTGTCAGAGTTGTTTCTTAGTGTGTACTTACCCAAATTCAATGATTTAAAGCTTTTTGAATTCCACATATTGTCTAGAATAAGCATACAAATGTGCATAATCATTGGATTCTTAAATCTTGAGTTATGTTCATTTGCTACTCACTAGTCTCATTACTGTAGTAGCCCGTGAAAATCGGGATGATGTCATCACTCGTTAAACATCATTCTCAGTGTGTGGTTCATTATTTTTTATGAGATTACTCTTGAAAGTTGGCTCTTTAAGTTAACTAGACTTCCCCAAAAGGAATTAAGCTAATTACTGCTGTGCTCACAGAATTATGCAAAACACTAGACAGGTGTATGAACCAAAATAGCAAGTTCTTCACCTCTGAGCTAACTCGAACTTATCTGTTTTGATCCTTATTTTTGAGAGTGATCTTCCAAGGTACATAGGGTGTCTAATACATTTATTGGCAAGCTAAAAGGGCCCACCACATACTCTTGGAGTCCATTTGGCTGGTGTAGATCAAGGATTTTGCAACACCTCTTCATCTTCAAGCACATACCTATCCATCTATTCACATTACCAAGAGAATGCACAAAGATTAGTGACCCATTAGGGTTATAGGCATATATACAAGCTAGGGGGAAAAAAGACCTCCTAAAGAGGGAAAAAAGTGCCTCGATGCTCCTAGTGTGCTCACACACATCACTACCTAAATATATCAACAAAGATCATTTTATAAATCTCCATCATGTTGGGTGTGTGTAGAAGTGCGAGAGACACACGAGAAGCACACAAGGAGCACAAACGCAGCAAGACACACGAAGAAGATGATGGTGGAATAGCTCTCTCTATTGATGATAAACTAAAATTGAAGTAAGAGCTCAATAATATCCCTAAGGACAAAGTACCATCACATATGAGTGAATCAAGTATGTGGTAACATGGGGAAAAAACCTCTAGCCAGCACTAGAGTAAAAAGTGCCCATGTATAGGGAAAAGGTTCACATCAAAGCTACTTGAGGAACACATAAGTGTAACAAACCCCCAAAAGCGAATGATGTGAACACATACAGGGAGTGACAGATCAGCCCCCACAAGGTAATAAGCCCAAAGCTTTGCGAAAAGCTTCAAACATTTCCCGTGGAAGAGCTTTGGTGAATATGTCTGCCACATTATCTTGTGTAGGCACATATACCAAAACAATATCTCCTGCATGAAGGTGCTCTCTCACATAGTGATAATGCACCTCAATATGTTTGGTCCATGCATGAAACACTGGGTTTCGTGCAAGAGCCAAAGCACTCTGACTATCAGTGAGAATATGCGTAGCCGCATCAATCTCCATGCAAAGATCCATCAATAGGCACCTCAGCCATATACACTCCACTGTAGCTGTGAAAATTGTCATGTACTCAGCTTCCCAACTCGATGTCGCCACTGTAGGTTGCTTCTTACTCAACCAAGACATGCATGAGTCTCCAAGGAAAAAGCAATTACCACTAGTGGACACGCGAGTATCATAACAACCAGCCCAATCACTATCTGTGAAAGCATGCAAGCATGGTTGAATATCTCTGCCATAAAAGAGACCTAAGCTCAAAGTGCCTCTGAGATATCTAAACACACGTTTCACCGCTTGCCAATGCTTAGTGTCAGGGCTATGCATGAATCGACTCAACTGGAAAACTACATACTATATATCCGGCCTTGTGTTGCATGCATATATAATACATCCCACAACTTGCTGATAAAGAGAAGTATCAAATGCATCACTGGAATCCTCAACTGAGAACCTGGATCCTGTCTCAACTGGTGTGGAAACTGGCTTACAATCCTCAAAGTCAAAATGCTGAAGTAGTATTTCAACATACTTTGCTTGATGCATAACAATTCCCCTCTCAATAGATACAAATTGGATGCCAAGATAGTAGCTCAAAAGACCAAGATAAGTGACATCAAAAGTATGCTGCAAATCAGCCATAAGAATGTCAAGTATTGCATCACATGACCCAATCAAGAGTATTCAGCCCCATTTTTTCGTACATAGTGTGTGCTTTCAATCAGACTACATGTGAAGCCAAGAGCAATCAAGTGATTATGGATTTTGTCATACCATGCATGTGGAACTTGCTTGAGACCACACAAGGCTTTATGCAAGTGAAAAACCATGTGCTCTTTCCCTTTCATAGCAAATCCAGGAGATTGCTTCACATAAACCTCTTCTTGCAAATCACCATTCAAGAAGGCTATTTTTATGACTGATACACTTTCCAATGTCGATGGGCAGCCAATGCAACCATGGTACGAATGGTAGTCATGCGTGAAGGAGGTGCAAATGTTTCCTCATAATCAATGCCATATTGTTGCACATATCCTTTGGCAACCAATCTAGATTTGTAGCGATCAATGCTACCATCAGATTTTCTCTTGATCTTATAAACCTACTATTGTCTAGCCCCTCATGAGCATCATGATTGTCAAGCCTAGGGACTTTCACAATCGTCTGGTGGAAATAATGTTTGTTTTGCAATTGGAAAATTGGTGAACATCACGATCATTGAGTGGGTTTCATGATTTGGTTGAAATTTTTTTTTAATATTCAAGCAAATTGACTATGTGGGGGAAGAAGCCCAAAAATTGATTTATGAGGAAACCTCATAGGGTAATTTAATTTCCAAATAGAATAATGAAGATAACATGGAATAAGGACCCAATAAAGAAGACACCTTTTATAGCTGTACCCATTCAAGAATCAAAACCTTTTGCTAGGGTGGTCTCCCTCAAAGGGAAACACCTAGCTATTTTCCTCTAGAAAAGCCCCTTAAAAGGTCAAGTAGTTTGCCAAAATCCCTCTTCATCAAACAATAGAGATGAGAACATAAAAAAGAGGGAAAATTCCCATATCAACAAATAACTTAATCCTCTTAAAGGAGAACTATGTCATTGAACATGAGGGGGCTATCAGACCCCTCTAGCGTGATAACAATTGGACTTTGGCTTCATGATAAGAATATCAACCCTGAGTTCATCTACCTTTAGGAGATAAAAATTGAGGGTACAAAACTTCAAAGAAAACTTAGGAGTATCTCAACTTCACATTTATGGTTCATCACGAACCACTCTTGGGGAAGTGGTGGGGCGGTTCTTGGGTTCATATCATCTTGGAGTGAGACTTTGGTGGAGGTTGTGGTGAACCTTAACCATCATTGGATGGTGGCTTCATTTAGAGGCCCACTCCGATTCACTATTGTTTCAGAGTATGTACCAAAGAAAGATGCAAAAAGACAAAATACTTGGCATACCTTGTTCTCCCTCCCTTTTGGGCTCATCCTCTATAGGGACTTCAATATGGTGGAAGCTTTGTTTGACACATGGAACCAAAAGGGACATATTATTGAAGGTCATGAGAAATACATATGGAACTAGGCTAAACTCCATCATGATCTAGTGGAAGTCAAAGACATTCTTGGCTTCTCATGGTTGAACCTCCAATCAAGTCTTAATTTGAGAAAAGCTAGACTCAATAGATGCAATACCTTGCAAAATGTCATCAACAATCTCAATTCTCCATCTTGTGAACAAAGTGAGGATCTTGTTGTCTATGATCATAAACCAATGCCTATCACTTTAAAGCCTCAAATGCATAAGAAAGCATATTGATTTCATGCTGATTCAACCATTCTAGCCCTCTCGTCCCTCTACCATAATATTTCCTATACCTAGAAGTTGAAGCTTTCAATGTGTATGGTTCACTGACTAGATGCAAGAAATGGCTTGTTAAGCAATCCCAAATTCTCCTTATCAAGTTTCAAAGAGAGATTCAAACTATATAGCACAAGAGAAGAGAAAACCTTCACCGTAGACTTTGGGTTCTTGACGTGGAAGTGAATAAAGGTCATGACTACCCCCAAACCCGAATTCTCAAAATTGGTAGTAAAATTAGATATAAAGAAGAAATTCATAGAAAGAATTTTTAATCTTTTTCAAGAATGGTGGGCCAAGGCAGATTTGCCTCAAGGGGTCTTGGGTTCTTGTCCTAGGTCTCCCTGCTCTAGGTCTCATATCTCATTCTCAGGAATGACATTTCCAAACTCATTTGTCCTTTCAGGTAAGTTGGTGACCACATACATGGTTCCTTCCTTATCAGTATATGAACCCTCCTTGAATTTGACCACTAGGTGTTTAAGTTTGAAGGGTTGATCAGGATTTTTGAGTTGGATAACTGATCGTCTCAGGCCATCCTCATAGATGCGGGCAGCTAATTGGTTAGTCATGATATATTCCAATTGTGTCTTATAAGGACCTTTTGGTGTTTGTAAATAGGCAGTACTTGAGGTACGTGTGGTTCTTTCCATGCTAGAAGACATTTTTGAATCACTTGTGTCTGAACTTAGTACATACGGATAACCACTTAGTTGTTATGCCCAAGACTTAGTTGTATGGTTAACACTAGCTTCAGAAGATCTACTGCTTTGTCTATCCTTGCCTAGGTGTCTACCAGATCTCAAGTTCATAAGCTTTGTCTTCTAGTCCCCTTTGTATTGCTCAAAATCCTTTAGAGCTCCCTTGGCTTCCCAACCCCACCTGAAGGTCAACTTCAAATTACTCTAGCTGAAAATCAATGAGCTATAAAACTTAAAGCATGGACTTTTGATGAAAACGTTATGTCAAATCAAGCTCTTGGGAGTCAAAACAGGGAAACAGGAAGTTATGAGAAAAACATGATTTTGTCTGAAAATCACGATCTTGAACAACCTTGGAAATCACGATTTCGAGTGAGAATCGTAATCTTGAGCAATCCCCAAAAAATGCGATTTTGATTGAAAATCGTGAAAAACGTGATTTTGAGTGAGAATCATCAAAAACACAATTTTGAGTGAGAATCATGAAAAAATGCGATTTTGAGTGAGAATCGTGAAAAACACGATTTAGAGAATGATCAAAAAAATTGCAATTTGGACTGAAAATCGTGTTTTGTCAAAATCATGTTTTTGGCCTGAAAATCACGATTTTGAGAATGACCAAAAAATCTTGATTTTGATTGAAAATCATGTTTTTACCTAAAAATCGTGATTTTGATTAATATTCGTGTTTTTGCTCGGAATGGTGTTTTTGCTCAGAATGGTGTTTTTACCTGAAAATCACGATTTTGACAGAAAATCGTATAAAATGTGATTTTGAGTGAGAATCATGTTTTTGAGACACCCTCAAAATTGCGATTTTGAGAAGGACCTCAAAATCATGTTTTTCCTGAGAATCGTGTTTTGTGAAAATTGAGATTTTGAGAATGACCTAAAAATCACGATTTTGACTGAAAACCCTGTTTTCTCAAAATCGTGTTTTTACCTAAAAATCGTGTTTTTCTCAAAATTGTATTTTTGACCTAAAAATCGCAATTTTGAGCACAATGTGAGAATTGCGATTTTGAGAATGATGTCAAAATCGTGTTCTTATAGAAAGCTTTTAGGTGGGAAATAGAAAATCACAATTTTCCAAAAATTTAAATTTTTTAGAGAATTGTGATTTTTTGAGATTTTTGGCGGGAACTTCAAATTTTAGCGCTGAGGCTTGCGCGTCGAGCATAGGGTCATGTAAATCATAGAAACTTGCACACACAAGCACCTTTTCTTTCCCTCTCTCCTTCCTGCACACTCACGAATGAAAAATGAGGTGAAAATGTGGAATATATAGTGAAAAGCAAAAAATTTCTATGAAGATGAAGATGGAAGAAGATGGAGATGGTGATGATGATGAAGATGGAGCCGAAAAATTAGAAAACTTAACAGAAAATGACGGCGCCAAAATTTGGTGTAGCTCAAGCATAAGCACCACCTCCTTTACTTGTTAATCTACGGAGATGTGAGGATGGGTATGAAGACCATGAGCGAGTGAAGGCACAAGTGCGTGAGTGAAAGCACACAAGCATGCAAACACGTATACACACATGCACACAGGGTAAGAGAAAAGAGAGGAACAATGGAAAGCTTCTATTACCAAGAACTCTATTACAAAGCTCAAATATCTAATAAGCAAACTCTCTAACCAACCAACCCCAAAAATGAGCTCTCTAGATCTTTTTATAGTTTTTTAACTAGTTTTGGCCCTGTCTAGACCTAGTGTTTGGCCTAGTTAAAAAATAGGTTCCATGGCTTATTTGAGGGCTCAAATGGAGTCTAAAAATCATGAAAATTGGTAGGATGATACTTCTAATACTCCTCAAGCTCAAGGACTCCTCGCCTTGAAAAAAATGAAGTTACAAAAAGGTGAAATGATATTTTCAATGGTTTGAGTGATCAAAATCATTGTTTTTGTAGGGGATTCTTCTGAAAATTTGACATACACTCCTTGGAGCTCCCTACGTGCTCCTTCTTCTTGTGTGTCCACTTCTTTGATGAGCTTTTATGCTTGTCCTTGACCTTGAGCTTCAACAGTTTCCTATTAGTGCTTTAGTTTCCCTAACCAAAAACGGAAACGGTTTCGGCTAAAGTTGGGGTTTGGGGCTAAAGAAAACAAAACCTAAATGTAGAAGCTAATACCTTGAGGGGTGAAGCTTAACCATGTTGGCCTTGCTTAAGCTCGCTTAACTTTTAGGTTTTGGTTTTCTTTGCTTTCTCTAAAGAGAAACTTTAGAAAACCTTTAGGTTAAGTGTTTATCATTCCCTTTATAGTAAACTCCCGAAAACCTAACCGGTAAGCATTTACCATTCCCTTTACGGTGAATTTTAGCTCGTTAGGTGCTAAAGAAGACCGGGTCTTGGGCTAAATTTTTTGCTTAAGATTCCAAGACCATAATGGTCTTCCCTTGGGGCCTACATGGTTAAGCTACATGCCCAAACCCTTTAGGTTTTCTTTAGTTGTTTCCCTAAAAGGTGCTAAAGTTTCCTATTGGTGCTTTAGTTTTCCTAACAAGAAATGGAAACAAAAACTTTAGCACCATATGGTTTTGGTTTTCTAACGTACAAAACCAATAGGTGGGAAACTTTGGCGTAAAACAAGACTTAACCGGTCAAAGCTTAAGCAAGACAAGACCGTTCTGGTCTTCCCTTCGGGCCTACATGGTCTTCCCTCCGGGTGCACCTTTAGGTTTTCTTTGGTGCTAGTGTTGTTTTGTCAGAAGAAAACCAAATAGAATGCTAACTAATTGAACTGATAACTTATCGATAACTAAGTAAACGAAGCGCTAAAGAATGCATAGCGCTTTCCCTACTCGATTTCCCTAATCGATTAAGCATTTACCTTTAGGTTTTTGAGCATTAGTTTACCACGTTCACTTTGATGAACCCATAAGTAAACATTTTTGGGCCTATTGGTTTTGCTCTAAAGTGTAACGGGTAAGTGCTAAAGTTTATTGAGTTGTAAACGAAAAAACACGTAGCGTTAAGTAAACGGTATTAGCATAGCACATAAAGGTATACATGTTCCCTTTGGGTAAAATCTTTTAGGAGCTAAGCTTCGCCCCTTTAGGTGCTAAAGTTTTGTATTGGTGCTAAAGAAAACCTTAACGGGAAACAAAAATGGAAACATTTTCTTTAGCGCATTTCAAAACCTTAATGGTCCTCCCTCCGCGTGGCCCTTTACGGTGCTAAAGAAAACGTGTAAGCAAGACAAGACCTTAATGGTCTTCCCTTCGGGCCTTTATGTTTTTCTTTAGCCCGATAGGCTTAAGCGTTTTCTTTACTTTCTCTAAAGATATGATTTATTATTTCACCTAGCCCTCCCTCTAATTACGGGAATAGGAGCGGGTGCAATGACACTTGAAATGTTGGAGATCACTACGAAACCATTGCTACTGCTTTTGAGGGTCCTAATACTCAATTCGGCTTTGGAGGCTGATGACTCCATTCGTCCATTCGCCTTTAGATCCCAAGAGCTGTATAATATACTAATGCTTATGCCAAAATTAAGACATGGTGGCCAAAGGATCTTCACACGGATGATTGGTTGTATTTACACCTTAACGACATGGACCCCTGATGAGTCAGAATGAAACTGAATAGAATCACTATGTTAAGAAACTTTAGTCTTTGGATATTCCACCTTCCAACCTTTACGATGTTTAGGATTTGATAGAGAAAAATCCTGGGATGGATGGATGGTGCAATACTACTTAGCAAGCATTAGGCTTGGTATCAAATATATATATGGAAAAACAGAGTAGTAAACGGTGCAGTCTTTTGAGTGAATGAAATCAATGGTTTTGTTTTAGTATATGGAGAAGGGCTCCGCCCATCACCATTGTTGCTTTAGAGGTGTAATATAGTGAGTGAACATAGGGTATCGTCCCCCGATACCCCCCGGAGAGATGTTCAAGCAGAGTTTAGTCTTGAAAATTGCCATGGCACTGAGATGTCATCGAGGTTTCTAATCCCTCTCTCTCTCCTAAAACTAACTAATATTTGTAATGAACAAAAAAACAGTAAAAACCTATGGTGCATAGCTATTACCATAAAGGTATTAGGGCTAAAGAATCCCAAAAATGTTTACCTATCAAGCTAAAGAAAACCTAAAGGTATTAGGTTCTAAAGAAAACCCGCTAAAGAAAATGTTTAAGCAAGACCTTAATGGCTCGCTGGGCTCCTTTACTTTAGGTTAAGCGTTTACCATAGAGGGATGAAGCGGTAAACTCCCATTAAGCGCTTAGCAAAGAACAACATGGTCCCGAAGGGTTATTATTACCATGAAGTAAAGGCCCACTCAATAGAGGGAAGACCATGTTGGCCCGGAGGGAAGACCATTAAGGTGAAGGGAAGACCATTAAGGTCTTGCACTAAAGAGACACTATGGTCTTGTCTTGCTTAAGCTTAACCATGTTGGTCTTGAGCGCAGCGAGCCATTAAATCAAGAAGCTTAATTATTTAGTCAAGAAGCTTAGTTATTCAGTCAAGAAGCTTGACCAACATCGAAGGGAAGATCAACATGGTCTTGTCTTGTCTTGTCTTGCGCTAAAGAAGACCATAAAGTAAAGGCCCACCCGACAGCGGAGGGAAGACCATTATGGTCTTGCTTAAACTATTACCGTGTTGGTCTTGCTTAATATTACCGTGAAGGGAATGGGCTAAAGAGCGAGCCATTATGGTTTTGCTTAAGCTTAACCATTAAGGTCTTTCTTAAGCTATTATGCTTAAGCATTCCCAACATGATCTTCCCTCTGGGTGGGCCTTTTAGGTTTTCTTTAGCCCATTTCATTGCGAAAGGTTTGTTTTGTATCCATAGAATTTTTTGGCATTCGAGTTAGAGTTGCTTAGATAGATAAGGAATTTAACTTGATACACTATATTTCCAAAAACCAAAAACTTTAGCGCAAAATGTTTATTGTTAGGCAGGCTTAAGTGAAACTTTCACTTAAGTGATGGCTAATTAAGCCTACATGGTAATAGCTATGTGCCATAAGGCACTATGCGTGCTTATCTAATACCCTTAGCGCTAAAGGTTAAGTGAAACCCATAAAGGTATTAATGCTTAGCTTAACCATTAGTAAATGGTTAAGCTAATCACTTAAGCAAGACCAACATGGTGTAGCTATAGCCTTTATGGTTTTCTTTACGATAGGGGCAAAGCATTTAAGCTATTATGCTAAAAGGCTTAAGCATTTACCAGGCTTAAGCTTTGATCGACTAGGTCTTGTTTTGCTTAAGCTAATACCAAAACCTAAATGGTATTAGCCATTTCCTATTAAGTGAGTAGCATTTCCTATTGGTGCTACAGAAAACCTATTGGGAAATGGAAACGAAAACTTTAGCACCATGAATCAAAGGCCTGGAGGGAAGACCATGTAGGCTACAGTGAGACCATTAAGGTCTTGTCTTGCTATAGCTACACCATTAAGTTCTTGAGTGTTGCGAGCCATTAAGTCAAGAAGCTTAGCCATGAAGGTGCTAAAGAGACCATGATGTAAAGGCTATAGTGAGACCATGTTGGTCTTGCGCTAAAGAGACCATGTTGGTGCTAAAGAGACCATTATGGTCTTGTCTTGTGCTAAAGAGACCATGTTGGGGTGAAGCTACACCATGTTGGTTAAGCGCTAAAGAGACCATGTTGGTCTTGTCTTGCGTGAAAGAGACCATTCTGGTCTTGTCTTGTCTTGCAACAACTGCACCATGAAGTCAAGAAGCTTAACCATTCAGTCAAGCTTGACCAATAGAGAAGGGGCAAAGCTATTACCATGAAGTTTTCTTTAGAAGCGATGTTGGTCTTGTCTTGTCTTGTCTTGCATTAAAGAAGACCATAAAGTAAAGGGCCACCTAGAGGGAAGGCCATGTTGGTCTTGAGCACAACAAGCCATAAAATGAAGAAGGGGTGTAGCTATTATTGTTTTCTTTAGAAGCGATCTTAGCTTAAGCTACACCATTTTGGTTTTGTCTTGTTTTTCTTAAGCTAATACCATGAAGTAAACGCTAGAGCTACACCATGTTGGCTACAGCAAGACCATTAAGGTCTTGTCTTTCTACAACTACACCATTAAGGTCTTGAGCGCAGCAAGCCATGTTCATCTTGGAATGCTTAATATTGACCATTAAGGCACTATCTATGCGAAGACCATTAAGGTGAAGGCTTAAGCAAGCAATTAAGTCAAGAAGGGGTGAAGTGGTTATTATGCTATAGCAAGGCCAACATGGTTAAGCTACATGCCTTTAGGTATTAGCTTAACCATGTTGGTGAAGGGCCTTTATGGTCTTCCCTCCTTTACGGGTTAAAGTTGATTGTAAAGGGTACATCGTAATAACATAGCCCCTAAAGGTATAGGTATTAGCTTAATTGCTAGGCTACAATGTTTTCTTTAGCATGTTAGGTAGATGTTTTTTAACTACGAAAACCATAGCCGAATGAAGGGTTAAGCAAAACGCTTAAGCATGGTAATAGCTCTGCCCGTAAAGGTATTAGTGCTTGGTTTGAGCCCTTAAGTTTTTGGGCATTTACCTTTAGGGTCGGAGGGAAGACCATGTTGGTCTTGTGCATTACTTTCTATTTCCGTTTCCCTCACGACTTTAGCACCAATAGGACACTTTAGCGCCTTTGTGGGAAAAGTCTAAAGAAAATCACGCACTAATGTTAGTTTTCTTTAGCTCGTTTACAAAACAAGACAAGACTAGAATGGTCTTCCCTTTGAGCCTACATGGTCTTCCCTTTGGGCCTTTTAGGTGTGATGCATCGCCATTGAAATACTTCACTGGTATCAGAGCTGTTAGAGGGAAAAAGCTTTGTTCCTTTTGTGCGAGCGAAGCGAGCACCCCCCCCTCCCCCTAGGCTTACGACTAAGGTGGCGACCAAGGCATAGACCTTGGCATACCTTGGCATACCTTGTCATCCGAGTCACCAAAGTCGCCGTTGGCTGCGCGCGAGGGAGGACCTCAACGATCAAGGAATATAGAGGTTCCTGGTACTTCCCGGGAGGTCACCCATCCCAGTACTGTTCCCCCCAGAGCTCGCTTAACCGTGGCAATCTCTTGCCACTAAGCTACACTCTTGTGGTGTTTGAAGAAGGGGAAAGACTAAGGTTGACATTACCTTGAACAAGTTTTGGTCCCTCAAAGCTTCATTTTTGCTTTTAAAGCCTATTTTTGAAGCAATTTTGGGGTGTTTTTGGAGCCATTTCGGAGTACTTTCGCACGTAGTTCTCTTCACACAAGTCCAAGAACATCAAGAAGAGTGTTCCTTGTACTTCTCAGACAATAAATATCAACCTTTGGGGCTGTATTTTCAGCCACACTCGTAAAACTACAGGTTTCTCGAGGGGTTTTTCAATTTTGGTGGGAGCAGTCGCTGCAAATTTATGCAAGTTTTTAAAGCCTAAAACATCAGAGTTGACAGACACTTGCAGGTGTTATTGGCTAGTTTTTGGGTTGTGTATTCAGCCTTTTAGTGTCATTTTACTGCATATATTGAGCACATACACACCATGTACGCTTCTGTGGATACCGCTTATGTACGTCCATGTGGGCATAGATATAGCGGTTACGTTCTTTGCATAAAGCCTTTTACGTTTGATGAAGAGGGTCGTGGTGAGGTTTTCTTAACTGGGAGACACCCAGATGTCGGGGTCTCTTCGGTGATGCAGGTGGAAGACTTACCCAGCCTCGCCATAGGAGATGTATGATAGTTGTTCATAGGTGCTCGATAAGCCTAGTTGGATTCTATTGGGTAACTGATTATATGCAGTGGAGTCAGTGATTCACTATGCAGGTAGACATGTCAGTACTTGCAGTTTTATGATACTTTGACACTGGTCATATGCTAATTTTGCAGAGGATACTCTGGCAAAATTTTTCCGGATTTCTGGTTTAGTCAACTATATAGTGGTCGATTTACTCCTTGATACACTTATCTGTTGGTGTTTGGACTCTTCTAGCTCCATTATCATTCTATTCAGTTCTCTACGATCATGGCATCAGAGGTCTCAGGCACATCCGGTGGATCAGGGTCTAGTGCTAGCGTTTCGAGGAGGAGCTATAACTTGTAGGGCAAAGACCATTTTGAGATCCGAAAATTTGATGGCACAAACTTTGCTCTATGGAAGAATCAGATTAAAGATGTGCTGATTCAAAGAAGGCAATGGAAGCCAGTAAATGGGATTTCAAAGAAGCCAGCTGACATGGATGAAGATGATTGGGATGAGTTAGATGAAATGGCCAGGTCTACCATTCGCTTGCACCTGGCAGATAATGTTTACTTTACAGTATTAGACTGTGAAAGTGCAGAGGAGCTTTGGAAGAAGTTATGCAATACATATGAAAAAGAGACGACATCAAATAAAGTATATCTGATGAGAAAATTATACGACCTTCGTATGAAGGACACAGATAGTGTTGCTGCTCATCTAAATGAGTTTGATGCCATATTCTCCCAATTACAGGCTCAGAAAATGGATATGGACAATGAAATGAAAGCAGTATTGCTGTTATGCACCCTGCCATCATCATGGGATACATTTTGCACAGCTATTAGCAATAGTGCACCAGGTGGTAAACTCATCTATGATGACATCTGTGGAGCACTCTTGAGTGAGGAGATTCGTAAAAAATCTATGGTTGGCACTCAGAGTGGAGATGCATATAATGTTCGTGATTCTTACCAAGGAAAGAATCAACAACGTGGCAGGAGCAAGAACAAGGAAAAGAATGGTCAATGGAATAAGAGCAGAAGTAAATCAAGGAAGAGGGATATTGAATGCCATTATTGTCATAAGAAAGGACATATGAAGAAAGACTGTTATGCATTAAAGAATGCTAAAGGTAAAGGAGAGAATGTTGATGGGCATGTTAAACAGTTACCTGCACCATCTACTTCGACTGTGAAGATTGAAGAAATTAATGCTATTTCTGATGATGCTGATGTGTTGACACTTGATAGTACTGTGCCATCTGAGGCACTTATGGCTGATTCTCTTTCCCACACCTGGCTGCTAGATTCTGGTGCTTCTTTCCATGTGACACCACATAGAGAATGGTTCTCTAATTATGCAGCAAAGTCTCTTGGTACCGTGAGACTTGGTGACTCTTACCAGTGTGATGTTGTGGGGATTGGAGATGTGGTTGTGCAGTTCATTGACGGTTCAAAATTTACTATGCATAATGTACGCCATGTACCTCAGTTATCACGCAGTTTGATGTCAGTTGGTCAACTTGATGACCTTGGTTACAAGGTGGTCTTCTATGCTCAGTCCTTTCGTATATCAAAGGGCAATATGGTTATTGCAAAAGGAAGGAAAGTTGGCTCACTTTACCCTTTATTTGTATCACAGAAAGAACACTTGTTAGCTGTTACTGAATAGCCTATGGCTTGTATTTGGCATGGTCGTTTGGGCCATATATCTCATAGTGGAATGGAAAATCTTTCTCGTTCTGGCTACTTACCTGTGTTATCTTTCTCTGATTTTTCATTTTGTGAGCATTGTCAATATGGAAAGCAAACTAGAAATGTGCATAAAACGCACATTGACTCTTCAATTCAACCTTTAGATCTTGTTCATACAGATGTGTGTGGTCCTATGCCCACTAGGTCCTTAGGTGGTTCTCTTTACTTTGTCACTTTCATAGATGATGCTACTAGAAAAGTCTGGGTATATCCTATCAAATCGAAGGATGATGTATTCCCTACTTTCAGAAAATGGCTTGCTTCAGTTGAGACTGAAAAAGGAACTAAGCTTAAGGCTTTATGTTCAGATAATGGGGCTGAGTATACCTCACATGAATTCAGCCTTTTCTGTCAGTGTAGAGGGATTCGTAGAGAGTTTACAGCTCCTTATACCCCAATACAGAATGGTGTAGCTGAGAGGATGAATAGAAAACTATTGAAGATAGAGTAGTCTCTATGTTGCATCATGCAAACCTCTCACAAGGTTTTTGGGTAGAAGTAGTGTTGACTGCAGTTCATGTGATTAACCTTTCACCTAGTATTGCCAAAGGTCTGAAAGTGGCACAAGAGTTATAGACAGGGAAACCACCATATTATGATCATCTTCGAGTTTTTGGGTGTGAAGCATATGTTCATATACCCAAGAATCTTAGACAGAAGTTGGACCATAAGTCAAAGAAATGCATTTTTCTTGGATATGGTCGAGAAGGACAATTTGGATATCGCTTATGGGATCCTGAAACATGGTCAGTGATCAGAAGTAGTGATGTCATTTTTAATGAGTCTAAGATGCATAAACAACCGATTAAGGAGGTTGAAGTGAGAAGAGTGGTGTTTGAGGATACTAGTCCTCCGGTTAGCATGCATAAAAATGCTGCACATAGGGATGTTCAAGAGAATGTCCATTCAAATCAGTCTGCACATGTTCCTGTTCAACAACCATTGAGACGTTCTGCACGTGTCTCATATCCACCTGATAGATATGTTCCAGGTTTAGATTTTGTTATGCTAACAGATGCTGGTGAGCCCTCTTGCTACAAAGAGGCTATGCAGACAGAGGATCATGTCAAGTGGGAGCGTGCCATGAAGAGTGAGTTGGATTCTATTCACAAGAATGGTACTTGGGACTTAGTACCTTTGCCAAAGGGCAGGAAAGCTTTACCATGTAAATGGGTATATAAGCTGAAATTCACATTAGATAGTGCTTCTCCAAAATATAAAGCACGACTTGTTGCAAAGGGTTTTAAGCAACAACATGGTGTTGATTTTGAGGAAATCTTCTCTCCAGTGGTCAAGATGACTACTTTGCGCATGTTGCTTGGATTCGTTGCAATGGAGGACTTAGAGCTAGTCCAAATGGATGTGAAAACAGCTTTCTTGCATGGAGATCTTACAGATGAGATCTATATGGAACAACCAGAGGGTTATGTAGTTCCTGGCAAGGAAAGTCTAGTTTGTAAGCTCAAGAAGAGCTTGTATGGACTTAAACAGTCTCCTAGACAATGGTACCAAAAGTTTGATGCTTTTATGAAGTCCCAAGGCTATTCTCGGAGCAATGAGGATCATTGTCTCTACACAAAGAGATGTTCTGATGGCAGCTTGATATGCTTGATACTTTACGTCGATGATATGTTGATTGCTGGGAATTCCTCTTATGATTTGTCAATTCTCAAAAAGAAGTTGAGTCAGACATTTGATATGAAGGATTTGGGGGATGCCAAACATATTCTTGGCATGCGCATTACTCGTGATAGGAGTAAAAGATGCATATACTTGTCTCAAAGTGAGTACATATCCAAAGTACTTCACCGATTCAATATGCAGGGTGGAAAGGCATTGAGTACACCTTTACCCACATATGTGAAATTGAGCAAGGATGACTGCCCCAAATCAGATGAGGAAAAGGAATTCATGACCAAAATTCCCTATCAGTCTGCTGTTGGTAGTCTCATGTATGCTATGGTAGCTACGAGACCAGACATTGCATTTGCAGTGGGAGTTGTGAGCAGATATATGTCTAATCCTGGCAAGAAACATTGGGAAGCGGTCAAAATGATTTTGAGATATCTGAGTGGCACTAAGGACAAGTGTCTATGCTTAGGTAGAGGGAAAGCATCCATTATTGGTTACACAGATTCTGACTATGCTGGTTGTGTAGACAATCGTAAGTCTACATCAGGGTACATTTTTCATTTTGCTGGAGGTGCTATCTCTTGGAGATCTCATCTTCAAGAATGTACAACTGCTTCCACCACAGAAGCAGAGTATGTTGCAGCAAGTGAGGCATGTAAGGAAGCATTGTGGCTTTCTCGTCTTGCTTGTGATATGGGTTTGCCTCAGCATGTACCTCACTTGCTCAGTGATAGTCAGAGTGCCATTGCTTTGGCTAAGAATCCGGTCTATCATGCAAAGACCAAGCACATTGAGGTGAGGTATCACTTCATTAGAGATTGCTTAGCCACTGAGAGCATTATTCTTGAGAAGGTTCACACTCAAGATAATGCTGCAGATGCTTTGACTAAAGCTCTACCACAGGATAGCTTTCGACACTGTTGTCACTTGATGGGGGTTACTTGATTCTTGATCTTACGCAATCACTTGTATACTGTGTCACATGCCCATCAGGTGGGAGGTATAGTTTGTATACTTACACTCAGGTATTCTTTATCATTCTTTCTTTTTTCTCCCATAGTTACTCTGGCCATATTGGCCTTTAGTGGGAGATTGTTACCGTTAGTGTCCATGTGAAAGGCCAAATGGCCACCGGACACTTCTTTGTATATGTTCTTTAATAAAACATATAGTGGCCTGGTCAGTCACAGACTATAAGTTCGACCGCATTTGCAAGACCTAAGAAGTCTGTCTTCGTGCTCCCTGGGTACTGTGTTTTTTGCGTATTCTACAACCTCTGTGCGGAGTATTGTGTGCGGCGTTAGGAGCTCGGTTTTCTACTCCGAGCATATCGTCGTGGAGCTCTCGAGAAGGAGAGTGCAATGCGATGCATCGCCATCGAAATACTTCACTTTAGGGCTTGCTTAAGCAAGACAAGACCTTTATGATGTAGCTTAAGCCTTCATGGCCCAAGCAAGCTACACCATGTTGGTCTTCTTTAGCACAAGACAAGACCTTAATGGTGTAGCTTAAGCAAGACAAGACCAACATGGTCTTCCCTTCGGGCCAACATGGTCTTCGTTGTAGTCTTCATGGTCTCTTTAGTGCTTAACCATAATGGTCTCACTGTAGCCTTTATCTTATGGTTTTCTTTAGGTTTAGGCTTAAGTGAGAACTAACCATTTAGGAGCTAAATAAAACGCTTAAGCAAGAACAACATGGTGTAGCTATGCGCCTGGTTTTCTTTAGGTTAGGTAAACATTTTCTTTAGCTCTAAAGGGGTGACGTGGTAAATGGTCTATGCTAATATTATTAGGTATAGGTATTAGCTTCATCCTACTAGACCTTAAGCGGCCTCCCCTCTATCTCATCCAAGCTTAGTTGAGTGGTTCCACTCTTTATTCATATGGTTCTGTGAAACACCATCGTTACATTTAATCCTCAAACAGAATATGGTTCAACATGTGTGAAACCACATGGCAACATGTATTGTTTGCCATCCCCTAGCTACAATGGAGATTGCTACCTCGGAAGCAAAGTGATAGGAACATCTATATCTAGATCTAGATTAATAGATGGGGAAGAAGGTCAGTAAGGGTAGTAACGTCAGCCTCTACGCGCTAAGGTCAGAATAGCTAATCAATCATCTAGCGTGGTGTATAGTGGAAGACTATTTGGCAGGTATAAGGTTTCTCATATCCCATGAGTTCATGGCCCCGTAATTCATAATCTATGTATTGTCGATACAACATTCCCCTCCACCACTTCTTAAGCATTCATCTAAGTTTTTTTTTAGTTCCATTCCTTTTCCAGTGGTTCGATGGAAAGCTAATAATGGATGGTGCTTTCTCTCCCCAGCCAGCGTGGAAAAGTTTCAACTTGTTCTTAATGGCTTTTCTATGGAAAATAGGTAAACTATGTTAGAAATTGAGTAGAATTGGTTACTCCATGTTAGAAAGTGTTAATACTTGTCCTCCCTAAAAGTGTTACTTCCCATCTCACCCACTCTCAAACGGATATATTGTTGAGAGTGAGAAGGCTACAACAAAAATGCTTAAGCCTTAACGGGCTAAAAAGTTTTCGCTTAACTGTTTACCAATTGTTTAAGTTAAGCAAAACAAGACAAGACAAGACCATAAATAATGGTCAAGCTTCTTGACTTCATTGCCGCTGCGTGCCTTCTTTACTTTAGGTTAAGCTAATACCTAAAGGTTTTGGTCTTTGCTTAAGCATTCCCAACATGGTCTTCCCTCTGCTTTATGGTCTTTGCTTAAGCATTCCCTACATGGTCTTCCCTCCTAAACGGGCTAATACCATTTAGGTTTTGGTAAACTAAGCAAAACAAGACCATGTAGTCAAGAAGCTTGACCAACATGGTTAAGCTATAGCTACACCATGAAGTCAAGAAGGGAAGACCAACATGGTTAAGCTTGCTTTAGCCTTTAGCCCTGGTAAACGCTTAAGCAAAACAAGACCATGTAGTAAAGAAGCTACACCATTAAGGTCTTGCTACAGCTACACCATGTAGTCAAGAAGCTTGACCATTAAGGTCTTGTATTGCTTAACCCTTCAGGTTTTAGGTATTAGCTTAAGCCTTAATGTAAGATCGCTTAAACGATTAGGTAAACGTTTTTGGCACTCCGCAAAAATGCTTAAGCAAAACAAGACAATGTAGGGCCGAACGGAAGACCTCAATGGCCTTGTCTTTGCTTAAGCATGGTATTAGCTTAAGGATTCCCTTCATGGTAATAGCTTAATCAAGACCTTAATGGTCTTCCCTTCACCTTAATGGTCTTCTTTAGCGCAAGACCAACATGGCTGGCTCTTTAACACAAGACAAGACCAACATGGTGTAGCTTAAGCCTACATGGCTATTTAGCACATTCCCTACATGGCTAAGCCACACACAAGACCAACATGGTCTTCCCTCCAGCCCTTTATGGTTTTCTTTAGCCCTTTAGGTAAACTACATTAGAACACTAAAGTAAATGTAGATAGAAAACGAAAACTAAATGCCCGAGCTTAAGCAAGACAAGACAAGACAAGACCTTAATGGCCTTCCTTTCCCATTCTCGTCTTCCCTTCTTGACTACATGGTCTTCCCTTCACCTTAATGGTCTTCTTTCGCTTAAGCAAGACCAAGATGGCTCTTTAACGCAAGACAAGACCAACATGGCCTCTTTAGCGCAAGATCTTAATGGTTAAGCTTAAGCCTTCATGGCCCGGGCAAGACCATGTAGGGCCAAAGGGAAGACCTGAATGGTCTTGTCTTTGCTTAAGCATTCCCTTCATGGTCTTCCCTCTGGCCCTTTACTTTATGGTCTTCTTTTGCTCTCGGAATTCCCTCCTTGGATGAATGGTAATAGCTTAAGCATTCCTGTTAAGGCGTTAAAGTGTCCGTTTCCCTTAAGGTTTTCTTTATCACCTTAATGGGTTTGGGTGATAGAAAACCATTCCCTTTACTAGGTCTTCTTTAGTCAAGACTTAAGCATTTTCTTTAGCGGGTTTTCTACAAAACCATTTCCCTAAAGGTGCGTAGCATTTCCCTAATGGGAATCGGAAACTTCAGCACCTTTAGGAAAAGCCCCTAAAAGGTTTTGGTAAACACTACACCATGTTGGCTCGGAGGGAAGACCATGTTGGGAATGCTTAAGCATAATAGCCTAGTCGTTTACGTTTACCTTTATTGTAAATGCTATGCACTGTATGGGTAAACACTAATATGTGTTGTAAACGGTTCATCGGAGCTAATACCATTTACAGGTCAATATTAGCTTCTATGTTTTTAGGTATACATTTTCTAAACCATTCACCCAATTGGTCTTCTTTTGCTTAAGCAAGACCAACATGGCTCTTTAACGCAAGACAAGACCAACATGGCCTTTTTATTGCAATATCTTAATGGTTAAGCTTAAGCCTTCATGGCCCGGTGTTGAAGCTCAAGGTCAAGGACAAAGCATGGAAGTGCATCAAGGAAGTGGACACACAAGAAGAAGGAGCAAGTAGGGAGCTCCAAGAAGCACCTGTCAAATTTTCAGAAGAAATCCCTATAAAAATAGTGATTTTTATCACTAAGACCCATTGTAAATACCATTTTTCATTTTTGCAACTCCATTTTGTTCAAGCCAAGGAGTCCTCGAGCTTGAGGAGTATTATAATTACCATCCTACCAATTTTCATAATTTTTAGACTCCGTTTGAGCCCCCAAATAAGCCTTGGAACCTATTTTTTAACTAGGCCGGACACTAGGTCTGAACAGGGCCAAAATCACTCAAAAAACTATAAAAAGGGCTGGAGAGCTCATTTTGGAGGTTAGCTTGTTGTAGATTTGAGCTTTGTAAGAGATTTCTTTTGTAATCAAAGCTTTCCATTGTTCCACTCTTTGCTCTTACCTTGTGCACGTGTGTGTGTATGTGTGTGCATGATAGTGTGCTTTCACTCACGCACTTGTGCCATCACTTGCTCACGGTCTTCATACCGATCCTCACATCTCCACGGATTGACATTTATTGAGGTGTATCTCCTCACGTTGGTACTCACCATTGTGCTAGAGTGACACCAAATTTGGCGCCGTTGCCGAGGAGAGAGCTTGGAGGACGAGCGCATGACGGTAAGATGTAGAGTAGTGACGTTGGAAGGTAAAAAAATCACCATTTTCAGTTCAGTTTCTGAGTTTTTCTCCTTCTTCATCTCCATCATCATCACCATCTTCTCCCCTCTTCATATTCTCTGATTTTTTCCATTTTCGACTGTATCTTCACCTCGTTTTTCACTTGGGGCTGTGAGGAACAAGTGCAGAGGGTGTTCAGAGCTGAAACGCTGAAGAAACATTCTTAAAAACCTCTCAAAACTCTAGAAATTTGATTTAGTATCACGCGGGCTGAAGTGACCTGCGTTTGGTATCGCGATGGTGGTATCGTGAGATTGGAGTGTGATTTTGCATCTACAGGCTGATAGGAGTGACAAGGAGGAGATAAGGTACATATATTTGCAAAACGTTTTTGAATTTGGGCTTAAAAATCTCCAAGTATTGTGTCCGGTTGAGATTTGGTATTGCGATACAAGAACTCCCGTGTATCGCGATACTTGTTGAGGTATCGTATCGCGGTCGCCCCAGTGGTATCGTATCGTGCACCTTGTGGTATCATACCGTCGACCGAACGGTATTGTATCACACATGACAGTGGTATCGTGACACCACTTGCATAAGTATCGTATCGCGAGCAAAGTTGGTATCGTATCGCCAACTCGGTATCGTATCGCCTCCTAATTTGGTATCGTATCGTCTGATTTTTGGTATCGTATCGCGGGGTCATGTGGTATCATATCGCCTAGAAGGTATCATATCGTCCCGAGAATTCACTGGTATCGTATCGTGGGCCAACCAAGTATCATATCGTGAGGTTGTTATCGTATCGTGCAACTCAGAGGTATCGTATTGTGACCATTTCCAGTATCGTATCGTGGAAGTTGGTATTGCGATCACAGTTATCCCAGTGGTATCGTATCGTCTAGGTGGTATCGTCTACAGTGGTATCGTGAAGAACGAAGGTATCGTATCGTGGAAATCTGGTATCGTATTGCCTGTCCTGAGTTCCCAGAGAGATCATGTTTCCCTGTTTTAAACCCCAGAACCCTGAACTGGCATAACTTTCTCATACAAAATCCATTTGCTGTGATTTTGGTTTTGTTGGAAAGCTCATGGGGATTACTACCAAAACTTCCACTGGTTATGGTAAAAATAATATAGGAATTATTAGATAGGGTATTTTAAAGTTGACCCTCAAGGAAACTAGAAAACCAAGGAGTTCCAAAGGATTTTGAGCAATATAAGAGAACTTTGGAACTAGAAGCCAAGGCTTATGAACTTGAGATCTGGAAGACACTTAGGCAAGGATAGAGAAAGCATTAGATCATCTGAGGCTAGTGTCAACCATACAGCTAGGTCTTGGGCACAACAATTAAGTGGTTATCCTTACATGCTAAGTTCTGACACAAGTGATTCAGAAATGTCTTTTAGCATGGAAAGACCCGCACGTACCTCAGGTACTACCTATTTACAAACACCAGAAGGTCCCTATAAGACGCAATTGGAGTATATCAGGACCAACCAATTAGGTGCTCGCATCTATGAGGATGGTCTGAGGCGATCAGTGGTCCGACTCAAAAATCCTGACCAACCCTTTGGACTTGAACACCCAATGGTCAAGTTCGAAGAGGGTGCATACGTTGATAAGGAAGGAACCATGTATGTGGTTACCAGCCTACCAGATAGGACACATGAGTTTGGAAACATCATTCCTGAGAATGAGATAGGAGCCCTAGAGCAAGGAGACCTAGGACGAGAACCCAAGACCCCTAGAGGTAAGTCAGTCTTGACTAGAGTGATCACTCCAGAATGGATTTCCCAAGATAACAAAAGCATAGAGCTATTCTTGAATAGAGAAACGGAGGAAGCCTTTGGAGATTCAAGCAAGATCAACCGAGCCCAATAGTCACCATCTACGAGTTCAAGGATCTGGAGACACCAGGCAAAGTTGTCTACCTAGATCAGACCTCAGAGAAGCTGTTCTTGGTAACAGAGCACGATAGACATGCATACACTTGGTAGGGTGAATCAATTTTCCCTCCACTAAGATCCATTGTTTCCCATGGTCTGGAAGGAGCAGGATCATCCAAGGCTCATGAAACACAAAGGGAGAGAACTAGAGAGAGACCAGAGGTAAGCTTTGCAAACACTGTGGGTAGAGACAGATCAGGACATGAGGGTGAAAGACCTGAAAGAGAGAGACACAGAGCACATAGGCACCAAAGAGATGAACATGAGTTTCCATTGCCCAGACCTCGAGAGCACTCAAGAACCGTTAGACCCTCTCAAGTGTTCAAGACAATGAAGAACTATTTTGATGGATTCGGAGATCCTTATGATCATGTGGCTGAGTTCAAACAAGGGCTAAGAGCTGAACAGGTTGAGGACTTGTTCACACAGTTTGAGGCATTTGGTTTGACTCTCAAAGGTACTACCTTAGCTTGGTTTCAACCCCTGAATAGTCGCAACTATTGAGAGATATGTGAATTGCTAGAAGAATTCATTGTCGAATTTCCAAGAGTGGTATCAGGCATAACACATCATCCTTGATCCACAGCTTTAAACAGACACCCCAGGAAACAGTGCGACTTGCAGGAAGAAGGTTTAGACAGTACTTGGAAAGATGCCCTATGCCAGAATTACCCACAGCAGTCAAACAAGTGGCACTGTTTTTAGATGGCCTATTGAGCACAAAGTTAAGGTCATATGTGTACTTGAAAGAGCCTAGATCCATAGAAGAGTGTGTTCGGATATGCATTGACATAGAAGACAACTTGGGTGAGGAGTTAGGACTATCCAAACTCTATAAGGACTCTGACAGTTCTACTAGTCATACCTCTAGAGCCTCCAATGAGATAGATGAGATAGCGGAGCAGGTTGCCAAGAGGCTAGGAGTTCAAAATAGACAAATGCCAAGGGTCACCTCATTGAAACGATGTTACAACTGTGGAGGAGACCACATGGCTAATGTTTGCCCAATGATGGCTCAACCCCAAGGAAACCCTAATGCTCTATATTGCACTATTGAGAGAAAATACACGAACCATACGGCTCAAGATTGTCCCTATAACAGGCAAGCTGTTAGACAAAATTATCAGCAACCTTACCAGTAGGGTAGGTATCAGAACCAGTATCAACACCCATATTATAGGCCACAACAACAATATCAACCTCAATACCAGCAACAATATCAGACACCAAATAGGCCACAGCCAGTCCTAGGAAACCAACCACCAACTCCTGCTAATGTGATCCCAGTTAAGTATGTAGTGGTAGAGGAAAACCCCAATAGAGCATTGGTGCCACTAAACCGATTGGTCTCAGAAAATGACTCTCACGCTCATGGTTCAGACCACTTCCATGAAGATAGTCCACATGCTTATTACATAGAGTCACCTGAGCAAAGTGAGACTTCTCAATATCAATATGAGGCACCACCTATGGAACAAAATTGGGAGCCAGAATAATCCAATGTCATGTATACGAATCCAAATCCTAGGCCCCAAGTGAGACAAGTAAGACCACAAGCCCCTAGAGGACCATGCTTTAGATGTCAAGGCGACCATTTCATTCGTGAATGTCCCCATCAACCAGCACTTGGACAAGGACAAAACATCACAATACAAGGCTTTTGTCCTGAGTGTGGCAAGCAACATCTTCCTAGAGAGTGTCTCAGGAATCCCTCTAGTGTGCCTAAGGTTACACCCATCAATGTGGTAGGCTTAGTGGCGGATTCAAGTTCAAGTAGCGGTAATGTGGCTCCGGTACGGGCAGTTACTAGGGCACAGGCCACACAACAAGCAAAACCATCTGAGCAATCGGAGTCAAGTGAGTCAGGAGAGCCTAGTAAGAGGAAACCAAGAACATGGAAGGATACCAGAGGGAAGGCTAATTGCAAGTGGAACAAAAAGCTATCCAAGCTAGAAGGAAGCCTAAGGGATACCAAAACAAAAATAGAAGACATTGCATCTCAAAGCCCCTCGCATACCGAAGCTCCATCCACTCCACCTCATCCCACCCCACCACCCATTGTAAATAACCCACAACTAGGCTCTGTTCTTGCAGATCCAACCCCAGAAGGCTTGGACATGATGTTCAAAGCCTACTAGGCTCGACTTCAAGAAGGGCCAACAGCTGCAAACCTAGATACGAGTTACCCTAGAGCAGATTTAGAGATTGGAAGGACGAAAATGTGCATGAAAATGGTAGAAGTAGCTCAAGCTATGCTCGAGACTAGTCAAAAGTTCAATCAGTCAAACTCTGTCAAACCAGATTTGCATTTCTAGGGCTTACTAGAAAGATTAGAGAAATTGGTAAACAAGCCGCAGGTTTCTTTACCTCTACAGGCTCAACCTGTTGTTGAAAGAGAAAGATCACCGCCTAGGAAAGCTTATGTTCCTGATTCCGTGGATGAGGGAGCACCTCTTTCAATTCAAGAGTACTCTCAAGAGTTCTTGCGGGAAATACAAGAAGAGAAATGGGCCAAGGAGAAGGGTAATCCCCCTCCTATTCAGGAGATTGATGATCTTCATGATCAATTTCCCCAAGACATTCCGTCTATCTATGGAGACCAAACAGAGCAACAAGAAGACGAAAGATTAGATTTTGAATCTAATTCTTTACAAGAGTTTCCACAATTCACAGGCCCATGGGAATCTGAATCTCTTGAGATAAGAGTTCCCACAATATTGGTAAGAAACGAAGACTCAATGGTTCCACGCAACACGGACGTCGTGAAGAACACTAAGGTTCAGTGTCATCTCACTGTAGAAGAGCTGCTTAAAGCAAAACCTGAGCTATGGAATCATGTGAAGAATCAGGTTCCAGAACTTGATTCCAATATGCCAAAAGCAGGCTCTAAGCAAAAGGTTCCAGAGATACCTCTCGATAAAATAGGAGACATGAGCGAAGGTGAAGAAGGTAATACTTATCTTCCGATCACCTATCAAGGTTACACAACCAAAGCAATTGTAGATTCAGGTGCTGGTGTTGCTATTGCGACCACTTCCTTGTGGAAGCGATGGGGCAAACCTACATTAAGACCAACTAGAATGAAGCTTCAAATGGCAGATGGTCATTTTGAAAGACCTCTAGGATTTCTTGAAGCAATAACTCTAACCACTTGTGGTGTAGAGTTTGAACACACATTTGCTATATGTGACTTTGAGAAAAATAATGTCTTCAAGATGATCCTAGGAAGACCCTTCCTACGACAATTGCAAATAGTACAGGATTGGGGAACCAACTCCTTGTACTTACAACACTTAGGGGTCACTACCAAGGTCAATTTGAAGGATTACACCTTCAGAGATGTACCACCCCTACAGTGGAATTCTATCCACAAAGCAAAGGAAGATTCTATCTCTGTGCATTCTGGGAGTTCACCTGATCCATCTTGGCTGCATGAAGATGCTCACTTGTGGATGTGCAAGGTCGCAAAGGAAGAGGAAAAACACCTAAAAGCGAGAGAAGAAGGAACTTCCCCAGGAGATAGACCAGTTAAAGACCTAGCCTACACACCCATGATATTTCCAGATGAGGAATTTGAGCCTCATGGTTGGGCAGAAAATATTAGCTACTATGGACATTGCAGTCAATGAAGAACAATGGACACCTCATTGTGATGAGGAGGGTTATGATATTTCAGTGTTCATGTGTCAGCCCTTGTTGGAAGAATGTGACCCTAGTGATGCCATAGAAGAAGAAGAGAATGACAATGATCTAGAGTCCATTGTGATGGATAGTTGCTTCAGAAGAGCACTATCTAGAAGATGTAGGAGTATTGACTCAAAAAGAAGAAGAACCCCTCACAAGTATCAAAACTATAAATTCAAAGGAAGAAAGTGAAGGAGGTCAAAAGAAAAAGAAACGAAAAGCAATGAAACCAGAAGAGGAGGAATCATCGTTTGAAGTACCAGAAAACTTCAAGAAATATGAAGTGGAAGACCGAAAAATTTTGGTACGAATGCCTAAGAGAGAGGCCATCATAGGAGAAGCATATGATAACAAAGAAAAGACCAAAAAAGTTGTAGTAACCATTGAAGGAAATGAAGAGTGATGTACGTACATAGGAGACGACCTAAGTGCAAAAGAAGAAGCAGAGCTTGTAGCTCTATTAAGGGAATATTGGGATGTGTTTGCATGGCACTATAGAGATTTGAAGGGAGTAGAACCACGAATTTCCTCTCATACAATCCCCATGACTGCAGATGCCAAACCCACCAAACAAAAGCCCTACACATATAATGACACTTACGCTGCAAAAATAAAAGAAGAAATTGACACGTTGATTGAAGCTGGATTCATCTACGAGATTGAGCATATGGAATGGGTGTCCCCCATTGTAGTGGTGCCCAAGAAGAATGGAAAGTTGCGAGTGTGCATTAACCTTAAAAAAGTTAATGCTGCTACGATTCGAGATAGTTATCCGCTTCCAATCACCGAACATTTATTGGAGCGTGTTGCGGGCAAGGAAGTTTATAGATTCCTTGATGGGTTCTTAGGTTACAACCAAGTAGCCATTGCCCCAGAAGATCAACATAAAACGGCTTTCACCACAGAGTGGGGAATCTTTGCATTTCGTGTGATGCCATTTGGTCTCACCAATGCACCTACAACATTCCAAAGGCTCATGTGTCATGTCTTCAAAGAGTTCTTGCGGAAGAACTTAGAAGTATATGTGGACGATTTATGTGCTCATTCCCAACAAAGAGGATACCACATCCCTGAGCTCAGACAGATCTTCAACAAGTGTAGAGAATATCGAGTGTATCTGAACCCAGAGAAGTGTGTATTCATGGTACGACAAGGTAAGATCTTAGGTCATATTGTTTCTAAAAATGGAATATCAACAGATGAAGACAAGGTAAGAGCCATAGCAGAGTTGCCAAGGCCAAAGAACGTTAAAGAGGTACAAGCCTTTATGAGCCATTGTGGATATTATCGTAGGTTTATCCACATGTATGCCATCATTGCTAAACCTCTTTATGGATTGTTGACAAATTTTGAGTGGAACGATGAATGTGAAAAATCCTTCAATGAGCTAAAGAGACGTTTGTGCTCAACACCAATATTGACTACTCCTGATTAGAATAAGCCATTCCATGTCCATGTGGATGCATCCAATTATGCAATAGGATGTGTGTTGTCACAACCAACAGGTGAAGGAAACCTAGATTTGCCGATAGCATATGCTAGTAGGCAATTAAATGCAGCTGAACGAAATTATACCACAACGGAGAGAGAAGGCTTAGGCATGGTATATGCCGTGAAGAAGTTTAGACACTATCTATTGGCCAATAAGTTCAAGTTTTTCACTGATCATCAAGCTTTACTATATTTGGTCAATAAACCTTGCACTACAGGCCGCTTAGTAAGATGGTTCCTCTTACTAATGGAATACGACTTTGAAGTTGTTGTCAGGAAAGGAAGGAACCACCTTAGGGTGGACCATCTTTCTCGCATCACTTCAGGAGAGCCAGCGCAAGGAGTGTCTGATGAATTACCGGACGCTTATTTGTTCAATTTAGATGTTGTTCCTAAATGGGCAAATAAGTTGGTACCTGTCTTAACCTTTGGGCCTACAAATAAGAATATAAAAACAAACAAAGAAGAAATTGTAAAATCACAAAAGTATCAAATATTGGCAGGAAGCATGTACAAACAAGAGACAAATGGCGTATTAGCTTGTTGTGTCGAGGATGATGAACATAGTAGTTGGTTGCAACAAGCCCATGAAGGATTGCTAGGAAATCACTATTCTAAACAACGAACATTGCAGAATCTACAACGTTTAGGAGTGTATTGGCCTAGCATGGACAAGGAAATTCATGAGTGGATTAAGAATTGTCCAACATGCAAGGAGAGACCCCCAGTGGAGCATGCCACTCTTTATCACGTGTCATTAATTCCAGATTGGAGTGCTCCATTGGTAGAATTCATGAGATCACGAGCATTACCCAATGAGGCTAGCCTAGCAAGAAGAAGAAGCATGGAGCAAGAGGCTCAGGACTATGCCTTAGTAGGAGAGAACCTATATCGAAGAGGCAAAGATGGTTATCTAAGACTATGCGTTCATGAATCAGACTACTTGAAAGTCTTAGAAACGGCACATAGCGGGGTTGCGAGTGGACACTTTGGGCCTGAAAGAGTAATCAAGACCATCCTATTCTCAGGACTTTGGTGGCCCACTCTTCATATGGATGCCCATACCTATGTGAAGAAATGTGACACATGTCAACGAGCACAATATCCGATCAGAAAAGATGAGATGCCTTTGAGGCCAATGATGGGAGGACGCGCATTCTCGAAGTGGGGTATAGACTTTGTTGGTCCTATTAACCCCCCATCTAGAAACTCCCATTCGGAATACATTATTGTAGCCACTGATTACCTTACCAAGTGGGTAGAAGTAAAAGCCACAACAAAGAATGAGGCTCAAACAACGGCTAAGTTCTTATTCGAAAACGTGTTCACTAGATATGGGTTACCAATAGAGTTGGTTAGTGATAGAGGTATGCACTTCTTGAACGAGGTCATTGAAAATCTCCTTTAAGAATTCATGGTGATACACAAGAAGTGTGCCCCTTATCATCCAAAAGCCAATGGACAAGCCGAGAGCACGAATAAGATCCTATGTAATGTATTGACAAAACTCGTAAATAATAAACGCTCTGATTGGGACAAAAAACTTCATCATGCTGTTTGGGCATATCGAGTTGCCTAAAAAACGGTACTCAATGCCACCCCATTTCAGATGGTCTTTGGAAAAAATGTTGTGCTACCATTGGACTTCCTAATCCCAGCCTTGAAAGTAGCACAAGAGCATGAGTGGAATGGACATGAGTTGTCATCTAGGATCTTTGATCTAGAACGCTTAGGTGAGACGAGGCTACGAGCGGCAGCAGGCATCTATGCTGCAAAGAAAAGACAAAAGGCATACTTTGATGCCCATATAAAGGATAAAGGATTGAAAGAGGGAGATCTGGTGCTGTTTTATACATTAAAGCAACATGCCCGCAAATTGGAGAAACGAGGTTATGGACCCATGATCATTAATAGAATCTCCACTAGTGGAGTAGTTCAATTGGCCACCTTAGAAGGAGATATCTTGCTTAACTATATAAGTGGTTGTCGAGTCAAGTTATATCAAGAACCTCTTACAGAGCATATGTTCATGAGACTCAACACTGCTAAGAAGCAAAAAGAAGAAGAAATAAGGGTTAGAGAAGAAGCACAAGCAGAGGCTAGAGAGCGCATCAGAAGAAATAAGTTAAGGTGATTAGGCCTAGATGTCAACACGAAAGCCCCAAAATATCACATGGACATGTGCCAAAAATCGGGCACAATTACTTCTCAAATCATCGACCGACGCCCCTTTGTGACCCTAGAGGTAGGACGAGGAAAGAGTGCAAGGACTGTAAGAGCATTGATTGACTCAGGTGCAACAACTAGTGCATTTAGACTTTCATGTTGTCAAGACATGCAATTGGACATCACGCCCATAGAAGCATATCTCATAGGATTGGGAGGTGTGGAAACCCCTTGTTTGGGCGAAGTGGAACTTCCCATCTACCTTCAAAATGTTCCAATGAAAGTCAAAATGCTATTCTGTCATGATAGGGACCTCACAGAGCCACTTGTCTTGGGTCAAGATTGGATTTACGACCATGCAGTCAACTTGAACTTAAGGAGTCAACTTCTTCAAGTTTGGGTACAGGAACAATGCATCACAATAGAATTAGAGAATCGCATGTTCACAAATCCAGATGTCACACCTTCTCATAATTCTTCTAGGATTAATCCTAGCAGAAACGATGCTATATGTGTCAAAAGCTCTGTGTTCCAAAAGAAATCAATTAGGGAAAAACAGATTCAAAGACAAGCGAACTCCTCCTCTTCTATAAAGACTAAATCCATCATAACCAATCAACCAAAAAGGCAAGTGAAACAATACATGACAACTGCTATATCAAAAACACAAAGAGATGTCAAGAAGAACGTAGTTATGGGCATGAAGCAAATCTGGGTACAAAAGGGAGAGCAACCACCAGCCTTCCCAATGCAATTCCCACCTAGGCAAGTCAACCATGGGAAGACAAGAACCAAGAACCTATGCCACGATCAAGCACGAAGAATGCAATAAATTTGGGTACCGAAGCAATTGATGAAGGCCGCCCACAATAAGGTCCAAATTTGGGTGCCTAAAACATTAGCTGCAGCTCAACAAGGATGATTACAGATGTGGGTACCTAAGAAGCTCTTAGATACACAACAACCTATGCTCCCCACCATGCAAAAGGTCTCAACAAAGAAGCCAAAGAAAGAAAAGGGTAGGAACATAGCACAAAGACCAAAAGAAGATAAATTCAACCCTTCTGCAAAAGTAAGCAGGCAATCATCAAGGATATGGGTTTGGAAGCCAAAAGCACCAACAACATCCTCGGAACCAAAGAGCCAACCACACTAGATACCAAAGTTTGGAAAGCATCCAAAGATGAAGTGGCCTGAGGTGATCTCTACAGGGCCAAATACTATTCAAAAATGGGTTCCAATCAGGAGGATTACATCATTTTGAGATCCCATCAACACCTCCAAACAAAGAATGCATCAAGTATGCAAGTAACATCAAAAGCCTCGACCAACGACAACCATGTGCCTTTGGCATAACCCTGTCTTTTGCACCATTCAGGTCACGCACTTCCAAAGTATGCATCAACATAGGCCACATTACACGGTGGTGCATAGACACCATTGAGAAATCCCAGGCACATGAGACACATATGACATATGTACAATGTTTTGTTAGTACTAACCTCTTTCTTCCTGCTTTGTGATATTGTTAAAAAAAAAAAAGGGGAAAAGAAAAGAAGAGGACTATGTGCTTGAAGATGCTCATCAGTGAACTATCAACAAGGACATCCATCAACAAAGAAGACAAGCCGATGGTCAAACACCATGATGGAATTACAACACGAAGAGATGAAGATCAACAGACCTTTCACCATGGTAAGACGTGTATGCTTCAACAACACTATAACCATGATAGATTAGGAAACCTCTTCGTCAGCATACCCTTGAGCACTTAGCTCAAGACCCAATCTCTTGCACCATACTTCTTTCCATGCATTTTCCAAGTACGCATACGTAGGGCCACATTACAAGGCCATCCACAAGGCACATATTTTGTTCAACCCATGCATTGATGCACTTACCCATCATACATTATGGGTTACAAGTACTTGACATGAAAACTATGGAAGCCATCTTTGGAAGAATCAGAGGACATCAGGGTGACCACTACAAGAGCAAGGAAGCCATCCACCACCGAGAGTTGCTCATAATCAACATTGACCACCTCCTTTGAGCAGCTAGCAGTTTTGGAGAGCTCACAAATGCACCATCAAGATGGAATACAAGGAAGAAGTACATACAAAGGGACTACAAAATGCAAGAGCTAGCAGTGGCAAAGTGAAGAACCAAACAAACGACCAGGCTACATTGGGAAGATGGATCGCTCTTGTTGATACGTAAAGGACACTACCTCTCAACGTACTACATGGAACAACCACTACAACAAGGGTCTCTCAAGGACGACAGACTCAAGAGGGGGGGGGAGTGTTGAAGCTCAAGGTCAAGGACAAAGCATGGAAGTGCATCAAAGAAGTGGACACACAAGAAGAAGGAGCAAGTAGGGAGCTCCAAGAAGCACCTGTCAAATTTTCAGAAGAAATCCCTATAAAAATAGTGATTTTTATCAATAAAAACCATTGTAAATACCATTTTTCATTTTTGCAACTCCATTTTGTTCAAGCCGAGGAGTCCTTGAGCTTGAGGAGTATTAGAATTACCATCCTACCAATTTTCATAATTTTTAGACTCCGTTTGAGCCCCCAAATAAGCCTTGGAACCTATTTTTTAACTAGGCCGGACACTAGGTCTGGACAGGGCCAAAATCACTCAAAAAACTAAAAAAAGGGCTGGAGAGCTCATTTTGGAGGTTATCTTGTTGTAGATTTGAGCTTTGTAAGAGATTTCTTTTGTAATCAAAGCTTTCCATTGTTCCACTCTTTGCTCTTACCTTGTGCACGTGTGTGTGTATGTGTGTGCATGATAGTGTGCTTTCACTCACGCACTTGTGCCATCACTTGCTCACGGTCTTCATACCGGTCCTCACGTCTCCACGGATTGACATTTATGAGGTGTATCTCCTCACGTTGGTACTCACCATTGTGCTAGAGTGACACCGGGCAAGACCATGTAGGGCCAAAGGGAAGACCTGAATGGTCTTGTCTTTGCTTAAGCATTCCCTTCATGGTCTTCCCTCTGGCCCTTTACTTTATGGTCTTCTTTTGCTCTCGGAATTCCCTCCTTGGCTGAATGGTAATAGCTTAAGCATTCCTGTTAAGGCGCTAAAGTTTCCGTTTCCCTTAAGGTTTTCTTTATCACCTTAACGGGTTTGGGTGATAGAAAACCATTCCCTTTACGGTCTTCTTTAGTCAAGGCTTAAGCATTTTCTTTAGTGGGTTTTCTACAAAACCATTTCCCTAAAGGTGCGTAGCATTTCCTAATGGGAATCGGAAACTTCAGCGCCTTTAGGAAAAGCCCCTAAAAGGTTTTCGTAAACACTACACCATGTTGGCTCAGAGGGAAGACCATGTTGGGAATATTGGGAATGCTTAATCATAATAGCTTAATCGTTTACATTTACCTTTATTGTAAATGCTATGCGCTGTATGGGTAAACACTAATATGTGTTGTAAACAGTTCATCAGAGCCAATACCATTTACAGGTCAATATTAGCTTCTATGTTTAGGTATACATTTTCTAAACCGTTCACCCAATTTTTGCTTAATCGTATAGGTATTAGACTTGATTCACCATTTACAACATGTTTAAGCTAATACATATACCTTTTAGGATTAAGATAATACCTCGCATAGCGCCTAACTGGGTTTAGCTCGCTTCACCCCTTTAGGTTTTCTTTATCTGCCATGCACTTTAGGTTTTCTTTAGCTCCATAAGTTACCAAACATTCTTGCTTTTACGTTTACTGTTTGTTTTCTAATGTAGTTTACAACATGTTTTCCCTAATACCATCAGGTGCGATAGTTGACCGTAACGGTAAACGTAGATAGAAAACATGTTTTTGGCTAGTTTACGTTTACAAAAAATGTTTACTTATGGGGCACAGTGAATGTTAAATAAACTTATTAGCCCAAAAGCCTGAAGGTGTTATGCAAGCGTGTTGCAGAGAAAAGAGGCACAAAAGAGGAGACCCAAAATTTTCAAATTAATGGGCACATTTTTCTTCTTCAAAATTCTAGGAAATTCTCTCAAAAGCTATGTAAATGCACTAGAGGAGTCCTCTAGGTGCATAATCCCAAATGTTTGTAATATATTTCTTTTAAAATAGTAGGAAATTAGAGATTAGCCAATAAAGTGCCGATCACTTGTGTGAAAGGACCATTTTTAGGGCATATGTATATAATTCACTTGGTGACTCTTTGTAAGGACTTTTTGCCATTGTGAGAAGGAGAGCTCCTGATTTTTGAATTTGCTTCTTTCTTGCAAATTATCATCTTCTCTATGATCTTTTGTGTGTGTGAAGCTTGGAATGTATGTGTAGGACTGTTGTCTACCCCTCCCCATCACTTTTGAGGTGTTATAGTGTGTGTGTGAGAGCAAGTAAGAGTTGTGAAGTGAGTGTTGAGTTTCTCACCATTCACTATTTTGGTCATAACTTGAAGACCAGTTGTCAAATTTGAGTGAAAATACCATCAATAGATGCGTCTCGTCAAGAGCTTCAAAACCAACTCGCTATTGGCCATATTCGGAGTTCGGAGCTAGGAGAAACATTCGAATTTGTAATCACTGTTGTAAGTGGTATCGCGACATACACTTTTAGAGGTTAAGTGAGTTGGAGAGGTATTTTAGTCTTTTCTCATGCATTTTAGCTGAACCATTTCTTTATCCATCACGTGTGCATCGTCCTCATACACTTGGTTAGGTCGGTTCTTCGGATTGATAATTAAGTGTGTGTCAATCCACCACTATACGTACTTGTGTGGCAAATGAGATTTAGTCTCTTTGACATAGGTCCCTAAGACTTTGTGACTTAGGTACACACGTTTTTGGCACCGTTGCTGGGGAACACGCCCAACCAAGGTGCCTTCGTGATGGTTATAGCTCTGGAGTGAAGAAATCGTACTTGTAGAAATGAATACGTTCAGTGGCAAGTAGTCAGACACTTCAGCACTTGTTACTTCACATCCTGGAGGTGTGTGTAATGAGTCTTTAGGTTTAGGGTTAGGAGGGAGGGAGAGAAGAAAGAGTTAGGGTTAGGTCAAGAAGAGATTTGGAGTAGGAGTAAGTGGAAAAGTACCAAGAAAAATCCAAAAAAGTTTGCCAAGTTAGTGTAGGATAGGCCTCAGTCATCAGAAACTATAAAACCCAAAAAACTAGTTCATTTGACACTTGCTCAGAGAGTGGTATCATCTGTAGACAGCAACCAGTATCGCTCGGGTGGTATCATGCAATCTAAGCCTTCAAAGCTACCTAGGAAACTCAAGGCTCAAGTAGGGTATCACAAAGGTAAGCCATCTCAAGATTTAAATATCAAAAACACTGTAGAAGTGCATAACACATGATTAAAGGTGTATCCAGTATCGGGGGTGGGATAGAGAGTTTTTAGAGCTTTCTTGAGTAAGACAGAGGGTGAGGAGTGAAGAGGAGTGAGAGAGAAACCAGGGGGTGAAAAAAATTTTACATTTGGAGTTATTTTGGCTGCAGTATCGCGATCGGTTGAGTTTTGGTATCTCGATACCAAAATTCCCTTGTATCGCGATACTCGCCGAAGTATCGTATCCTCGCATACCACTTGAGGTATCGCGATACCATTTTTGGTATCGTATCGTCAAGTTGGTATTGCGACCGCGATCTGCCAATGGTATTGTATCGCAGTCCACTTGGTATCGTATCACCCCGGTCACGGTATCGTATCGTCGATCGAGCGGTATTGTATCGCGTACAAATCTAGTATCGTATCGTTACCCCTCGTGGTATCGTATCGTGTGTTACAGGAGTATCGTATCGTGCAGGACTCGAGTATCTCGTGCATTGTTGCGGTATCATATCGCAACAGAGCATTGGTATCGTATCGTGAGTATTCTTGGTATCATATCATGATGAATTTTAGGATCGTATCGTGCGGGTTTGCGGTATCATATCGCTAACTGCACTGGTATCGTATCATATCATTCAGTCCTCTGGTATCGTATCATTGACTACCCAAGTATTGTATCGTGACCGGTAGTGGTATCGTATCATCAACAAACTGGTATCACCTAATGCAATATTGTCAAAGTGGTATCGTCGAGAACACTTTGAGCATTTTCAAGGGTAAAATTGAGGCATTTGAGGAGCCACTTAGGGAGAGAATTATAGTCCAAGGAAGCCCTAGGAGGGTGGATGAACTTGAGGTCTGGAAGGGTTCTAAGTAGCCGGAGAAGTGTTATATCATCGGTAGGAAGTACAGCTCAGGTGAGTCACCGCTGTGACTATTGCGACACCTCCAGTGATTCGGAGGAGATACCCATGGCTTCAGAAGACATGCAAGGTCTTGTTCCTGGGAGAAACTTCATGTCTATTGTAGAAGGATATTTCGATCTACCTGGATGTTTAAATAGATCAGTTGCCCGGATGGTGATCTCCACCAATTCCACAATTGTGCCCAGACCAGCTGTCAAGTATGAAGGAGGGGCATACATGGATAAGTTGGGTCACATCTATGTGGTGACAGAACACCCAGAATTGATCAATGAGAGAGGAGGATTAGATGGGCAAGAACATTCAGGAAGACCAGACCCTGAGGAGTAAACCACTCCTGTTGGAGCAAGTCTATGACAAGCCTAAGTATTGTCTTGAGTCTCACAAAGTCTTAGAAGAAGCTTTAAAAAGAAGACTATGTAAAGTTCACTTGTGAACTACCTCTTGTAATTTTTTGAAGAGTTTACTTAATGTAAAAGTAAGAGAATCTTAAGTGGTTGAGTCCACTTGATCAAGAATGGAAAGAGGAGCCACAAATTTTTGATTTGTGGTAGGTAGAGAATCAAATCAATCATTGATTGATTGGAGAGTGATTGAGGGAAGTTAGCCTCCCAAACTCAACTATAAATAGATGGCAGTTTTAGTCATGGTTAGAGAGACCTATGTGAAGACGTCCAAGAGCTGAGCTTTATGCCATATCAAGGTGTGATTACAAGGAACACATATGTATCAGTAAGTCATTGTATTGTACAAGCAATATACTTTCATTTTCATGATTATTTGATTTCATCTTTCCATGTTCTTGTGAAGTGTACTACTCACTGCCATTACTCTCAGTTTTCTCAGTCAGCTTGCAGAGATGCTTTCTCTGAGCTTGGTGCATCGTTTTCAGTGATTTAACTTGGTAAAGTTAGCTCTATAAGTCTACTATATGCTCACAAATTTTCATGTCATTTGGATGTTGCAATCTTCAGTTATGTTCATTTGAAGTCAACAGGGTCTGTTCATCTTCACTTCTCTATCAGGTACCCGACTTTTTCACTCATCTTGTCAGAGCCATTTCTCAGTGGTTACTTATCCAAATTCAGTGATTTAAAGCTTGTTGGATGCAGCTTACCTCTATCCAATTTGTCAATTGATGAAGGAAATCCATCTGCCATGTTGTCCAACCTTGCTCTGATACCACTGTGAAGAGATGGATAAGTATGTGTTTGAAGATGAAGAGGTGTTGCAAAATCCTTGATCTACACCAGCCAAATGAACTCCAGGAGTAGAGTGGGCCCTTTTAGCTTGCCAATGGATGTATTAGACACCCTATGTACCTTGGAAGATCACTCTCAAAAAGATAGATCAAAACAGATAAGTTGGAGTTAGCTCAGAGGTGAAAACTTGCTATTCTTGGTTCATACACCTGTCTAGTGTTTTACATAATTCTCTGAGCACAGCAGCAATTAGCTTAATTCCTCTTGGAGAAGTCTAGGTAACTTAAAGAGCTAACTTTCAAGAGTAATCTCATAAAAAATAATGAACCACACACTGAGAATGAGTTTTAACAACTGATGACATCATCCCGATTTTCACGGGCTGCTACAGTTTGAGACCAGTGAGCATAAAAATCAATATAACTCAAAATTTAGGAATTCAATGATTATGAAAATTTTTATGGTTATACTAATACTCAGCTTGGTCATTAAGGATGGAAGCTTATCTCCAAGGTAGAAGTTTATATGGTTATGTGGCTGGAGATGAAGTTATGCCAAGTTTCAGGAACAAAAGTCAACCAACACAAGAAGAGCAAGAAAGGTTGAGCACATGGTGCTCCAAGGATGCACTTGCAAGGTCATATCTCCTCAACTCTATCTCAGATTTTTTGTTGCCTCACATTAGGAGTTGTAAGACATCTCAGGAAGTGTGGGATGCACTTGAAGCTTTCTTTTCTTCAAGTACCAAAGCTAGGAAGCATCAACTATGGCTGGATTTCACAACTCTCAAGAAGGCTCCCAAACAAAATGTGACTGATTTTGTCACAAAGCTCAAGGACATAGCGGATCAGTTGGGAAGCATTGGAGAGGTAATAGTTGAAGAGAAAATTGTAAGGCAGGTCATCAATGGCTTGAAGGCAGATGATAAGTGGGAAGCATTCACCACAACTTCAGTTTCTGTCAGAAATTTCCGACTGTGTCAGACCATCGCGATGGTCTGCAAAGTTCGGATTTTGAGGAAGGCGAGTTCACCACCGTGTAGGCGACCCCTGCGTGTATAGGAATCCATAGTTGCATCTCAAAAAATTGCATTTTGGTGGACCATCACGACGGTCTCACACCATCGCGATTGTGTCACACCATCGCGATAGGCTCACGCCATCGCGACGGCTCGGCCGGACCATCGCGACGGTCTCACGCCATCGCGACGGTTCATTTGGACCATCGCGACGGTCCGCGGACCATCGTGACTGTTCGGTTGACCCCACACCATCGCGATTGGCTCACGCCATCCCGCCGACGGTGCCACGTGGCAAGCTAGACCATCGCGACGGTTCATTTTTTGGACCATCGCGACGACACCCTCACACCATCGTGACACTTCAAAAATTCGGACCATCGCGATTGGCTCACGCCATCGCGCCCAGACCATCGCGATTGGCTCAAGCCATCGCATCTGTGACCATCGCGACGGTTCACTTTGGACCATCGCGATTGTTCACGTTGACCGTTGACTGACGCCATCGCGATTGTCCACCTGATCGAGCCATCGCGACGGTTCACACTCACGCCATCGCGATTGCCCATTTCACGCCATCGCGATTGTCCGCCTGATCGAGCCATCGCGATTGTCCACTTTCACGCCATCGCGACGGTTCACACTCACGCCATCGCGATTGTCCACTTTCACGCCATCGCGACGGTTCACCCTCACGCCATCGCGACGGTCCCAGACCATCGCGATCATCTCAGACCATCGCGATTGTGCACCCCCATCGCAAATATTAGGGTTTCATTTTTTGGCCAATTTTGGGGCTATTTTTGGGAAATTTTTGGGTGATTATACTCATAGGAGACCCCTTAGCTCATATTTGGAGAAAAACCTGTTTGTCAGTTTTTACCCCCCAGGGCCTGAACGGTCATAACTTTTTCATCCGAAGTCCGTTTTTTGAGCTTAATAGCTCATTAGAAAGCTCTTGACGAGTACTACTTTGAGGTTGACAAGATATTTTGAGGTTGACCTAGTTTGGGACTAGAAAGCCAGGGGGCAAACATTGAAAAGTTGGGCAAAGGGAAGGGACTTAAAAGGTGTATATACTCAAGTGCTTGATCATCAAACTGTGAATTGGTCTAATATTGGATTTTTCCAGGTCTAGCAAGGGCAATCAAAGGCAACAAAGGCAAGGCAGTGAAGGGCATAAAGCTTGGGAAGCGCGGCTTCTTGGGCATCAGAGCAACCAGAAAAGCTAACTCGAGGTTGGAAGATTACTCAACCCCCTCAGTCAATTCTTAGCTTAGGATAAACGGTAGTGTTGTGGATTAAGACGATAGAAACGCCTCAAGTTCAAGAGAGTTAAATTTATCAAGTTCAAGACTAAAGTAAAGGTGTGTGACACGAAAACCTAAAGGAAAGAACATAAGTCTGACAGAACGAGAACTCAAAGTACCACGGAAAGTCGAATTCCTGACGCATACATTAAGACAAGAATCTAAAGAAATTAAAAAAAAAAAAAAAAACAAAATCAAGAAAGTAATAACAAAGAATCTGTGACGATCTGAGCGTGTACTGAGTGTGCAAGGAAGAAAATTAATGAACCTTAGATCGGGCAAACATATAGGCAAGTCAGACCGACGAAGCCTTAGATCATCAGAGGCAAGTGTAAGAACTACCGCACGATCGTGGGCTCAACAATTGAATAGTAATTATCCCTACGAGAGCTCAGATACTAGTGATTCAGAAATGGCATTTAGCACAGAAAAACCAGAAGGAGGGTCGAATGTAGCCTATTTAGAAAAACCAGAAGGACCCTATAGAACGCAACTAGAGTTTCTCCGATCCCTATGACCACGTCGCAGAATTCAAGCAAGTACTAAGAGCCGAACAAGTTGAAGACATGTTCACGCAATACAACGCATTTGGACTAACGTTAAAGAATACCGCTTTAACTTGGTTCCAACCTCTTCAACAAAGGCAATTTAGAGACATGCATCACTTTTTAAAGTCATTCATCACCGAATTCTCTAAAAGTGGGATTAGACATGACACGTCTTCGTTGATTCATAGCTTTAAACAGACCCCTCAAGAAACAATAAGACTTGCAGGACGTAGGTTTAGACAATATGTTGAACGATGTCCAATGCAAGAGCTACCCTCACAAGCCAAGAAAGTGTCATTGTTTTTAGATGGCTTGTTGAGCTCTAAACTACGCTCCTACGTGTACCTAAAAGAACCCAGAACACTAGAGCAATGTGTAAGAATTTGTATAGACATTGAGGACAACTTAGGAGACGAGTTGGAACTCTCAAAGGTCTATAAGGACTTAGACTGTTCATCTCTAGCATCCACAAAATTGTCTAGCTCAATAGAAGACCTAGCAGAGAAAGTGGCCCAGAAACTAGGAGTTTCTAGTAAACCTAGGGTGCTAATGAACAAGCGTTGTTACACCTGTGGTGGTGACCATATGGCAAATGTGTGCCCCAATGCACCACCACCACAAGCCAACCCTAGTGGCCAATACTGTACAATTGAGAGAAGATACACGAATCATACGGCTCAGGACTGCCCATACAACAAACAAACCGTGAGACAGAACTACCCGCAAGCATACCCGCAGCCAGGTAGGTATCAAGGCCAATACAGTGCTCAGCCTTATTACTATAGGCCTCCTCAGAACTACCCATACCAGGCTCAACAGAGACCTCAACCTGTCTTAGCTCAGCAGCCACCCCCACCAGCGAATGTCATCTCAGTCAAATACGCTGCTGCAGAAGAGAGCCTAAGTAGGGCCTTAGTGCCTTCTTCACCTTTGATCACGGAAAGCGACTCGAACTCAAACAGTTTTGACTCTACGCATGTAGATAGTCCACCCGCATATTACACGGAGTCACCAGAACACGTGGAAACATATCATTATGATAGTCCACCAGTGGAACCTAGTTGGGAGCCCGACTACGCTCATGTGATGTACACAAACCCAAATCCACGACCCCAATTGAGACAACAAAGACCACACGGCCCTAGAGGACCATGCTTTAGGTGCCAAGGAGATCACTTCATAAAGGATTGTCCACATCCCCCGATAGCAGGACAATCACAGTACTATAACATCCAAGGCTTTTGTGCTGATTGTGGCAAGGAGCACATAATCAAAGATTGTCCTAAAAATCTAGTTAACGCTTCGAATGTGACACCGATCAATGTGATAGGTATTGTAAATAACGCAGATGGATCCAACCCTACATACGTGCCTATCCAAGCTATATAACAAGAGCCCAGGCGCTCTTACAGAACCAAAAGCTTAATCAAGAGAAAGTAGCCGGAACCAGTGAAGTTGCAGAATCTAGCAGTAAAAAGACAAAATCTTGGAAAGATTCTAGAGAAAGAATTAAGAGAAAATGGAGTAAAAAGATAACTGAGTTGGAAGGAAGTTTAAAGGAATCTAGAGCCAAAATCCTAGAATTGACTTCACAAGACTTGAATCAAGAGAATCCAGCTCAGAAATCAGGATCAGTTTTAGCGGAACCCATACCAGAAAATCTAGACATGATGTTTCGTGCATATCAGGCTAGATTAAAAGAGTTAATGCCGCCATGATTAGAGATAGCTATCCTCTTCCTATCACAGAACATCTATTGGAAAGAGTTGCGGGCAAGGAAGTTTACAGCTTCCTTGATGGATTCTCAGGTTATAATCAAGTAGCCATTGCTCCAGAGGACCAACACAAGACGGCATTTGCCACTGAATGGGGCATATTTGCATTTCGTGTGATGCCATTTGGCTTAACAAATGCACCCGCCACTTTCCAGCGACTCATGTGTCATGGTTTTAAGGAATTCTTACGCAAGAGCTTGGAAGTTTATGTCGATGACTTATGTGCTCATTCAAATGTAAGACAGACCCATATCCCAGAGTTAAGACAAATATTTGACAAATGTCGAGAATATCAGGTTTGTTTGAACCCAGAAAAATGCGTTTTCATGGTCAGACAAGGCAAAATTCTAGGACACATTGTGTCAAAAAATGGAATCTCTACGGATGAAGAAAAGGTGAAGGTAATTGCAGATTTACCTAGACCAACTAATGTGAAAGAGGTACAGGCATTTATGGGTCATTGCGGATATTATAGGAGATTCATACACATGTATGCAATCATAGCCAAGCCTTTGTACTCTCTTTTAACCAACTTTGAATGGACAGATGAATGTGAAAATTCATTCAATGAACTCAAACGACGCTTGTGCTCAACACCTATATTGACAACCCCAGATTGGAGTAAGCCATTCCATGTACATGTGGATGCATCCAATTATGCCATAGGATGTGTGTTAGCACAACCCACGAATGAAGGTAACATAGATCTCCCCATAGCTTACGCGAGCAGACAATTGAACGTAGCAGAAAGAAATTACACCACGACGGAACGAGAAGGATTAGGGATGATCTATGCGGTAAAGAAGTTTAGGCACTACTTGTTGGCCAACAAATTCAAGTTCTTTACAGATCATCAAGCCCTATTGTACTTAGTCAACAAACCATGTAACACAGGACGACTGATACCTTGGTTTCTATTACTCATGGAGTATGATTTTGAAGTCGTAGTCAGGAAAGGAAAGACACATCTTAGAGCTGACCACCTTTCAAGATTAACCTCAGGAGAAGCTCCTCAAGGAGTAGCGGATGATCTACCAGATGCATACTTGTTTAACCTTGAGATAGCACCAGAATGGGCTAAACCTATAGTCCCTATTCTGACATACGGACCCAAGACTTCTAGGATAAAGATCAAAGAGGGAGAGATTACCAAGTCTCAGAGATACCAAATAATGGCAGGAAGCATATATAAACAGGATAATCAAAAGATTCTTGCTTGTTGTGTAGATGAATCAGAACATGCGAATTGGTTGCAATTAGCACATGTAGGTGCACTAAAGCAACATCATTCAAAACATCGAACATTACAGACTCTGCATAGACTAGGAGTATATTGGCCTTCGATGGAAGCAGATGTCTACAATTTGTGTAAAGAATGCCATGTTTGTTGTGAAAGACCACCAGTAGAGCATGCTACATTATATCATGTGTCTCTCACACCAGACTGGAGTGAACAATTAGTGACATACTTGAGGACGAAGACATTCCCTCAAGGAATGACCTTAGCTCGACAACGCAGTCTAGAGAAGGAAGCTCAAGACTATTCACTTATTGGCGATAACCTATACAAAAGAGGACGAGATGGATATCTAAGACAATGTGTTCATGAGAGCGATTATCTGAGCATACTAGAGACTGCACACCAAGGTGTTGCAGGAGGTCATTTTGGACCCGATAGGATAATCAAAGCCATCCTCTTTGCAGGATTATGGTGGCCCACTCTTCACATGGATGCTCATACCTATGTCAAGAGATGTGATGTGTGCCAAAGAACTCAGTTTCCTACTCGCAGAGACGAAATGCCATTGAAACCCATGCTGGGCGGACGTGCATTTTCTAAGTGGGGTATAGACTTTGTAGGACCCATTAACCCCCCTGCAAAAGGTACACATGCTGAATACATTATTGTTGCCACATATTATCTTACGAAATGGGTAGAGGCAAAAGCCACGAAAAAGAATGATGCACACACAACTGCAAAATTCTTATTTGAGAATGTCTTTACAAGATATGGACTGCCTATAGAGTTAGTGAGCGATCGAGGCACTCACTTTCTAAACCAAGTCATTGAATATTTGTTACAGGATTTTATGGTGATTCACAAGAAATCCGCACCATATCATCCTCAGGCCAATGGTCAGGCTGAAAGCACTAATAAGATCCTTTGTAACGTACTGACGAAACTCGTGAACAACAAACGTTCAGATTGGGACAAACAGTTACACCACGCTGTTTGGGCATATCGAGTGGCCTACAAGACCGTACTCAATGCAACTCCCTTTCAGATGGTTTTTGGTCAGAATGCTGTGCTTCCTTTGGACTTTTTGATACCGACCCTTAAGGTTGCACAAGAACATCAGTGGACCGGCCATGAATTATCAGCGAGAATAATGGACTTGGAACAATTAGGAGAAACCAGGCTAAAGGCAGCAGCAGGAATATACGTAGCAAAGAAACGACAGAAAGCATATTTTGATGCACATGTGAAAGATAAAGGCCTAAAAGAAGGAGATTTAGTTCTAGTATATACGCTAAAGCAACACGCACATAAGTTAGAAAAGCGAGGTTATGGACCTATGATCATTAACAGACTCTCGACAAGTGGAGCAGTACAATTAGCCACTTTAGAAGGAGATATAATGCCTAATTACATTAGTGGTTGTAGAGTCAAGTTATATCAGGAACCTCTTACTGAGGATATGCTTAGACGACTCACGTTGGCAAAGAAGCGTAAGGAGGAAGAAAGTAGAATACGAGCGGAAGCTCAGGCAGAAGCAATAGAACGCATTAAACGCATGAAGTTAAGAAGACAAGGACTAGGGAAAGAACATTATAACCATCTGGAAACTACACCCAGATATCCCATGGCCATGTGTCAAGTAAAGTCAACCACTCATCCTAGTATAGTGGACAGGAGACCATTCATTACAGTCAGGCTAGAGCATGACAACCCTTGCCAAGAGCTCAGGGCTTTAATTGACTGAGGTGCTGCGACTAGTGCGATTAGATGGTCCCACTATAAGGATTCAGGAATAGAAATGCGGCCAATTGAGGCATACCTCATAGGCCTAGGAGGCATGGAAACCCCTTGCATGGGTGAGGTGGACCTTCCTATCCTCATTAAGGATGTGACCATGACAGCGAAGCTACTAGTGTGCCATGATGATGACCTGATAGAACCCCTAATCCTTGGCCAAGATTGGCTATACGATCACTCAGTGGATCTAAATATTAGACAAGGCTATATACAGATTGGAACCTTAGAACAGAAGCGAGTGATACCGCTTGACTTCCCTAATTGCATTCCGATTGAGGTTTGTAACCCTAGACCCTATGAAATGCATGCGACGGAAGACCGGAAGATCTTAGGTCAGATCAGTCACGTTACGTCTACACCAACCCACTCGGGCTTGGCTATGGACAGTTGTCAATCAGAAGGACGACAGGAGATCTTCCCTGGGGTTTCCTGCAAACTAGAAGGGGCAGCTACCCAACCGCTAGGGCAGATGAACACAATCAGCGGTCAGGTAGGTTGCATCAGCGGCCAAATGAGCACAACACCCTGCGGTGCTCATCCTTCCAAACTTGCTGCGGACTGGCCTAGATTAAAGATAAAGAACGAATCACTTCCTAATGGGCAGGTCACGCAAGTGTTGGATCTCCCTTCTTTTCCAAAGCAGAGCGTCCAATGGACCTCTCAAACCCAACCACGAAGGAGTCAACCACAACAGAGGAACCCAGACCGACGACACCACCAGACAAGGCAAGGAAAGCAGCAGTATCAACATCACAGAACAAGTGGCACGAACCAAATATGGGTGCCAAAAGGACAGCAACCACAGGCTATTGGCAACACTGCAGACGAGAACAGGACAAAGTTTCAACAGAAGCAGAGTCAGCATCCAAAGTCCCCTAGATCTTCTTACCCAAGTACAAATACTCGACAGATTTGGATCGCCAAGAAGTATCTTCTCAATCGACCCACACCCATGCAGATTTGGGTACCCAAACAATGTATTATAGCCCAACCCTCAAGCCATGTAATATATACCCCTCAGAAATCTTTTCATCCTTCAATACCAACAAACCCGATACCACTTTTTGTCCCTCAGCAGAAACATACCACCCACTCCAAGACTCTTAGGAAATGGATACCGAAACGTATCCAGACGTCTTCTTGTACCCCCTTATCTAACAATTCTCCCACCCCGTTTAAACTCCACCCTTGTAATAATTCACCCTCAACCAAACCTTGTATAAATTCATACACCCAAACCCCACATCATGCATAATAAAAGCTCATCAAGAAATGTATGCATAATCTGACAATGTAGGCGTCTAGAGACCTGCATTAGCTCTGCAAAAAGATCATTGCATCAATCACTTCACGACACTTGGCTACACGGGTTACACATCGGTTATGGAAAGGGATTGCGGTCTCACCTTAATGGGATCATAATTAATTTCCATACTAATGTGTTAATCTTTTGTAGCAGATCTTTTCCATTAGCTCATCAGTCATCATGCAAACCGAAGCAGGACCATCAGAAGCTGGCCCAAGCACACCAATGGCCAATATTGGAGACTTACTCGCGGAATCTTATCCTACGATGCAACCACCAGAGTTTCAAGTTTTCCCAGGACCCATGCCAATCGAGGATCCTCCTAGAGGATACACTGAGAAGATTTATCGTAATTCTCATTGGTTTCAAAGCCTAGCAGGACCATTAGCAGACGCTGATTTCATATTTGAGGCCAATTTGGCATTTGATCTTCGCACATGGACCAAGTACCAGTTCTTGTCAAGAGAATTTGAAGGACTACAGAATACACAAGATCTAACGCACGTTTGGGCACGAGCGGGATTTATAGAAGATTTCAGCGACCCTCTACCTAAACCCAATTTTTACAGATGTTTTTACTTGGTAACCACCTTAACAGCTTCAGAAAACAAGGATCTACCTGGCACATTCATGTTACTATCCTTGGTAAATGATCCTCCATTCAGAAGGTTTTATTTGTCTAAAGATTTAATTCGCGCAGCTCTGAAAATACATGGAACACACACTCCGACGGAGAGAGAACGGCTAGTCCCAGAGCAGATGAAACGTGGTGACGTAACTAAGTGGGAGGATATTTCTGCTATAACACCTGAGCTCTCTAAGCCATTACGGATATGCATGCAGCACTTTGCTTTCCCAGCTCAGGATCGTTTTACCATGCCCCACAAGAGAATCTGGTTTGGTTTATACTTAGCATGTACTGGACCGCAAACGGTTGATCTAGCCAGCTGGATAATTGATCAACTCTATTTGGCACAACATAGATGGGAGCGAAAGAAGGTAATCAATGGATGCTGCGCCCTCACCAGGATCATATATATGTGCTTGGCGTATGACTTACCAATTGAGCGTGCCATGACCACTGAGGAACTAAAAGCATTCAAAGGGACCACTAGGAAGGCTAGAAAGTCTAGCAAATGCAGAGCCGAAAAGCAGATGAGAGGTACTATCCCATGCCTACAAGTCCCAGAATCACCCTCACCACAACCATCTCCAGAGCAGTCACCAACAGCAGCCACTCCCACGGTACCACCAATTCGTATACGGTTATCAAGACCAGTTACGCCGGAGGGCACCACCAGTACTGTTGCACCCTAAGTAGCCACAACCACAGAACCTATCACCACAGCAGCTGAACTTCCCACCACTATTGGTGCAGAAGCTTTCTCTTTTCCCATACCCCATTTAGAACCAGGACAAGCAGAGCCACTGGACCAAACTTTTGATTTTGAGATGCCCGATGCATTCTCCAATGAGTTCCAGTTTTCAGAAGGACAATTGTTTTCTCAAGAATTTGAAAGGCCTAGCTACCCTACCACACCCAGGGATCAGCCACAAGGACAGATCGTGTCCAGCTCTGATGACGAAAGAACAGCAATCGATGACGACGAAGGAGACGAAGAAGCTAGCCAGGGAACACAGGAATCCCAAGAGCATGAACAAACAGATGGCCAAGGCCAACAAACAGACACACATGGTGATACAAGTACCCATGAAGATGAAACTTACGAAGCAGCAGCTGACACACTAGCCATTAAGAAGCTGTATAGAACTATGGAAAAAGTTTGGGCACACAAAAAGCTGACAGAGGAAGAGAGTCAAACAATAATAGAACAAGAACTTGTCACAGGCGGATTCGAAGACGCATACATCAAAGGATTCCGCGAGTTAGTCAAATCAGTAGGCTCCAACGAAGCGCTCAGGTACTTGCAAAGAAAGCCACTACCACAGTTTGACCCCCACAGGGTACGACTACTTTCAAAGCCCGGCGAATACATTCGTGTACCCACAGGAGCACAGTCTTCAGAACAAGCCAGGGAGGCACGCCTCGTCCCCGAAAGTTCGTTGGCAGTAGAAACCATCCTTGTAGATTCCCCACCCCGCGCTACAACTGTACATACCTCAGTAGTCACTGAAGTACCGACCACCCCAACCGCTCCTCCATCTACGCCCGTCCCTCCAGCCTCCCCTCTTCACCCTCCTTCCCCCAGACCAACATCTTCATTCGCCGGTGGTGTTGCAGAAATTGTCTTTACGACCACTAACCTCACAATTCCCGCACCCATTAGCCCTAGTTACCCCCTCCCACACCCACCTTTCTATCCAACCCATTCCTTTATCAATCTTTTCCATCTTTCCCCACAACTCCAAGACCCCTTTTCCCATTCCCACCTCCATTAACCTTCTCCCCCGTCTCACCTCCCTGACCCACTGTAACCCCTCTTTCCCCTTTCCACCAAGCTGCTCCAGCCAGCCCCCCTGTAAATTACCCCTCAACCTTTGTAAATCCCGTATTTACACCAGCACAAGTACCCACAGCCACACCCATATTCACAGTCACCGCACTAGACACGTCCAATGAGATGGAAATCTCACCACCCACTGCACCATCACTCACTTCACTCACCGCATAAACATTTTTAGGCACATCACAATTTTCAACAATCACTACATCATCCACCTTCCCACCCCCATTCCCCATTCCCGTTGCATCTACACCAACTGCATCTTCATTTAGCACCCCATTAATACTATCACCCACTGTAGATAATGCATTCCGACAGATGTTCATGTGTATGACGCAAGTAAGAGATGAGTTCACATCTCTTGGTGATAATTATCAGCAGCTGCAGAGGACAACCAATGACTTACAGTCGCAGCTTAATTTATTGTCTATTGAGAATGCCTCTCTGAACACCCGATACCAGGAATTACGCGAGGCATATCACAAATTGGAACTAGAAAGCGAAGAAAAGACCAAGGAAGCCACTGCTGACCTGGATAACTTATTAAGAGCCCAGACAATCCGCAATGCAACGCTAACACGAAACATGGGCTTACTACGAAGACACCTAGCAGCTGCCAAGGAGGAAAACCAGCGCTTACAGGATCAGAACCGAGAAAACTTAGAAGCAGCGCTCGACCACCCAGACCAACCACTCAGTCCTAGCAGGTTCAAAGCCATTCCTTCAGACTCGATGAGGATGCTGCTAGAAGATCATGTAAGATTGCTAGATGAATATGACCGCATGAATGAGGAGTTACAGAAACTCAAAGAAGATCATAAATTACTCCAGTTATGAGCACCGGCACACCCAGACATACCAACACCTGTGGACCCCTCTCCTGACATCTTAGAGGAACTCAACGCATTACGGGCCCAGGTATCGAACCTTGAATCAAGGATTGCAGTATATGAAGCACCACCAAGGCCAGATTCCCCACCTGAGCTACCAGCTGAGGAAGAAACTGTCACCATCCCGGTGGAGGAAACGTTTGAAGAGGCATACGAGCCACAACCCATCCCAGGCGGACGCGTCACGGCCGAAGGTCAGATGACGTACGAACTTCCGACCCCCGCGTGGATGAAGACTATTGAGGAACTTGGAACAACGCACTCAGCGAGAGTAGAGGCACAATTACATGCCATGGCGATGATAGAAGAAAGAATATTACAGTCTCCATTCTTTGCTCATTTGGCCCCGCGACGATACATATCTGGGCACGAGCTACAGTATAAACCATATTTCATGCTAATGGCCAAATACCAGTTAGCCATTGAGAAAGAGACAGGTAAGAAACCATCGCATGCAACTCAATTCGAGGCGGATGATTTGCCACTAGATGCGCAGCAAGGAAAGATCTATCAACCAGAGTGGTGCAAAGATTTACTACAGAAGTATCCAGAAATGATGAGTACATGGGTAAAGGCACCTTTGCATTTGAAGTACAATCCGTGTTGGGGACCAGTGCCACGACGCCGCTCCTGGACTGCCTTTGCTATTAAGGTACAAAACAATAAGCAGTGCCAAGACTGGTTGAATTACCCCTATTTTAAGCCACCCATTGAGTTACCAACTGTTGGCTACATGATGGCTACAATTCGCCACTGGCTCCCTAAAGCATATGGACAATATAGCGGCGCATATGACTGTCAAAATCTTTGACATGATGCAAATGATTTTTAAAGTCTTTCGACGCGTCAAGGCACCCCATGTCAACACCCCGGGCTTTGAGCATGGCAATTTTGACCTGGTATATGATATGAGTACAACGCCATCGCTACGGGTGTGTTATGCCTGGCATTGCAGAATAAAATATCTACCGGCGTGCTACAAGCAGACATTCGAAGAGATGTTCACAACCGGCTTCTGGGAATACCATTCAGAGGTATTCATAAGCAGGCCTACACATTTATTACAATTATTTGCCTGTGAACGAATGGTCTATTGCACACACTATCAGCTCCCGCCACCGAAAGAACCGCAACCAATTGACTGGGAGAAACTCGAGGCAGATCTGGCTCGAGGCATTCGTATCTCCGAGCACACCCTCGCTCAAGACCTCCTACAGAACTATATCCGGCAGACCTCACAACAAGGTTCTGTCAGGGACGACAGAAGCGAGAGGGAGGGGGGTGTTGGAAGCAGCCAGAGGCACAGACGACACGGAAGCATGTAACGACGGAGCAGGGAGCCAGTCGGATCAATTTCTCAAACAAATATGTTTTTTATCACTTTTCAAAACATTCAACAGTGATTTTTATCACTAATTGTAACATATGTAACATAGAAAACCCCATTTTGTAATCCATAGCTCCATTTTGTGCAAGCTGAGGAGTCCTCGAGCTTGAGGAGCTTAGGTAGAATGCACGTACCAATTTTCGTTATTTTTAGATACCGTTTACCCTTCCAAATAGCATCTAGGACCTAATTTTTAACTATGCCGGTCACTAGATGTGAAACCGGTCAAAACTAGTCTAGAAACTATAAAAAGAGCTAGAGAGCTCATTTTTTAGGGTGGTTAGTGTTGGATAGTGTGAGCTTAGAGTTCTTTTGAGCTTGTAATAGTGTTCTTGAGTAATAGAGCTAATTTCCCACCTTCCATTGTGTCTTGCTTGTCTCTTCATTGTGTGTGTGTATGTGTGTGTGCATCTTGGTGCTTCTCACCTTCACTCTCACATCATCTCACATTCACGATCTTCATATCACTCCTATCTCTTCTGCGGATTGACAATTAAGGAGGTGAAGCTTCTTAACGTGGTTCTCACTATTGTGCTAGAGCAACAGAGTGGCAGAAAGGAGGAATAGGACAAGTGTTGAAGCTGCAAGGTCTATGTTAAATGAAAAGCATTTACCTAATTACGTATGGGCTGAGGCTGTATCTACAGCCACTTACTTGATTAACAGGTTGCCTTCAAAATCCCTTGATGGGATGACTCCATATGAGGCTTGGAATGGAAGAAGACCAAGCTTAGATCATTGTAAAATTTTTGGATGTATTGCTTTTGCTCATGTTCCTTCACAGGTTAGAGCCAAGATGGATCCAAAGGCAGAAAGGTGTGTATTTATTGGATATGACAACAATCAAAAGGGCTACAGGTTATACAACCCTACCAACAAAGGATTCTTGGTAAGCAGAGATGTAGTTTTTGATGAGAACAATTCATGGTATGAAGATTCATGCAGGAAGGTCAATTTACCATATGATCTTGAAGAAGATTTTCCAAAGCTTGGTAGAGAACAACCAAAGATTGAAGAACAAGACACCTCAGAGGATGATGAAGAATCTCAGATGGAAAAGATCAAAGCATGGAAGTCTAAAGGTAAAGCAAAATTGCAGGAACTTGGACATGAGGCAGAATCATCACATCATGGCCTAAGAAGATCTATGAGGGAAAAGAAAAAACCAGAAAGGTATGGGTTTGACACCTCATTAGTAACTAAACATTCTATCTACATAGCAGAGGACATAAACCAAGAGGAGCCATCATCATTTGAAGAGGCCAAAGCAAAAACAGAATGGAAGCATGAAATGAAGGAAGAGATTGAAGCACTTGAGGAAAACAACACTTGGGATTTGGTGCCCAAGACTTCATCCATGAAGGTAATAGGCTCAAGATGGGTCTATAAACTCAAGAAGAATTCTGATGGTTCCATTAACAGGTATGAGGCAAGGCTTGTAGCAAAAGGCTTTGCACAAACTCAGGGAATTGATTATGAGGAGACTTTCTCTCCTGTGGCAAAGATGCCTACTATTAGGGTTTTGCTTAGTATTGCCTCTTCCAAGAATTGTAAGATACTTCAACTAGATGTAAAGAATGCATTCTTGAATGGTTGGATAATAGAAGAGGTATGGCACAACCACCTGGTTTTGAGAATCAAGTTTATCCTGATTATGTGTGTAAACTTAACAAAGCATTGTATGGTCTCAAGCAAGCTCCAAGAGCTTGGAATTTCAGGCTTGTTTCATTCTTGCAGGACAAAAGCTTTCAACCAAGCAAGGCAGATCCTTCACTCTTTATTAAAAAGAGTAATTCCGAGGTCATCTACCTATGTGTATATGTAGATGATATTATATTGACAGGAAATGATGCAGATGGTATGAAGAAGATCAAAGATCAGATGAGAGAAGAGTTCAAGATAAGTGATTTGGGTTCATTTACCTACTTCCTAGGTTTAGAAGTTATCTACAAAGATCATGGTTTGTTTCTCACTCAAAGAAAGTACATTAAGGACATGTTGGCAAAATTCAAGATGCAAGATTGTAAGATTGCAGGTACTCCAATGGAGGTCAATCACAAATTGAACTCACATGAAGGTGAACTCATAGAGGACATCACATCATATCAAAGTCTAGTGGGTAGTCTCAATTATGCCACATTGACAAGAGTAGATATATGTTACAGTGTGAGTGTGCTAAGTCAATTTATGCACACACCAAGGAAACCACATATGGATGTTGCCAAAAGGATTCTCAAGTATCTCAAAGGAACCATAAATGAAGGACTTTATTATCCTTATGTATCTGATTTAGGTTTGAAGCTATTTTCTGATGCAGATTGGGCTGGCTCCAAGGAAGATAGAAGGAGCACTTCAGGTTATCTTACCTTTGCAGGTTCAAAGCTTATTTCATAGTCATCCAAGAAGCAACCCACAGTTGCTCTCTCTTCTACTGAAGCTGAATATAGAGGTCTTGCCATAGCTACACAGGAAGCTATGTGGATGAAGACATTGTTCAAAGATCTTGGATTGGAGTTTGGAACTCCAACTATTTTTTGTGACAATATGAGTTCTATTCACTTAGTTGCTAATCCTATTTTTCATGCAAGGACTAAACATATTGAAGTTCATTATCACTATGTACGAGAGAAGGTTCTAAGCAAAGAGATTCAAATATCATATGTGTCCACTCATCAACAATGTGCAGATATTCTAACCAAAGCATTGGATGGTACAAAGCTTTGCAAATTCAAGGCTATGATTGGTTTGCAGGTAATCTTGGAAGATTGAAGACCTCAAGCATACTTGGCTTGAGGGGGAGCTGTTGGAGCAAGTCTATGACAAGCCTAAGTATTGGCTTGAGTCTCACAAAGTCTTAGAAGAAGCTTTAAAAAGAAGACTATGTAAAGTTCACTTGTGAACTACCTCTTGTAATTTTTTGAAGAGTTTACTTAATGTAAAAGTAAGAGAATCTTAAGTGGTTGAGTCCACTTGATCAAGAATGGAAAGAGGAGCCACGAATTCGTGATTTGTGGTAGGTAGAGAATCAAATCAATCATTGATTGATTGGAGAGTGATTGAGGGAAGTTAGCCTCCCAAACTCAACTATAAATAGATGGCAGTTTTAGTCGTGGTTAGAGAGACCTATGTGAAGACGTCCAAGAGCTGAGCTTTATGCCATATCAAGGTGTGATTACAAGGCACACATATGTATCAGTAAGTCATTGTATTTTACAAGAAATATACTTTCATTTTCATGATTATTTGATTTCATCTTTCCATGTTCTTGTGAAGTGTACTACTCACTGCCATTACTCTCAGTTTTCTCAGTCAGCTTGCAGAGATGTTTTCTCTGAGCTTGGTGCATCATTTTCAGTGATTTAACTTGGTAAAGTTAGCTCTATAAGTCTACTATATGCTCACAAATTTTCATGTCATTTGGATGTTGCAATCTTCAGTTATGTTCATTTGAAGTCAACAGGGTCTGTTCATCTTCACTTCTCTGTCACGTACCCGACTTTTTTACTCATCTTGTCAGAGCCATTTCTCAGTGGTTACGTATCCAAATTCAGTGATTTAAAGCTTGTTGGATGCAGCTTACTGCCTAGTATAGCCATACAAAGTTTCATAATCATTGAATTCTTAAATTTTGAGTTAGGTTGATTTGTTTGCTCACTGGTCTCAAACTATAGCAGCCCGTGAAAATCGGGATGATGTCATCAGTTGTTAAAACTCATTCTCAGTGTGTGGTTCATTATTTTTTATGAGATTACTCTTGAAAGTTAGCTCTTTAAGTTACCTAGACTTCTCCAAGAGGAATTAAGCTAATTGCTGCTGTGCTCAGAGAATTATGTAAAACACTGGACAGGTGTATGAACCAAGAATAGCAAGTTTTCACCTCTGAGCTAACTCCAACTTATCTGTTTTGATCTATCTTTTTGAGAGTGATCTTCCAAGGTACATAGGGTGTCTAATACATCCATTGGCAAGCTAAAAGGGCCCACCATCTACTCCTGGAGTTCATTTCGCTGGTGTAGATCAAGGATTTTGCAATAGCTCTTCATCTTCAAACACATACTTATCCATCTCTTCACAACTCCCAGAGGCAAATCAGTGGTAACTCGAATCTTGCGAGGGGATTTGATACCTCAAGATGACTATTTACTAGAGGTCTATTTGATCCATGGATCAGATTTACTGCTACAAGCTGACTCACCTACACAAGGACGGGAAGAAAGTTCGATGACATTCTATAAGTTAAAGGATCCTGAAGATGAGTCTAGAGTAACATATATAGACAAGAACCAAAGAAGGTATTGGCTTGTTGATACCATAGATATGGCTCAACTGAAGTATATGGGCTTGCCTGTATTCCCTCAGCGAGAGCAGGCAACTACCTCTCAAAACCCTTTTGCGACACAACAAGAGTCGGAACATACAATGTCGGGACAAACAAGTCATCGGAGTGTTCCAAACAGAACCAATGTACAATTTACAATGCCCGGAATGCAAGCACACAATCAATCGCACCCTGGATTTGTTGATATATTTAGGTAGTGATGTGTGTGAACACTCTAGGACCGCCAGGGCACTTTTTTCCCTCTTTAGGAGGTTTTTTTCCCTCGGCTTGTATATACACCTATTGCCCTAATGGGCTACTTATCTTTGTACATTCTCTAGTAATACATTCAGTATTGTGTGTTTGTGCTCCAAGCTTCTTCTTCTTCCTTGTGCTGTTCGCGTGCTTCTGCAGACGTCTATCTCCAACAATTGGTATCAGAGCAGGTCGTCGCTTCTTCTAGGGCGCCGTCGACACTCCTCCGTTTGCAGTCTCAGAGCTCGTTTCGGCCTCCGAACGCACTATCGCAACGCTTGTGCAGGCTATTTCGCCCTTTTGTGCCAAAGGTATATACCAGTTTCTGTTCGCCAGTTTAAGCGTCTCGAAGTCTGCTACAGGCCTAGCAGAACTCGTCTGGGCAGTTCCGTTCAACTTTTTGAGATATAGTCAATTTTCTGCATCAAGGTATTTTAGTCACCGGCCATGGCTGAAAGCAGTGATGTATTCCGTATGTTGGCTGTTGAGGATAAGTTGGATGGTACCAACTACCCATTATGGGCTTATATGATGCGACATGTATTGGTTGCAAAAGGATTGTGGAACATTGTGCAGGGTGTTGAAAGACGTCCTGTTACACCTATAACGACAGGTACTGCAAATACAGGTGTTGGAGCTGATGAAGATGGTGTCGAAGATGATATTCCGCAGATTCCTGTTCATGCTGCTGTTTCTGTTGCACCTACTGTAGAGCAGATTCGTTGGGATGGCAGAGATGCCCAGGCACATGCATTGATAGCTTTGTCTGTCAAGCGTGCCATTATTCCTCACATTCGCTCTTGCAGAACAACAAAGGATGCTTGGGATACACTTACCACTTTGTACCAGGCTAGGAATGAGGCTCGTGTTGCTTACCTCCGAAAACAGTTGGAGAGTGAGCACATGAATGAAGGTGATTCTATGGACAATTTTCTTACAAAGAGCAAAGACCTGAAGGAACAATTGATTTCTGCCGATGAGGTTATACCAGATAGCTCACTTGTGCAGACCGTTCTGAATGGTCTTCCTGATTCATATTAGAGTTTTGCCTCTACTCTTCGGTTGATGACGAAAGGCAATCCGAATGCCTTGTCATTTGAGGAATTAATCTCTGTTCTGTTGCAGGAAGATCAGTCCAGGCAAAACAGGTCCATTATGCGTGTTGCAGATCAAGCTTTCCTGGCTAGTCAGAAGGGCAAAGGAAAATGGAGCTCTTCTACTAGTAAGCAAAATCTGCAAATGATGCACAATCGAAGAACCAGGATAAAGATGAGAAGAAATCAGAAAAGCAGAAATTGTTCTGCAAGTATTGTAAAGGAAATGATCATATTATAAAGAACTGTCCAAAACTGGCTGCTAAAGAGGCAAAGAAGAAAGAGGCTGGAATGGTTGTTGCAGAGGCCTCTACACCAAAAACAGACTCTGCAAATCTTGTGCTGGAAGAAGAATGGGCGTTTACTACTGTCTGCAGTTTTGACCCATCTTCTCATGATCAGTGCATGTCTCTAGTAGACTCAGATGTTTGGTACTTTGACAGTGGGGCGACCAAACATATTACCTCGCAGCGTAGTTTCTTCTCTTCACTCGAGCCTGCCCCTACAGGGAATATTATCACATGCGCCAATAACTCCTCTTATCCTGATATGGGAGTTGGTAAGATCATTCTGACTACTGATGATGGTAGTTCTTTCACTTTGTCAGATGCTTTATTTGTGCCAGGGATCAAAAAGAACCTATTATCAGTTTCTGCATTAGCCAAGATTGGCTTGGTTGTGAAATTCATTGATGACAGGCATACAGTCCATGATCTCTCAAATGGCGATGTGATTATTGCTTTTGGCATTTTATGTCGTGGGCTGTATAAGCTCATAGACTATGAAAGATCTGTGAATGATTCGGCATGTGATATCAGATGCAAAGCTTTGGCATGCACGCTTTGGTCATCTGAATTTTGCTAGTTTGTTATGCTTGCAGAAATCTGAAATGGTGTCCTCTTTGCCCAAACTTGAGGCACCTGGAAAACATGTTTGTGAAGGCTGTATTTTGGGCAAAATGGAGCGTTCTTCCTTTCCAAAAGATGGTTCAGTTCGGGCTACGCAGAAATTGCAGCTTGTACATAGTGATGTTTGTGGTCCTATGCAGACACCCTCTTTTGGAAATTACCTTTACTTGGTGACTTTCATTGATGATTTTTCCAGGCATGCATGGGTATATCCACTCAAAGCAAAGTCCGAAGTGTTCATGTGCTTCAAACAATTTTTGGTTTTGGCTGAAAATCTGTCAGCATATAAAATGGGCACCCTCCGTTCTGATCGAGGGGGGGAATATATGTCTTCAGATTTTAAGGTATTTCTGGCTGAACCTGGGATAAAACACCAGTGTACAATGCCGTATACACCTCAACAGAATGAAGTTGCTGAACGAAAGAACAGGTCACTCATGGAGATGGCGAGGTGCATGGTCAAAAGTCAGGCTTTACCACATAGTTTCTGGCTTGAGGCTGTCATGTGTGCAGCATATGTACTGAACAGGTGTCCCACTAAAGCGTTGCAGTCTATCACTCCATATGAGGCTTGGCATGACCGCAAGCCATCTGTTGCTCATATGCGTGTTTTTGGTTGTTTGGCATATTCATTAGTGCCTGAACAACATCGCAGAAAATTGGATGATAAGGCAGTAAAATGTATTTTTGTTGGGTACAGTTCTGAAAGTAAAGGCTATCGTCTGTATCATCCACAGACTAAACGCATTCTGGTTAGCCATGATGTTGTCTTTGTGGAAGATGCTATTCAGCCATTGCTTTCATGTACTAAGGAGACATCTGTTAGCTCCAAAGACATGTATGATACTTTGATGCCTCTTTTTAAAGGTGGACAAGCTAGTGCTGGTCCTAATGAGGCAACTTCTCAGCCTTTGCAGGTTTCATATGATGATGCAGATCATTCCATTTCTGATGCAGATTTACATGATGCACTTGTTGATGAGAGAGCTGATATTGAGCAGGCAAAAACTATGCCAAAATGGCTGGTGCAGACTTTGCGTGATAGCAAATTAGATGCACCTTTGTCATATCGTACTCGTTCAGGCTCTCATAGTGCCTCCTTTGCATCAGATTGCTATGCTATGGCTGCATCTAGTCTCTGTGATGAGAATGAGCCCGTTTCTTTTGATGAAGCACAAAATTCAGAAAATTGGATGCCTGCTATGCAATCTGAATATGATGCTATAATGAAGAATGGTACATGGTCTTTATGTGACTTGCCTCCTAGCAAGAAGGCCATTGGCACTAAGTGGGTATACAAGCTGAAGCGTAAACCTGATGGTACAGTTGACAGGTATAAGGCTAGGCTTGTTGCAAAGGGTTATGCACAGGAAAGAGGCATTGATTTTGATGAGACCTTTGCACCTACATGCCGTATGACAACTCTTCGGATCATTTGTGCACTTGCAGCCCATCATGCTTGGAATGTACATCAGCTGGACATTAAAACAACATTTTTGAATGGTGACTTGCATGAAGAAGTGTATGTTTTTTAGCCCCGTGGCTTTGTGCAGAAAGGGCATGAAAACCAGGTTTGCAGGTTAAAGAAGGCATTATATGGTTTAAAGCAAGCACCACGTGCTTGGTATGAGAAGATACATGCCTATCTGATTGCACATGGTTTTGAGAACAGTCCAACTGAAAGCACCTTATATGTTAAACGTGCTAATGATGTGCTTCTGATCATTGTTGTCTATGTTGATGACATGTTGCTCACTGGTCCTATTGAGACACATATTGCTGATTTTAAGGCTGATTTGCATGCCTCATTTGAGATGTCTGATTTGGGGCATTTGCATCACTATTTAGGCATTCAGTTTATGCACGTTGATGGTGGAATGGCTTTGTGTCAAACGAAATATATTGACACATTATTGCAGCGTTTTGGCCTTGAAGACTGTAAGCCTATTGCCACTCCTATGGAGACAGTTTTACGATTGAGTCTTCATCATGCTGGAGATGCATTTGATGTTGTTCTCTATCAGCAAGCTGTTGGATACTTGATTTACTTATGCATTACTCGGCGAGATATTCAGTTTGCTGTCTCACAGATGAGCAGGTTTATGCATTACCCAGGAGTCACGCATTGGAAAGCGGTTAAGTGCATCTTTCGCTACTTGAGTGGTACTCGACTACTTGGGTTGTTTTATCCCAAGGGGGGATCACTACCGCCAGATTTGCATGCTTTTTCTTACTCAGATTGGGCTGGTTGCTATGACACTCGTGTGTCCACCAGTGGTTTTTGCTTCATGCTTGGTAGCTCATGTATAACTTGGTTGAGCAAGAAGCAGCCTACTGTGGACACTTCCAATTGTGAGGCTGAGTATAGGGCAGCTTTCACAGCGACTGTTGAGTGTGTGTGGCTCAGACGCCTTATGGCTGATTTGGGTGTTGGCCAGTCTTCTGCCACCACCATCTTCACTGAGAGTCAGAGCACATTGGCATTTGCGAGGAACCCTGTGTTCCATGCTCGCACTAAGCACATTGAGGTGCATTATCACTATGTCAGGGAGAGGTTCTCTGCTGGGGAGATCAGCTTGGCATATGTGCCCACGCAGGAGAACATTGCAGACCTTTTCACGAAGGCTCTACCTAGGGAGAAGTTTGAAGCTTTCCGCAAAGCTTTGGGCTTACTTCCTTTTGTGGAGTGATTTCCACATAGCTTGGCACTTCCTTATATATGAGTGCCAGCTCCTTGTTCACCGCAGGAGAACATATGTGCCCACGCAGGAGAACATTGCAGACCTTTTCACGAAGGCTCTACCTAGGGAGAAGTTTGAAGCTTTCCGCAAAGCTTTGGGCTTACTTCCTTTTGTGGAGTGATTTCCACATAGCTTGGCACTTCCTTATATATGAGTGCCAGCTCCTTGTTCACCGCATCACTCCCAGGGGGGATTTGTTGATATATTTAGGTAGTGATGTGTGTGAACACTCTAGGACCGCCGGGGCACTTTTTTCCCTCTTTAGGAGGTATTTTTCCCCCGGCTTGTATATACGCCTATTGCCCTAATGGGCTACTTATCTTTGTACATTCTCTAGTAATACATTCAGTATTGTGTGTTTGTGCTCCAAGCTTCTTCTTCTTCCTTGTGCTGTTCGCGTGCTTCCGCAGACGTCTATCTCCAACGGGATTAGGCAACCAATACCGACCACTAGTAAGACCAAGAACACCACCACGAGCTCAGCTTGAAATGCATCCAATCAGACTAGCAATCCCTGTAATGCCTAGATAGCCAGAGCCCATAAGAAGATTAAGATCGATTCAGGTGGCCAAATGTATGAGAAATCATTACGATGGATTGGGAGAACCTTACGACCACATTGCTGAATTTAAACAAGTTCTAAGAGCTGAACAAGTAGAGGACTTCTTTGTGCAGTATGAGTCCTTTGGACTCACTCTCACCAGAACAGCTCTGACATGGTTCCAGCCATTAGATCCCAACCAATTTGGAGATATGGAACAATTCTTTCAAGAGTTCATAGGGGAATTCACCAAAAGCTAAATTAAACACAACTCTTCATCCTTAATCCATAGCTTTAAATAGAACCCAAATGAAACTGTGAAAACGGTTGCACGAAGATTCAATCAGTATGTTGATAGATGCCCGATAGCAGAAAGACCTACGCAGCAAAAAATGATATCATTATTCTTGGACGGATTAACGAACGGAACTCTAAGAACGTTAGTGTATGTGAAGAGACTACAGACGTTGAGTGAGTGTCTCCAAGAGTGTATTGACCTAGAGGACAACCTAGCAGATGATCTCAAGAGCACAACCAGTCCTACTAAATCAGAAGACACTCGAAGCACAGTAACATCCAACTCTAGTAATGTAGAAGAATCATCAGAACTGGTAGCGAAGAAGTTAGGAGTTCACGGACAAAGGAACTACCAACATCCATCTCTAAGAATACCCATGTTGCGAAGATGTAGCCTATGTGGAGGTGATCACCCCTCTCACATGTGTGTGTGAGGAGGAACAGGTGTACCCTAGGCTTACCCTTACAATAGGCAGCCCGATCAAGGAACCACTTTGTATTGCCACATAGATAAAAAATACACCAACCACACCACGGCGAATTGCCCATTCAATAGGCAGATATGACCTTTGAACGCACCTCAGTATTGGCCATATGGATACCCACCTAGAGAGCCAGGCAGGGAGATTCCAAGGTATATTCCCTATCCCGGACCACCAGGAGCACCTAGACCATATGACCAAGTACAATTTGGAAACCCTCAGCCAGTGTTAGGACCACAACCACCACTCCCCCAACATGTGGTACCTGTCAAGTATGCCCAACTAGAGGAAAACTTAGAAAGAGCCATAGTGCCAGCATCACCAATAGCTAGTGTGGAATCAACGAACCCAGGATACGAGCAATCCCAAGGAGAGTACTATTCCTATGATGCTAATATAATGGAGTATGAGCAAGCTTATGACCCGCAATACTATGGATACGAAGGTTATGACAATCCCTATGGACCAGAGGTGGCGACATTAATGTACACCGCACCTAAAGCACAGGCACCCGTAAGTCCACCCATCAGACCACCTATGCCAAGAGGACCGTGTTATAGATGCAGAGGGGACCACTTTATCAAAGAACACACTCGGCCATACAACCCACCACCTCCTAGGATTTGGGAAGGGTATTGTAGTGATTGTGGAAAGGAACATCTCTTTAGGGATTGCCCAAAAAATCCCAATAAGGTCAAGGACATAGCACCTATTAATGTGACTGAGGTGATAGAAGCTTTGGGAAGTGACAAGGAATACACCGTACCATTAAAGGCCATTACATGAGCACGAACGAAGGAACAAGAAGGAAGACGAACGAACCTTGAACAAGAAAATTGTAAAACCATAGACCTCAGAATTCAAATAGTGGAAGATTCAGAAGACCCACGCGAGAGTACCAAGCAACAAAAAGTCAAAAGTGGAAGGAAAGGAGAGAAAAACTCAAAGAAAAATGGATGAAAAACAAAAACAAGGAAGACAAGAAGCATACGCATAGCAATAAGAAATCTAAAAGACGTGAGGATCAGGAGGAAATTTCCATCACCCCACCTACAAGAGACCTAGAGAAACCAGGATCGATTCTAGCTGGCCCAAAACTGGACAATTTAGATATGAGGTTGAAAGATTACCAAGCGAGAATCATTGAAAACCCAAGACGAACCGATGTCCATAGTTCCGGATTTAGAGGCAAACTGGCCAAAGGAGTTGTGGAATAGAATTTGAGAAGATCAATGGAAAAAGAATGGAGTTGCAAAACCTCCTTTTGAGGAATCAGAGGTAGAAGATCACCAACCAGGGCCTAACATGGAAGAAATATATGAGGAAGTTTCGAGACTAGACAAAAATAGGGACGAGGCACAGAGTATTTCTACCTTACCAAACTACACGGGAGAATACGAAAGAGAATCCATAATCTTCTGAGAGCCCACAATACGAGGGAAAGTAAAAGGAAACTCAGATAAGAATTCACACAATCTAACAGAACTTAAAAAGACCAAAGTACAATGCCAATTAACAGTGGAATAACTACTTTTTGTTAAACCACAATTATGGAAACAATTAGCAGGACAATTGGAGTTAGAGAAAGAGAAGAATGAAAAAGAGAGCAAGGGAAATGAAAACCCATCTACTGTACAAATCCATGTGGATAAGGTGGGAGAATTCAGTGAAGGAGACGAGGGTAACACGTGTCTACCTTTCACCTACAATGGCTATATGACTAAAGCCATATTAGACACGGGAGCAGGAGTGGGTATTGCTACCAAAGAGATTTGGGAGAAATGGGGAAAGCCACCCCTACGACCCACTCATATGAAGCTTCAATTAGCAGATGGCCATGTGGAGAAACCTTTGGGAATATTGGAAAAGATCAAATTAACCACCTCTGGAGTTGAATTTGAGCATACTTTAGCCATCCGTCAATTTGGAAAAGAAAATAACTATGAGATGATCTTAGGACGACCCTTCATGAGACAACTTAGGGTAGTACAAGATTGGGGACGAGACTCATTATACCTTCAACATCAAGGAAACACCACAAAGATAAATTTGCATACCTTTGCGTACCGAGATGTACCCCCACTACAATGGAACCCCATACATAAGGAAGAGGATGATTTGTCTATCCACAGTGCTGGATCAAGCGATAAATCTTGGATGCATGAGGACGCCCAATTATGGATGTGTAAAGAAGCAAAGAAAGAGGATAACAAAAGGCAGTTATGGCCAATAGGACATCCTAATTAGACTCGTAGAAGACCCAATGTACATGCCTCAAATCTTTCCTGATGAAACATTTGAACCGCACGGTTGGATGGAAATCCTAGCAACCCTGGATGTATGTGTGAATTAAGAAGTTTTGATGATGAATGAATGTGTGGACGAAGAAGGCTATGATGTAAATTTGTACATGGTTGTCCTTCAAGAAGTAGAAGCAGGAGAAATATTGGAAAAGGAATGGAAAGAAGAATATGAGAGCATAGAAATGGAACTGGAATTTGATTCAGAAGGATGTTACCTAGAAGCCATTCAAACCGAAGACAAGTAAGGAATGACCAATGTATTAGCAATAGAAGCAACTCCTATAGTACCAAAACAAGAGGAAAGTGTGAGTAAGATCGAACCAAAGCCTGATCTTTTTGAGGTTCCGAAGAATTTCAAAAGGTATGAAGTAGAAGAGAGAAAAATAGCTATTCAAATGCCTAAGAGAGAGGCAAGAGAAGGAGAAGCATACGACAACAAGGAACAAACAAAAAAGATCATAGTGACTATAGAAGATGGAGAAGAAAGATGTACATACATAGGAAAGGACGTGTCAACCGAGGAGGAAGAAGAATTAATACAATTGATCCGGGAATATCGGGATGTATTTGCTTGGACCTATAAGGATCTCATGGGTGTGGAACCCTCCATTTGTTCTCATAAAATACCAATGACATTGGAAGCAAAACCATCTAAACAATGCCCTTACACATTTAACAAGGTCTATGCTGCTAAAATAAAAGAAGAAATAGACAAGCTATTAGCGGCTCGATTCATTTACGAGATAGAACACACCGAGTGGGTGTCGCCATTAGTAGTAGTGCCTAAAAAGAACGGAAAACTCAGAGTATGCTTTAATCTAAAGAAAGTCAATGTAGCCACGATTCGTGATAGTTATTCATTACCGATCACTGATCACCTTTTGGAAACAGTTGCAGGAAAAGAAGTCTAACCAAGTAGCTATTGTCACCGAGGATCAACATAAGACTGCATTCGCGATTGAATGGGTCTATGCTTTCAGAGTGATGCCTTTTGGACTCACTAACGCACCTGCTACTTTCCAAAGGTTGATGTGTCACATTTTCAAAGAATTCCTAAAGAAAGTATGGAAGTGTATGTAGATGACCTATGTACATATTCAAATCGAAGGCAAGACCACATTCCTGAATTGCGGAAAATATTTGATAAATGCTAACAATATAGAGTCTACCTAAATCCTGAGAAGTGTGTTTTCATGGTCAGACAAGGGAAGATTTTAGGACACATAGTGTCTAGAAACGGAATATCTACATATGAAGACAAGATCAAGGTCATTTTAGAACTTCCTAGACCGAAGAATGCCAAAGAAGTACAAGCATTTATGGGTCATTGTTGATACTATCATCGATTTATCCACATGTACGCCATAATTGCCAAACCCTTGTATGGATTGTTGACTCAATTCACTTGGACTGATGAATGTGAAAAGGCATTTAACAAGTTGAAAAGGCGACTTAGCACGGCCCCAATTCTGAAAACACCAAATTGGAACAAGCCTTTCCATATTCATGTGGACGCTTCAAATTACGCAATAGGATGTATCTTAGCTCAATCGGTAGATGAAGGAAAGTTGGACCACCCAATTGCCTATGCGAGTAGACAACTAAATCAAGTAGAGAGAAACTATATGACTATTGAGAGAGAAGAATTAGGAATGGTGTATGCTATGAAAAAATTTAGACACTATCTCTTAGCCAACAAATTCAAGTTCTTCATAGATCATCAGGCCTTATTGTACCTATTCAATAAGCCTTGTAACACGAGTAGACTTGTGAGATGGTTCTTGTTATTGATGGAATTTGATTTTGAAGTAATCGTAAAGAAGGGTAATACCCATGTGAGGGCAGATCATCTCTCTAGACTAACACATGGAGAACCACCAAGTGGAGTACCAGACGATTTGCCAGACACTTATCTGTTTAATTTGGAAGTGTGTCCAAAGTGGGCAGAGAAGCTAATTCCAATACTCACTCATGGCCCACAACACTCAATTAATAAAATCAATAAAAAGGAAATTCTGTAATCATGTAACTTGCACATTATTGCAGGAAGTGTGTACTATAAGGAACCCAACGGTGTACTGTCGAGATGTGTTGAGGAAGACGAACAGAAGAAGTTGATTGAACAAGCCCATGTAAACAAATGGAGAATGCACAAAGGAATTCATGGAACTCTAAGAGAATTAAAATGGCTAGGAGTATACTATTCTGATATGCCTATAGATGACCATGAGTACGTCAGTAATTGTGCAGAATGTCACAAAACCATACCAGATAATCACACATCTTTACCTTTCTCTACAATAGCACCCAAATGGAGTGAGACATTAGTGAAATTCCTAAAGACACGAGTACACGAGGAAGGGATCAGTTTAGCAAGAAAACGATCCCTAGAGGAAATGAGCAAGGATTATGTGATTATGGGAAGACAATTATTCAAGAGGGGAAAAGATAATCAATTGCGGCTATGTGTGCATGAAGGAGAATACTTACCTATATTAGAGATGGCACACGCAAGTGCTGGAGGGGGTCACTTTTCAGCAGAGAGAACTATAAAGATGATCCTCTTTGCAGGCTTGTGGTGGCCAACTTTACATATGGATGCGGACACCTATGTACAAAGTTGCGAGACTTGCCAAAGGGTGAAATATCTGATTAGATGAGATGATATGCCATTGAGACCTATGGTTTGGGTTAGAGCATTTTCCAAATGGGGTATTGATTTCGTAGGACCCATTAACCCACCAGCCAAAGGGTCACATGCCGAATACATAATAGTAGCAATGGATTATTTGACTAAATGGGTAGAGGCAAAGGCTACTAGAAAAAATGATGCTCAGACCACGGCTAAGTTTCTTTTTTAGCAAATCTTCACTCGCTTTGGATTACCAATTGAGATTGTGAGTGACAGAGGAACATATTTCATTAATGAAGTAATAGTGTCCTTAATGAATGAATTCTTGGTGATCCATAAAAAATCAGCCCCTTATCACCTTCAAGCCAATGGTCAAGCTAAAAGTTCCAATAAGGTGTTATGCACAGTATTGACAAAGATAGTCAATAGTGGAAGGTCAGACTCGGAAAAACAATTGCATCATGCAATTTGGCCCTTCCGTGTTGCTTACAAGACTGCCATTGGAACTACCCCATTCAACCTTATGTATGGACAGAACACAATCCTGTCGATCGAGTTTTTAGTTCCAACTTTGAGAGTAGCCCAAAAATATGAATGGACAGGACATGAGTTATCCAAGCAACTAGACCAAATTGAGAAGCTACATGAGACGAGAATACAAGCGGTTGCAGGAATTTATGCGGCCAAGAGAAGACAAAAGGCATATTATGATGCGCACATCAAAGACAAAGGACTAAAAGAAGGAGACTTAGTTCTAGTATACACATTGAAGCAACATGCCAAGAAATTACAAAAGCGCGGATATGGACCCCTAATAATCAATAGGATTTCCACTAGTGGAGCGGTTAATCTAGCTACTCTAGATGGAGAGATTCTTCCTAACTACATAAGTGGATGTCGAGTAAAACGATATATGGAGCCATTGACAGACCAAATGTTGGCGCGCCTTGTAGGTGCACAAAATAGGAAGAGAGAGGAAGAGCGGATTAGAGAGGAAGCATGGCAAGAAGCCTTAGAGCGTATCAAGAAACGGAAAGAGTGGATAAGGCAAAGAGATGAACGGTATCTACAAGGAGAAGAGCCTATTCCCATGGCTAACTATCAGGTTCATAAGTCCGACACAATCAATATCTGCATGTCCCAGCCATACTTAAACCTAGAAATTGGAACGACAAAGTACCAGCTAGTAGATGCCTTGATAGATTCAAGAGCAGCACTCAATTGCATATGAAGTACAGTCTGGTGTTGGAGGTCAAGTTATAGAATGCATTGGGGAAGCTAGAGTATCTCTACACCTAGGAAATTCATCTATGGAATGAGTTCTAGTGTGCAAAGATGAGGATCTAATAGAGAACTTGATCCCAGGACAAGATTGGATCATTGAGAATGAGGTGAGCATACACCTAGCTCAAGGATACATTTTAGCCAAAATAGGGCACAAGGAACTCTTTAGTCTATTAGAAGAAAAACTCTCTCATAGACCAGATGTCATCAAAAGTGCCGAACAAATCGTAGAAGAGCACATAGCAAATAATTCTATCACAAATCAATCTGAAGAAAGTCCGATAGAAGAAAGGATTTTAAACCCCAATGTATCCATGGAGAAGGTAGATTCATCCTACTTGAATGGTGAACAGAAGGGAACCAAAGAGGACAATGATCCTAAAACCTTCTACGTAAAAGAGAGATCATCAATTTGGAAACCCACTACAAGCTTCTCGCAATTAAGAAATGCTAACCTCAAATGGGTTCGCAACGATCGAGTGAAGAAATCAGAGATGGCAATGCCAGTACAAGTCATTTATCATAGGAAGACAAGGGCGGACAAGGGTTCTTCTTCACCAAAATCAGAACCAATTAAACTCCTAAGAGTATGGCTTCCAAGGTCATTGGTAGAGGCCCAAAGAGCTCAACAACAAATATGGATCCCCAAGAACGTCATAGAAGTGGCCACTCAAGAGATAGACAAGTACGAGAAAACATTATATCGACACAGCAAAACCATGAAGCCAAGCAAGACTAGTCACAGATATCGGAGAAGCAGGAATCCAACAACTCAGACAACAAAAAAGACAAAAGAAATGCATGCAACACGACGAAACGAGGAAAAGATAAGGCTTAAAACCTCTACTACAAAATGGATATGGAAACCAAAGCAACAACAAAGAATGGAACAATAGAACCAAGAGGATTTTATTTGCACACATGAAGCATCAAATGGACCTAAAGTATGCATAATAGGGCCACATTACGAGGCCATGCATTCGGCACATGAATAACATAACAAAATTAGTGGTGCACATTCTCCGCTTGGGGACGGAGTGACACCACGAACGAAAAAGTCACTACAACACACATCACTAAACGACATGTCTTCTACAGAAGCTAATGCTCTTTTCATTACGAGTGCAGATGGCTTCCAAAGACTCTGAAGGTACCATTCAAGAGGAAGTGTTGGAATTCCCTCTGCAAAGTGTGACTAAAGCAAAAGGTCATTGGTTTAGAGACAATCAACCACCAGGGGATTTCTTATTCCTAGTAACCATTAAAATCATGGATACAGGTCACCAATTCCCTGTGATGTCCAAAGACTTTAAAGTAGTACATGAGCTCACATCAACCATGGATGTTATGAAGAAGGCGGGCATTCATAAACACTTTGAGTTACCGATATACAAACCTGATTTTCAGTGATGTGCCCAAGTTATGAATACTCTGCAGCCTGCCTTGCATGACCCATTGGTGCTAGAGGCTAGAGTCATCGATGTCGTTGGTGAATGGGTCATTATCCAATTTACACATGACTTAATTAAGGAAGCTTTTGGATGGGAGAAGGACGGGACCACGGTATTAAAGGAAGAAAGTCGAGGAGCAAAGACCCGAACATTCAATGACATTAATCACATTGATATTGAAGATGAAGTGAGACTCATCCATCAGCTCTTCTGCTTTCCCAACATGCACAGATACATTGCTCCACAAAATATCGTAGTACATGCTGTCACATGCTATTAAGCAAATTGGAAATCAAGTCAACATGACTCCATATATTCAAGAGTGGCTATTCAAAGCAAAGAAGCAGTGGAATCATAAGAAGTTTTTGAATGGAAGTGTCGCACTGACCATTCTAATATATCATGCCTTGGGCATTAGAGAGCATTTGAGAGAGATGCCATCATCGGAAGCCATGGCCAAATATGTTGATATATTGAGGTAGTGATGTGTGTGAACACTCTAGAACCACCGGGGCACTTTTTTCCCTCTTTAGGAGGTTTTTTTCCCTCGGCTTGTATATACGCCTATTGCCCTAATGGGCTACTTATCTTTGTACATTCTCTAGTAATACATTCAGTATTGTGTGTTTGTGCTCCAAGCTTCTTCTTCTTCCTTGTGTTGTTCGCGTGCTTCCGCAGACGTCTATCTCCAACAATTGGTATCAGAGCAGGTCGTCGCTTCTTCTAGGGCGCCGTCGACACTCCTCCGTTTGTAGTCTCAGATTCGCACGAAATTTGGTGAGCATACTCAGGGTGTTTTCGAACGCACTATCATAGCGCTTGTGCAGGCTATTTCGTCCTTTTGTGCCAAAGGTATATACCAGTTTCTGTTCGCCAGTTTAAGCGTCTCGAAGTTTGCTACAGGTCTAGCAGAACTCCTCTGGGTAGTTCTGTTCAACTTTTTGAGATATAGTCAATTTTCTACATCAAGGTATTTTAGTCACCGGCCATGGCTGAAAGCAGTGATGTATTCCGTATGTTGGCTGTTGAGGATAAGTTGGATGGTACCAACTACCCATTATGGGCTTATATGATGTGACATGTACTGGTTGCAAAAGGATTGTGGAATATTGTGCAGGGTGTTGAAAGACGTCCTGTTACACCTGTAACGACAGGTACTGCAAATACGGGTGTTGGAGCTGATGAAGATGGTGACGATAATGATATTCCGCAGATTCCTGTTGGTGCTGCTGTTTCTGTTGCACCTACTGCAGAGCAGATTCGTTGGGATGGCAGAGATGCCCACGCATATGCATTGATAGCTTTGTCTGTCAAACGTGCCATTATTCCTCACATTCTCTCTTGCAGAACAGCAAAGGATGCTTGGGATACACTTACCACTTTGTACCAGGCTAGGAATGAGGCTCGTGTTGCTTACCTCCGAAAACAGTTGGAGAGTGAGCACATGAATGAAGGTGATTCTATGGACAGTTTTCTTACAAAGATCAAAGACCTGAAGGAACAATTGATTTCTGCTGATGAGGTTATACCAGATAGCTCACTTGTGCAGACCGTTCTGAATGGTCTTCCTGATTCATATTAGAGTTTTGCCTCTACTCTTCGGTTGATGATGAAAGGCAATCCGAATGCCTTGTCATTTGAGGAATTAGTCTCTGTTCTGTTGCAAGAAGATCAGTCCAGGCAGAACAGGTCCGTTATGCGTGTTGCAGATCAAGCTTTCCTGGCTAGTCAGAAGGGCAAAGGAAAATGGAGCTCTTCTACTAGTAAGCAGAAATCTATAAATGCTGCACAATCGAAGAACCAGGATAAAGATGAGAAGAAATCAGAAAAGCAAAAATTGTTCTGCAAGTACTATAAAGGAAATGATCATATTATAAAGAACTGTCCAAAACTGGCTGCTAAAGAGGCAAAGAAGAAAGAGGCAAAGAAGAAAGAGGCTGGAATGGTTGTTGCAGAGGCCTCTACACCAAAAACAGAGTCGGCAAATCTTGTGCAGGAAGAAGAATGGGCGTTTACTACTGTCTGCAGTTTTGACCCATCTTCTCATGATCAGTGCATGTCTGCAGTAGACTCAGATGTTTGGTACTTTGACAGCGGGGCAACCAAACATATTACCTCGCAGCGCAGTTTCTTCTCTTCACTCGAGCCTTCCCCTACAGGGAATACTGTCACATGAGCCAATAACTCCTCTTATCCTGTTATGGGAGTTGGTAAGATCATTCTAACTACTGCTGATGGTAGTTCTTTCACTTTGTCAGATGCTTTATTTGTGTCAGGGATCAAAAAGAACCTGTTATCAGTTTCTGCATTAGCCAAGATTGGCTTGGTTGTGAAATTCATTGATGACAGGTGTACACTCCATGATCTCTCAAATGGAGATGTGATTATTGCTTTTGGCATTTTATGTCGTGGGCTATATAAGCTCATAGACTATGAAAGATCTGTGAATGATTCGGCATGTGTAGTTCATGATTCTCAGGCTATGTCAGATGCAAAGCTTTGGCATGCACGCTTTGGTCATCTGAATTTTGCTAGTTTGTTACGCCTGCAGAAATTTGAAATGGTGTCCTCTTTGCCCAAACTTGAGGCACCTGGAAAACATGTTTGTGAAGGCTGTATTTTGGGCAAAATGCAGCGTTCTTCCTTTCCAAAAGATGGTTCAGTTCGGGCTACGCAGAAATTGCAGCTTGTACATAGTGATGTCTGTGGTCCTATGCAGACACCCTCTTTTGGAAATTACCTTTACTTCGTGACTTTAATTGATGATTTTTCCAGGCATGCATGGGTATATCCACTCAAAGCAAAGTCCGAAGTGTTCATGTGCTTCAAACAGTTTTTGGTTTTGGCTAAAAATCTGTCAGCATGTAAAATGGGCACCCTCCGTTGTGATCGAGGGGAGGAATATATGTCTTCAGATTTTAATGCATTTCTTGCTGAACGTGGGATAAAACACCAGTGTACAATGCCGTATACACCTCAACAGAATGGAGTTGCTGAACGAAAGAACAGGTCACTCATGGAGATGGCGAGGTGCATGGTCAAAAGTCAGGCTTTACCACATAGTTTCTGGCTTGAGGCTGTCATGTGTGCAGCATATGTACTGAACAGGTGTCCCACTAAAGCGTTGCACTCTATCACTCCATATGAGGCTTGGCATGACCGCAAGCCATCTGTTGCTCATCTGCGTGTTTTTGGTTGTTTGGCATATGCATTAGTGCCTGAACAACAAAACACAAAATTGGATGATAAGGCAGTAAAATGTATTTTTGTTGGGTACAGTTCTGAAAGTAAAGGCTATCGTCTGTATCATCCACAGACTAAACACATTCTGGTTAGCCGTGATGTTGTCTTTGTGGAAGATGCTATTCAGCCATTGCTTTCATGTACTAAGGAGACATCTGTTAGCTCCAAAGACATGTATGATACTTTGATGCCTCTTTTTAAAGGTGGACAAGCTAGTGCTGGTCCTAATGAGGCAACTTCTCAGCCTTTGCAGGTTTCATATGATGATGCAGATCATTCCATTTCTGATGCAGATTTACATGATGCACTTGTTGATGAGAGAGCTGATATTGAGCAGGCAAAAACTATGCCAAAATGGCTGGTGCAGACTTTGCGTGATAGCAAATTAGATGCACCTTTGTCATATCGTACTCGTTCAGGCTCTCATAGTGCCTCCTTTGCATCAGATTGCTATGCTATGGCTGCATCTAGTCTCTGTGATGAGAATGAGCCTGTTTCTTTTGATGAAGCACAAAATTCAGAAAATTGGATGCCTGCTATGCAATCTGAATATGATGCTATAATGAAGAATGGTACATGGTCTTTATGTGACTTGCCTCCCGGCAAGAAGGCCATTGGCACTAAGTGGGTATACAAGCTGAAGCGTAAACCTGATGGTACAGTTGACAGGTATAAGGCTAGGCTTGTTGCAAAGGGTTATGCACAGGAAAGAGGCATTGATTTTGATGAGACCTTTGCACCTACATGCCGTATGACTACTGTTCGGAGCATTTGTGCACTTGCAGCCCATCATGGTTGGAATGTACATCAGTTGGACATTAAAACAACATTTCTGAATGATGACTTGCATGATGAAGTGTATGTTTTTCAGCCCCGTGGCTTTGTGCAGAAAGGGCATGAAAACCATTTTTGCAGGTTAAAGAAGGCATTATATGGTTTAAAACAAGCACCACGTGCTTGGTATGAGAAGATACATGCCTATCTGATTGCACATGGTTTTGAGAACAGTCCAACTGAAAGCACCTTATATGTTAAACGTGCTAATGATGTGCTTCTGATCATTGTTGTCTATGTTGATGACATGCTGCTCACTGGTCCTATTGAGACACATATTGCTGATTTTAAGGCTGATTTGCATGCCTCGTTTGAGATGTCTGATTTGGGCCATTTGCATCACTATTTGGGCATTCAGTTTATGCACGTTGATGGTGGAATGGCTTTGTGTCAAACGAAATATATTGACACATTATTGCAGCGTTTTGGCCTTGAAGACTCTAAGCCTATTGCCACTCCTATGGAGACAGGTTTACGATTGAGTCTTCATGATGCTAGAGATGCATTTGATGCTGTTCTCTATCAGCAGGCTGTTGGATGCTTGATTTACTTATGCATTACTCGGCCAGATATTCAGTTTGCTGTCTCACAGATGAGCAGGTTTATGCATTACCCATGAGTCACGCATTGGAAAGCGGTTAAGCGCATCTTTCGCTACTTGAGTGGTACTCGACTACTTGGGTTGTTTTATCCCAAGGGGGGATCACTACCGCCAGATTTGCATGCTTTTTCTGACTCAGATTGGGCTGGTTGCTATGACACTCGTGTGTCCACCAGTGGTTTTTGCTTCATGCTTGGTAGCTCATGTATATCTTGGTTGAGCAAGAAGCAGCCTACTGTGGCCACTTCCAGTTGTGAGGCTGAGTATAGGGCAGCTTTCACAGCGACTGTTGAGTGTGTGTGGCTCAGACGCCTTATGGCTGATTTGGGTGTTGGCCAGTCTTCTGCCACCACCATCTTCACTGACAGTCAGAGCGCATTGGCAGTTGCGAGGAACCCTGTGTTCCATGCTCGCACTAAGCACATTGAGGTGCATTATCACTATGTTAGGGAGAGGTTCTCTGTTGGGGAGATCAGCTTGGCATATGTGCCCACACAGGAGAACATTGCAGACCTTTTCACGAAGGCTCTGCCTAGGGAGAAGTTTGAAGCTTTCTGCAAAGCTTTGGGCTTACTTCCTTTTGTGGAGTGATTTCCACATAGCTTGGCACTTCCTTATACATGAGTGCCAGCTCCTTGTTCACTGCATCACTCCCAGGGGGGATTTGTTGATATATTTAGGTAGTGATGTGTGTGAACACTCTACGACTGTCGGGGCACTTTTTCCCCTCTTTAGGAGGTTTTTTTCCCCCGACTTGTATATATGCCTATTGCCCTAATGGGCTACTTATCTTTGTACATTCTCTAGTAATACATTCAGTATTGTGTGTTTGTGCTCCAAGCTTCTTCTTCTTCCTTGTGCTGTTCGCGTGCTTCCGCAGACGTCTATCTCCAACAAAATACGCAAAGGTTGCAACAATCCCTAGGAAGAAGAAGGGAGTCAAGGTCCTTGAGGAAGCAGAGACAAGCTCCCAACCTAGAATGAGAGGTACCAAAAGACTAAGGGAAATGATGCAAGCAGAAGCAGAAGTTCTAGCCACCAAAAGAGCACATGTGCTTCCCTAAACGAGACTTGAAGACCGTCGACCTATCACTAAAGAAGAATTGGCCAAGCAATGGAAGCCACTCACTAGTACACAGAAGTTCAAGTAAATCTATCTCTACAAGGGCACCATTACCAACAAGCCCATCAAGACTTAGAACAAAGGAAAATACTAACCAAGGTCCATAGATATAGGGAAATTGGGTTTAATAAATTCAAGCTCCTCATCAGATGCACAAGAAGAACCAGACACTTCCATGTTGAATGTAGATATTCGAAGTGATTCCAAGGATGATGGAAAATGGGAGGAGTTAAATGAAGTGAACAAGAATGTGAGGAAGGGACAAAGGCAGATCAAACGCCCATCAACTCCAGCCAAGACACGACAGGGAAGGAGGCCTCCCAAGAAAGAGTACATGTCGTTAAATTAAATGAGGCTTCTAATATTCAAATCCAAGAGACTCGGCTTGCGGGAGAGGTCTTATTCAAAAATCCCAAGGAAGAACCAGTGGAAAATACAATTGAAGAATCAAAACCATTTACGCCAATAAGGGTAGCGGCAGACCCATCTCCCATGGACGTCACATTTCAAGGGAGTGCCATGAAGATTGTCAAAATAGAAGAAGAAAGCAAAGAACATGAAGTACAACTTCAAATAAGGCAACCACATAATGAAACCATACATGTGGAGCATGGAAAGGATGTACAAATAGGGGAAGCTCTGTAAGCCGTCGGATTGGCATCTGTAAATCTTTTCCTTTTCCATATTCCGCACGAACCGAAAGGTCGATGCGAAGAATTGTAATCTCTTCTAAATCAATGAAAAGACGCTTTCGGTAACAACCAGAGGGATCGCCAGACTGTCTGTCTGGGCGATACGTCTGTGTAGTTCCGTTGTGTGTGTTTTGAGAATTCTGAGTAATACTGTGTCTTTCTGTCTTGTTTGATTATTTGCACCTGTACGGTAAAGACTGGATTGTGATAATGTTTACAGTAAGTTAAGTATTGAATCACTGTTCCGTTAAGTTAATTACTGTAAGTCTGTTCTACGGTAGTGTTTACCTTGTGCCCGAGTACTGAGAAAGTATTAATTCGTGTATGAGTCGGAAGTCTGTGAGAGAACCCATCAGGTATTGGTAGTAATTCATATTAACAGAGATTTAGACATTAAGGTACTGTGGTGTGAGTGGTTAATTGGGAAATCCAGTATAGGGCCTCTGTTTATTCAGACCCCTTCCACTCCCAAGAACCTGAAAAGAGCTTAAACGCGTCTCTGATGGAAAACGTGCGTTTAACACTGGCACCGTCTGTGGAAAAGTGGCACCAGAGTATTGCAAATTAACTATGGGAAAATGGCAACAGAGTGTCGCAAAGTGATTGTTGAAAAGTGGCAATAGATTGTTACAAAGTGACTGTGGGAAGGTGACCATAGATTATGAATCGACAGTAAGGTAGAGTAGTATGCAAGTGTAGCAAAGGTGCTATATGCCGGTTACTCAGTCCGGTGAGTCATATCCGAAGTACAGGCGAGACCGAAAGCCTTGGGAGATATCAAATTTATTAGGAACATCCTCAGAAGGCAGAAGCACAGATCGGTTAAGTCCAGTCGTCGAAGAAACGAAGCACGTTAGCAGTGATTCCGGTAGCATTCCGGTAGAGCATACTACGATTCCGGTAGATTTTGGTGTGATTTCATCACAGTCTGCAGAAGATAGAGTAACTTCGGAGTCTACAGGAATACATTGTGCAGTTGATCTGATACCGTCTGGTCAAGATTCAAATCTTTCTGCGGATAGAGGTGTGTTATCCAGAGAGGTCATTGAAGGTGAAAGAATACCCTGGATTGGGGAAAGTTCCACTAATTTCGGTGGCAGTTCGGTCCCGGTTGCAGAAAATTTACAATTTTCCGGTGACAGTGTTATACTTCCCGGTGAATCTTCATTCCGGACACCACTGTTCGGGGCAAGTTTGCCTACGTTTGATACCGCAGAAGAGGATAGGCTATTCGAATTAGAAATTCGTAAGAGGTTGAGTGCTATTTTCGAACCGGAAGGAGAGCAGTCTAATCATACAGACTCTGAAGAACCGGAAACACATTCTCAGAACTCAGGAAATAGTAACAGTACCGCCACTAGCACCATGAGTGGGTAACAACAACAACAACAACAACAACAACAACAACAACAACAACAAGAACAGCAACAATAACAACAACAACAACAGAAGTAACAACTACTTCCACCTCGACCAGTTCCAACAGGAGTAACATACACCAAATTTGGTGGATTTCTAGGTGATGATCCTGATGCTCCTGTACGCACCTTTGAAATAAGGTATGCAGTACTTAACCATCCACCCGATCCGGCATACAAGGCCATAGTATTCCAGTGAACATTAGTTAATGAAGCAGCGAGGTGGCTTACAGAATATGATATCAACCATTTCGGCACCTATGAAGCGATAAGGGATGCGTTTTTGCAGAGATTCCGGCTGAAGAAGAACCCTGCCGAAATTTTCCATTACTTACAGAACAATAGACAGAAGCTGAATCAAACTGTGCAGGAATATGCCACCCTATTCAGAACTCATTTGAGACAACTCCCTCCGGCACATGCCAATTTATCGGATGATGTCATCACTCAGTGGTTTATTAATGGTTTGACTCCGTAGCTCAAATAGATTATGATCATCTGTTGTGTGGGAGCTATGACATTAGATGCGGTTATTGCAATGGCTTTGCAGCTCGAGCATAAAGTTGGAGGCTTTAGTGAAGACCTGGAGTGGTTGAAAGCCAGTAAAAATGTTGCAGACGATCCGGCTAGACAAATGTATTGTACCAAATGCAAGAATCCAGGGCATAGCAGTACCACATGTGCCCTTAATCAGATGTATTGCGCTATCTGCAATACAAGCGGACATTCCACCAAAAACTGTGCATATAACGCCAAAGTGCAGGGACCAACAACTGTAAATGCTATCATACAAGAACCAGGGCAGCCGACCACTCATTATATTCCACCTCAGATGAGAAATAATCAACAGCAAGGATACAGAAATTATCGAGGACAGCGAAATACAAATTACAATACAAATCGTTGGCAGACAGGAACATCACAAGAAAATAATTCTTTGCCACCCCCTCGCTATCATTTTTGCGGTGAGTTAGGCCACATATGCAGATTCTGTAAAGATGCAGCTAAATATGATCAGAGGAAGAAAGAGTGTCAGAACCCTATGACCAATATGGTATATATTTCCCCAGTAGAGTCCGGCAGCCTGTACGGTGGTGCCTGTGACCAAAGAAGTGAAGACCGAAGATACTGTTGCTATGGATGAAGCCACTCTACAACAACTTTTACGGTCAGCTGACGATCTAGGTAAACCTCGTCAATTCTATGTTCCTGAAGATCAGTTAATCACCTATAATTTGGGAGATGAAGTAAATCCGCGACCTGTCAAGATAAAGGAAGGATTGTCTGAGGCGTTTCAAGCAGATTTGATCCAGCTTCTTTGTGAGTTCTCTAATGTTTTTGCATGGGATTATCATGATATGAAAGGTCTGGATCCTCGCATCTATCAGCATCGGGTCGTGCTCAAACCAGAAGCAAAGCCGATTAAACAACCCAACTACCGTATGAACCCTAACTATGCAGCACAGGTCAAAGTAGAACTTGATCGCCTATTAAAGGTAGGATTCATTGTACCCATTGAGCATGCTGAATGGATCTCCCCGATTGTAATCGTACCAAAGAAAAACAAGCAACTCCAAATATGTGTCGATTATCGAAAATTGAATGCAGCCACCGTACCTGATCCATTTCCTCTTCCATTTCTTGATGCAATGCTGGACAGAGTGGCTGGGCATGAAATGTATTCATTTCTCAATGGTTACAGTGGTTATAACCAGGTCCGAATGGCTGAGCAAGATATACCAAAAACAACGTTTATTACGAATTGGGGTGTTTTTTGCTTGTACAGTCATGTGGTTTGGATTAAGAAATGCTCATAGCACTTTTCAGCGGTGTATGCAAGAAATATTTTCACCTTACCTTACTTCTTTTATGCAAGTATATCTAGATGATTTCTCTTTATTCGGTAAGATGGTAGCACACCTGTATCATTTACGGTGTTGCTTTGCGAAATGTCGTGAATACCGACTCTCTTTAAATCCGACCAAATTTGTCTTTGCGGTTTCTTGTGGTAAACTTCTTGGCCATATTGTATATGCACAGGGCATACAAGTTGATCCAGATAAAGTTGCAGCTGTATTAAAAGCACCTGTGCCTACTACGTCGAAAGAAGTAATGCGATTCATGGGTCAAGTCAGGTGGCATGGTTGACATTTACGGTGGCTTGCCCATTTGGCAATACCCCTAAATCTTCTGATAACTAGTACTCCTCGAGAGTTTGATTGGACTCCAGAATGTCAAATTGCATTTGATCATCTAAAAGGATTATTAACGCAGGTTCCCATTCTACAACCTCTTGATTGGGAACGACCATTTCATGTTTTTGTAGACACATCAGATATAGCCATTGGAAGTGTTTTAATGCAACAAACTGATAAGTGGTTTCGGTCTGTCTATTATGCAAGTTGACGACTTGCTCTTGCTGAAAAGAATTATTCAGTCACTGAAAGAGAATGTCTTGGTTTGGTGTATTCTGTAAAGAAATTCCCGCATTATTTGCTATTTATCTTTCATGTAGATCATGTTGTGCTGGTGTATCTGGTTCGGCAGCAGCATTTAGGTGGCCGCTTGGCACGTTGGGTTCTATTGTTATAGGAGTTCGATTATGAAGTAATTCATCGACCCGACACTGCACATGCACTAGCAGATTTTCTCTCTCGGTTGGATTCCGGTGAAGCTCCGGTCGGTGTTGATGACACTACACCAGCAATTTATATTACTGAACCGACTAGTGATGAATCTGCAGAACCTCCTATGACACCTACTTACTATGATCAGTTATTAACCTTTCTTACTGATGGGTGTCTTTCTCCTCAAACTTCCCCTGCAATGCGTTGGAAAATTGCAGTTTACAGTCGCAGATTCCGGTTGATTGCCAGACAGTTGTATTATATGGATCACACTGGAATTTTACTTCGTTGTATTCCTCCACATGAAGTAAACTCAGTAATCACTCTGGCACATTCAATACCCTCCGGTGGACATTTTGCAGCAGATTTAACACACCGAAAAATTCTGCAAAATGGGCTCTGGTGGCCTACTATGTACAAAGATGTATCTCAGTTTGTGCAGCAGTGTGACAATTGTCAGCGATCTGGACAGCCTTTACAACGCCATTTCTTTCCTCTACAACCTGTCTTACCTTTGGAACCTTTTCAGAAATGGGGTCTTGACTTTATTGGACCAATCACACCGCCAGCAATCCTTAGCAACAACCGATACATTCTGACATGCACAGATTATGCTACCAGATGGGCAGAAGCTTCGGCTTTACGGTCCGCCACAGCTATTTCGGTGGCAAAATGTCTAATGAAGGATGTATTCCCACGATATGGATTACCTTTGGAACTTGTAACAAATTCCCTGCACTTTGTCAACAATTTAATGCGAGTGCTCACACACACTTTTCAGATTCTGCATAAATTCAGTTCACCGTATTATCCTCGTGCTAATGGCTTCACTGAGAGTACAAACAAAACGTTGTTGACTATGCTTCGAAAATTGATTGTGGAATCACCAAAAAGATGGGATCAGTTACTACCTGCAGTATTATGGGCATACCGGACTACATACAAGGTCGCAACCGGACTAACTCCTTTCAAACTTGCATATGGAATGGAGGGAATTACACCAATGGAACTTGTAGTACCAAGCTTACGTGTGGCCATCTCTCAGAAATTGTTACCTGAAGAGTCTTTACCATTTCGGTTGGACACACTCAGAGAATTAGATGAGCATCATTGGGAAAGTTTTCTGACTCTTCAAGAAGTGCAGTTGCGGCAAGCTTGTACACATGATCGGTATCTTAAAACTCTAGTTTTTACGGTAGGACAACTTGTGCTATTTTATAATGCAAAATCAAATCGTTCTGCTGGAAAATTCAAATTACGATGGTTTGGTCCTTACCAGATTACTGAACAAGTGGGCCCAGCTACTTTCCGGTTGACTACTTTGATCGGAATTCCTCTTCCAAAAGTGATAAATGGTTCAAATTTGCGGCCGTATCATCAAGCGCCTGATTCGCACTGAAGTGTTCTGCGGTTGCCCGTGTATTTTTTTTTCTTTTCTTTTCTTTTCCTTTTTGCGTGTTAATTAAATAAAAACCATAAACTCCTCGTTTTGCTACATTACCATGAATAATAGCCGCCTTTTGTTATTGATTCTGCTCATGCATGCACACTGTAGTTATGAAGGTTATCATCTCAACATTGCGCGATGATTAGCATTTTTGATCGCCTCCCGTTACCAAGTATCTACTTAATCTTTTGCTTTCCCTTGTTAGTCGCTATTGTGTTTGTGTGTTTTGTGTGCTTTGTGCTCTCTGTAAGCCCTGTGTATTCATGCTTTTCGTGTGCGATCATCGAAGTTCTAGCAAACTTTGCTACCTTCTGTGATGGAATTCCTCCAGACGTGAGTGAATTCTTGTGTGTCCGAGGTTTGTCCAACTTTGCTAAATTGCCCTGGCATTCAGTGGAGTGCCATCCATTCTATGCTCAGATAATTGCTGCTATTGCTTCCACACCTGCTACCGAGCAGAGTTGGCCTATTACGTGTTTCCCCTCTCCTGTCGTAATCACCATGCAGTCGTTTGCTGCCGCTTTCCGACTCTCTCAGTAAGGACGAGAGAATGGACCCAACCTACCAATTGCTACGATGAATCAGTTGTTTCCCAGGCACTCTTCAAATGAGTATGCCATACTCTGTCGCCCTGAACCTGAAAGAACAGCTTTGCAATTTCTAGTAGCCATCCTGAACTTACAAAAACGCACTTATGGGATATCTCGCCCATTCTACTCGGTAATTGATATGGCTGCTAGAGAGCCTATCAATTTTGCATCCTATTATTTTCGGCGCATTCACCGTGAATGTGTTGCGATCATTAAGCAGGTTAACAAAGGTGATCTTCCACGTTCCCGTCTTCCGCACATACTCACTTTTTTGTTTCCGGCCCTCCAAGCAGCACAACCACCACCCAGAGGTCCAATTTTATATCATGAGGAATCTTCTCAGATACTGGAAGACGATGAAGAAGATGACGAAGAACTCTTCCAGCTCCTCCGCCGAAAACGAATCCGGATAAGCTCTTCTGATAGTCAAGTACAGGGTTCCGCCGCTGGAAATAAAGCAGACAACAATGAAGAAGAGACTTTCCACGATACAGCCACCTCCATGCACCATGATTCATCAGCTCAGTCATCTCCAAACCAGCAACAGGATCAGAGTGTTACTACTGATTTTGAAGACAAATCTGATAAGGAAGAATCTCAGCAGCAATCCAAACAAGAGGAGCAAGAAGATACGAAAGTTATTGTTGCAGAAGTTTTGGCAGAGTTGATTACAGTAGTAGAATCTGCAATTGCTCAACTTGAAGTGACTAAGCAGCAACATACCAAAACATTGTTGGTCGCTAACACCCTGCAACCCAATCCTCCACCCATACCTCCAGTCGACCCCATTATTCCTGTGAAGCCTATTGAAGAACCTGCCGCTTCATCCTCTTCACCGAATTACTCTCCCCCATCTTCACATCACCTTTTATCCGCCTCTTCATCCCAACACATTCCTCCAATCCCCATGTTTACCAAATTAGAATCAATAGGCCGTATGCTCATCCAGTTTTCCCAACAACTTCCAGTGCAACTCAGATTGATTACAGAGAATATCCGTCAGGACTTGCAGCATAAGGTTGATACCCTTGAAGCAGACATTACTCCATTACAGGAAGAAATTGATGCAAGTAAAGTAGAAAATCATGCTCTGCACCTACAGATTCAACATCTCCAATCTAGACTTGTCGAACAAGATTCATTACTTAGTCAAAGAGATGCTGCATTAGCTGAGATTCAGGTTAAAGATGACTTATTAAGTGCTACGGATGCTGAGATTGTCCACTTAACACAGTTAGTACAGGATAAGGAAGATGCACAGGCTGCCCTTCAAAATTTATTGGCCGAAACACGAGTTCAACTTGATGAAGCAGTACAGACAGGAAAAGAGATGACGGATTTAGCCAAACAGACAAACAGAGAGCTTCAACTTGCTAATGAAAATTTATATGAATCAAATGCTACTCTTAAAAGCCAGATGATGTTGGTCGCTCAGCTCTAGAAAGAGATCCCAGCAATTCAAAGAGAGCGCGATGCTTACTACCGGACCATTCAATTTCAGAATCAATGATTGGAGAGAAGAGAAAGGCAACTTGGAGCTCAAGTAGAACGCTTATCACGGATAGATCAACAGATTGCTGATATGAAAGTAAACCGTGATGCAGCTCTATCGAATGACTTTTATCTGCAGGAAGCTTTTCTGCAAACTCAGGCAAAAATTTTGATGAGCCAGGTAATTGCCACTAGTTCAGTTAGAATTGATGCCCAGTTAGTAGAACCAGAGATACTGAAACAGATGCTGGATTCGTTAAAAAAGAAAATTTCCCAAACGTTTAAATTAGCTAGATCAATGTATTTACAGGGTATAATAGATGAGCCATAAGATTTTGTATACCTGCGGGTTCAAGTCCACCGTGCGTGCCAGTGTAAGCCGCCGGATTGGCATCTGTAAATCTTTTCCTTTTCCATATTCTACACGAATCGAAAGGTCGATGCGAAGAACTGTAATCTCTTATAAATCAATGAAAAGACGCTTCCGTAACAACCAGAGGGATCGCCAGACTGTCTGTCTGGGCGATACGTCTGTGTAGTCCGTTGTGTGTGTTTTGAGAATTCTGAGTAATACTGTGTCTTTCTGTCTTGTTTGATTATTTGCACCTGTACGGTAAAGACTGGATTGCGATAATGTTTACAGTAAGTTAAGTATTGAATCACTGTTCAGTTAAGTTAATTACTGTAAGTCTGTTCTACGGTAGTGTTTACCTTGTGCCCGAGTACAGAGAAAGTATTAATTCGTGTATGAGTCGGAAGTCTGTGAGAGAACCCATCGGGTATTGGTAGTAATTCATATTAACAGAGATTTAGACATTAAGGTACTGTGGTGTGAGTGGTTAATTGGGAAATCCAGTATAGGGCCTCTGTTTATTCAGACCCCTTCCACTCTCAAGAACCCGAAAAGAGCTTAAACGCGTCTCTGACGGCAAACGCGCGTTTAACAGCTCCAAGCATCCCCAAAACTTGGTTAAATGTGGATGTCGCTCAGCTAAAGTCAATGGTGCAAAACATGATCAAAACTGCCATGGACACTCAACAATTAATGCTTGAAGCTGATGCTGAATATGACAGGGCAATGCAGGAAAAATGCCGATTCCAAGAGATTGGTGAGAATCTCTTTGCCCAATGGATTCAAGAACAAAAGAACATAGTGGAGAAAGAGAAGGTAGTTCAAGAGGCCAAGCAGCAATGCAACACCCTTGAGACAAAAAATAGGAAACTAAAAGAACAATTACAAGATTTACAAAGTAAATATGACGTTAGTGAGGCCGAGAAAACACGCATGAATGCCAGAAGCAAAATACTTGAATCACAAATCAAATTCTACATGGAAGAAGCAAAGAACTTACAAAACTGAAACAAGGAGCTGATGACAGCCCTTCTATGTAATCAACCGATAGAAGCTTCTGAAGTGCCAGAAAAGGACACAAAAGCATTGGAAGAAAAGGTAGCTAGGTATGAAGATCAGCTTAAGCAGGAGCAGGCCATCATTGCAGAATGGGAGAAAAGGTATATGGATGACACAACAGAACTGAGAAAGAAGTGGAAGGTTGCAGAAAACAAATACTTTGAGCAATGCAATGAAGATGCAAATCAACTCGCGGTTATTGGCGAGGAGCTCCTAAAAAACAAAGAGACGATTCTGAAGGCCACTAAGGAGATTAAAAACAAAGATGAATTGATCAAGCAACTACAGGATCAACTAGCACAGAAGATAACAGAGGGGACACCAGTAGTTCCACACTACACAGTGGCTACTGAGGAGATTGAGGTACGTCCTCTCTCTCCTCCCTTACATCATTCACCGATAAGGGAGGAAACGGAGATCCACTCTAAAAGAAATCATCGGGATATTGCAGAAGTGAGTTGGCACGAGAGGGCACTACTGGTGTCCCAACTTACAGAAGAATTTGAAGATCAAGTGGTAAAGGTAATGAAGGAAACGAAGATCGAAAGCAAGAATCTAGAACAGATATTGAGACCATTCAATGTACCATATGGTTTACTTAAAGAGCAAACATGGCAATATATAAAGAACACAACCAATAAAGAGCCAGATAGCAACCTCCAGTTTAGCATGCAAACATTCACTTACACTCAAGATGAATTCGACAAAGCTGATTCCATATGGAGGAGGAAGTTTTTGGAGAAGAATCCGACCCTAAGGGTACACTAGGAATCATCACCGTACATACTTCAGGTAAATCCATCTTTTTGCCCAGTACCCAGAAGACGCTCTTGGATGCAATTTTGGGAAGGTCAGCGCCAGGGAAGCATCAATAATCAGTGGCTCAACTATCCACTACTACCAAGTCCACCTCGAGATTATTTACCGAAAAAGAAATACATGATCAAGACAATCAAATTTTGGATAGCTCGCTATGCACCTGTACCCGATCTAGCCATTAAGATGACTAATAAGATTTTGAGCATGTTAGTTACAATTATTAAAGTGTTTAAGCACGCTCAATATACCTTTTTAAACTTCATTGGCATTAATCATGGGTCAAATGCCCTCATTTTTATCTATCAACTATACTGAGCCGATTAACGCTTATGGCTATATACTCAAGGCTTATGCTTTTGCCAAGTACCTACATGCAGACTGTTGAAGAAGCGTTTTTCACCGGATTTTTTGAAGTAGACTCCGAGATTTTTGTAAAAATATCTTCGAATCTTAATGCAAGGATGGTGGCCTACGAAGTGAGCTTCTTTGCAGATCATAGAGAGGCACCAAAAGACGGGGTAAAATCCAACCAATGGAAAGAGTTCATGTTATATCATGCCAATCTACTGAATCAACGAGAGCAGGAAGTCATCCAGACATACTCACGTCACCACAAAAAGCCTGTCGGGGATGATAGAGTTCAAGAGGAAGGACGTGTGGAAGGGGAATCAAGCAAAGAGAGAAGAAGAAGAAAATCAAAGACTAAAATTGCTCAGTAAGAAATAAAGATTATAAAGAAAAAGAACAACTCTCTACCCAAAGCCCCCCAGAGGCACGCATCAGGCAACAATGCCAAAGAACCAAGTCCTCAGGATTGGAATTAAAGAAAGATAACAACTAGGACATTTCATGGGAGGTTACACACAAATTCCTCATCCACCAGGAGCAGGCGGTGAAGCGAAACAAGTCGAGGAGAGAGACAGCACATGAAGGACTCTTCATCGGATAAGATAACCAATTGTCTAAAGGTCCTAGCTGCCTTCTCGTCCACTGGATGCATGCGGTGGGAAGAAATGGAACAAGTCCTAGAGGATGACAAATAAGATTCAGAAATAGGGCCTTTGAAATGTAATGCTCTCTTAAAAGAGAGTAGAGGTCAGCAAATTAAGGCGTGCATGGCAGCCCGACTCAATACATCAACCTAGATTTGTGATATAAGGAATTCCAAGGGGCAAACAGAAGCAAAGGACACACCTTGGATAAAGTAACAAATTCTCTGAGAGTCCTTATCACTTCTTCGACCACTAGGTGTGTGTATTCAGGAGCCTTAAACAAGCTGCAAATGAGAAGTAAAGCCTATCAAGGGACAACAGAGACAAAGAGGGGGAGAGTATTGCAGAGAAAAGAGGCACAAAAGAGGAGACCCAAAATTTTTAAATTAATGGGCACATTTTTCTTCTTTATAGGAAGTCCCCTCAAAAGCTATGTAAATGCACTAGAGAATTCCTCTAGGTGCATAATCCCAAATGTTTGTAATATATTTCTTGTAAAATAGTAGGAAATTAGAGATAAGCCAATAAAGTGCCGGTCACTTGTGTGAAAGGACCATTTTTAGGGCACATGTATATAAGTCACTTCGTGACTCTTTGTAAGGACTTTTTGCCATTGTGAAGAAGGAGAGCTCCTGAATTTCAAATTTGCTTCTTTCCTGCAGATTATCATCTTCTCTATGATATTTTGTGTGTGTGAAGCTTGGAATGTGTGTGCAGGATTGTTATCTACCCCTCCCCATCACTTTTGAGCTATTGTAGTGTGTGTGTGTGAGCAAGTACGAGTTGTGGAGTGAGTGTGTGAGTTTCGTGCCATTCACTGTTTTGGTCATAACTTGAAGAATGGTTGTCAGATTCGAGTGAAAATACCACCAATAGATGCGTCTCCTTGACTGCTTCGAAAAGAACCTAGTATTGGCCATATTCGAAGTTCAAAACTGGCAGAAACATTCGAATTTGTAATCACTACTGTAAGTGGTATCAGGGCAGACACTTCAGAGGTTAAGTGAGTTGGAGAGGTAGTTTAGTCTTTTTTCATGCATTTTAGCTGAACCATTTCTTTATCCATCACGTGTGCACATGTCCTCATACACTTGTTTAGGTCGGTTCTTCGGATTGATAATTAAGCATGTGTCGATCCACCACTATACGTACTTGTGTGGCAAATGAGAATTGGTCTCTTTGACACAGGTCCCTAAGACTTCATGATTTAGGTACACAAAGTGATAGCACGATTCCCTAACTGGTAAACTAACTATGATTCCCTTTAGGTATTAGCTTAACCCTTCGGGACCTTAATGGCTTCGCCCCTTCGAACCTATCCGGTAAACTTTAGTGCATTCATTGTAGCCTACATGGTCTTCCCTCTGACTTGCCCTTTGAGGGCTTAGTGTGTTGCAGAGCTAAAGAGAGCACAAGGCAGAGAAAAAGAAGGGCCCCAAAATTTTTCCGATTTGGACACCCAATTTTTGTATTATAACCATTCTTGTAATATATTTTGCGATGTAAATGCACTAGAGGAGTCCTCCAGATGCATCCCCATAGAAGATTAGTAGCTTACCCATGTAAATTAGTAGGAAAGTAGTCCTTTAGTGAATAAAGTGCCGGTCTCTTGTGTGAAAGGACCATTTTTAGGGCACAAGTATATAAGTCAATTTGTGACTCTTTGTAAAGACTTTTTGGCCATTGTGAGAATCAAGAGCACAAAAATTCGAATTTGTGTCTTCTCCTCTCTGTATCTTCTTCTTTGTGAGCTTGTGTGCATGTGTATTGCTTGGAAAGAGTGTTAGGAAGTGTTGTCTATCCATGAAAGTGTTTGTTTGCTGTTGTTAAGGTGTGTGCGAAGTGTAGGAAGTGCTGAAGTGTAGAAAGGTTTTCCCGCGACTCAGTATTTTGTTCATAACTTGAAAAAAGAGTGTCACAATTGAGTGAAACCACTGCCATTGGATGCGTCTTCTCAAGAGCTTCAAAGCGCATATGCTATTTGCTATATTTGGAGTTTGGAGCTGAGAGAAAATCTCAATTTACTGTTGGCTGTTGTTCCAAGTATCGTGACACCATGACTGATAGTTGAAGCTTGTTTGGATTAGTCTTTGCATTGTTTGCACGCTTTGAGTAATTCATTTGCATTGATCATCATTTGAATGCATGTCTTCATACACTCGGTTAGGTTTGTATACTCATCGGATTGATAATTAAAGTGTGAATCCCCACTATATGCAGTTGAGGGGGATTGAGGTATAGTCTCTTTCTCCGCAAGTCCTTAAGTTGGTGCTTAGGTACACACATTTTTTGGCGCCGTTGCCGGGGAGTGTCGAATCAAACCGAGGCATTCGTGTGATGGTAAGTAGCTTTTTGCATTGAAGCGAGAGGAGGAGTGGTGATTTTCTCTTCTTTGGTAAGTCACTTTCAGCCGCACTTACTACTTCTCACTCTTGGAGTGTGTGTAGTGAGTTGTTAGTCTAGGGAAGTGAGTGGAATGAGTAGAGTAGGAGAAGTAAGGGAGTAAGCTAGGTAGTGAGAGTAGCATTCAATCCTTGTAGTGTTATTCTATTTTCAGTGAATAGGAAAACTCAAAAGTATAAAAGCTAAAAATGTCATTTGGAAGTCACTTGTATTTTAAACAAGTATCATGAGAGGAACTGTTGAGTATCGCGAGCTACAGTCCAGGTCGTGGGAGCTGCGCAGAGCAAGTGTGGTGTAATTAAAGGGTTGAGAGCGAGGATTGGAGGTGAGCACACTCATCTACACTCATGCTTACCACTTAAATTCACTAGTTTAGAAAAAAACGATCTGCGTTAGGTATTGTGGAGGACTTACAGGGGGTAGAAAGTGTGTTTTGGGTGATACAGAGAGTGAGGAGAGGGTAGAAGAACCTGGAAAACATCTGTATTCATTCAAAACCCAAAAAAATCTAGCAAAAAATTTGAAAAAGGAGTCAAGTATCGTGTTCTCCAGCGGTCGAGTATAGCGATACCTGACAAGTATCATGATCTCCTGTGGTTGAGTATCGCGATACTTCCCGGAGATCGTGTATCGTGGTTGCCTGATCGCGATACTTCACCAAGTATCGTGTATCGAGTATCGTGTGTCTTCGAGTATCATGTATCGTGTTCTATCGATCGCGATACTTGCTAGAGATCGTATATCGTGTATCGTGTTCTATCGATCGCGATACTTGCTAGAGATCGTATATCGTGTATCGTGTTCTATCAATCGCGATACTTGCTAGAGATCGTATATCGTGTATCGTGTTGCTCTTGATCGTGATACTCCACCAAGTGTCGTGTATCGAGTATCATCTCTGTCCAGATATCGAGTATCACGTACTCAGGTATCGTGTATCGTGTTCCTGGATCAAGTATCGTGTATCGAGTATCGTTTCACTCAGGTATCGAGTATCGTGAGAATTCAGATATCGTGTATCGTGATTCCTGACCAATTATCGTGTATCGTGTTCTGCAAGTATCGAGTATCGTCCTATTCGGGTATCATGTATCGTCTGGTTAGGAGGTCAAGTATCGTGAAGCTTTGGAGTCAAGTATCGTGACTAGAGATTTTCTTTTTAGTCATCTTCTAGCCAAATTTGTCTAGAATTTTGACCCATAGTAAAGAGTTCTAGAAGATAGAGGTTAGCAAGGTGTAGCTCAGTGATGAGTAGCACCTCCTTTAATGTCAATCCGGGAAGACATGAGGATGGTATGAAGACCACGAGCTAGCGGAAGCACAAGTGCGTGAGTGAGAAGCACACAAGCATGCACACACATACACACACACGCGCACACACAGTAAGAACAAAGAGAGTAAGACAATGGAATCACTTCTATTGCAAGAAAGTTCTCATACGAGCTCAAACTACAAGAAGCCACCCAAAAATGAGCTCTCTAGCTCTATTTATAGTTCTTGACTAGCTTTGGCCCTGTTCAGACCTAGTGTCCGGCCTAGTTAAAAATTAGGTTCCGGGGCTTATTTGAGGGCCCAAACAAGATCTAAAAATTATGAAAATTGGCAGGCGACTACATCTAATGCTCCCCAAGCTCGAGGACTCCTCGGCTTGTACAAAATGGAGCTACAAAAAGGTGAAAAGATATTTACACGGGTTTGTAGTGATGAGAATCACTTTAGAATGATGTTGGGGTTTTTTTGGAAAAAATGAAGGGTAGCCTCAGTGCTAGATCTGCATATGTGTCCATACTTGCCTCTTCCCGCATCCTGTCAACACTCTCCCCCCCCTAGGGTCTGTCGCCTCTGACAGACCCCTTTTCCGCTGTTTGATCAATGTATGTTTGCAGGAGGTCCGTTGCCACTTCGTGTTCTTTGATTTTTAACCCTCTGATTAGATCTCGTTGCAAGGCCTCCCAATCCACTGTTCCAGGCATGTCAGGTTGTGGCATCGTGTAGAGTTCGGAGTGCATCGTTTGCTCACATGCAAAGAGATGGAGTAGATGCGTAGGCCGTGGCGCAAATACCTCTGAATGTGCTTCCCAAAACCCCGTGGTGAACATGTCGTCAAACGTTTGCTTGTAGCAGGCAGGGAGGTATCTTATGCGTGCATGCCATGCGTAAGCCACTCGTATGCTCGGGGTTGTGCTCATATCATATAGCAGGTCGTAGTTACCATTGATAAACCCTGGAATCGGAGGTTGAATATGGCATACATTGCGAAAGGTTTTGAGTACGACCTGCATCATGTCGAGGATCTTGAGCATCATCTGGGCAGCGACATCTGGCATCGGGTGGAGGCGTGGTATCCAATGTCTGATGGTCGCAATCATGTATGACACTGTAGGAGTACCGGTTGGGGGTGCGATAGCGGGGTAATTGAGCCATTCCTTGCAGTTTGCGTTATTCTGAACCTTGATGGCAAAAGCTTTCCATGATCGGCGTCTTGCACTGGCCCAAAACAAGGATTGTACCTCAAATGCATGGGGGCATGATCCCATGTTCGAAGCATTTCTGGGTAAGTTTCAAGTAACTTTTGCCTCCACGTTGGTTGGAATATGACCCCCTTTCGTGCCGCTTCTGGTATGTCTTCTGGTTCGAACTGTGTGGCGAATGTTGGGCATTTGTTGGTGACTCGTTTGATTTCCGCATTGTAGTCAGCCAATAATACAAAATAGGGCTTGTATTGCAGTTCTGAGCTAGTGATCAGGCGTCTAGGAGCGAGGTGCCTGAAGTATTCTGAGTGAAGGATGGTGTCCTCCACTGCCTTCATTGCCAGCATCTGAGTGGATATCCGCTCCTGATGAGTTGTCCCCATCTCCTCGACTTGTTTCATCCATGCCGATGGGGGTTCCTCATAGGTATCTTGGCCCTCTTCTGTTACGCGTCCTCCTGGGAATGGTTGCGGCTCGTAGGCGTCGACTAATGCTTCCTCCACTGGGATGGTAACTGCTTCTTCTTCGGATGGTTGCTCTGGTGGGGAAGGGGGTCGTTCGTATTGCATCAACTTCAGTTTTAAGTCTGCGATCTGCTGCCGTAACTCCAGCACGTCGTTGGGCGTTGAAGGTTCCGGTTCGGTTGAAGTAGCAGCGTCTGTCATTTCTTTATGCTCCTGTCGGTGTGGTGTAGACTCTTGGGGTCTCTGTACATCCTTTAGCTGGTCGGCAAGCTGATCGTGTGCTTCTAATAGACTGGCATACGTTTCCAATATTTGTTGTATGCTCTCTGAGGGGACCGCTTGAAATTTGACCGGGTCTATGGGAGCCCCCGGGTTGTTCTCCATGGCAGCCTCGAGGTTTTCTTGGTTTTGTTGTTGAAGCCGCCTATTCTCTTCTTGCGCTGCCGCCAGATGTCGTCGTAGCAAAGCCATGTTTCGTTGAAGCCGTGCATTGCGGCCCATTTGATCGCGCAGCTGTTCCTCCATGGCTTTGCTCTCTTCCATATGCTCTGCTTTGAGTTGCGCATTTGCCTGTTCGAGGGCAGAGATCTTGCGTTGTGACTCCGTATGAATGAACTCCAAAGCAGCGACACGCTCTTGGAGTGTCGTTGAGAGGGTGCAAAGCCCTTTGTTATTTTCTTCCAATAATGTGTATTCTTGCTTAAGCTGAGTGGCAGCTTCAAGCATCGTGTCGAGTGCAAGACTAAATGAGGTGGAAGATGCAGGGGGTTGGGAGGTGGGAATGGGAAAAGTGGATGTCGTGCCTACTGTGTGTGGAAGTGGTGCTGTGAGTGTAATAACCTGTGGTGGTGTTGTGAGGACAGTGGTGGTGGGTGATCCAGCGGATGGTGAGATGTCCATGGGATCGGACATGAGTGAGTGTGATTCGTGAAATGTGAACACCGGGACGGTGGGTGGTGTGATAGTGGTGGCCGTGAATGTGGGGGAGTGAATTTGGGAATGGGATGTTTTCTTATGTTCCTCGACCTGTTGAAGAATGTTTACAAGGTAGGTCCAGAAGGAGGGTTGGGTGGTTAGTGTGGTGCTCGAGGCAGTTACAAGGAACGGGGTAGGTAGAGTTTGGGGGGGAGGAAATGGAGGGGTGGAGGGTAAAGGGAAGGGAAGAGTCTGACTAGTGACAGATGGTTGTCCAAAGGCATGGGGGAAGAAAGGGTGACCTAATTGAGGTTCAAAAGTCTGAGTGACAGAAATGGATGAGGGTGAAGGAAGGAGAGTAGAAACGGGGGTGTGTACAATGGTCTCACTATAGGAGGAGAATGGTTGTGTAGAGAAACAAGTGGAGAGAGGCTCTGATGGTTGGATAGGAGATGATGGGGGAGATGGGGCATGCGTAACTTCTTCCGGTTCATCATTATGCCTTGGGCTAATCATGTGCACATCTTCTGACGTGGATGTAGCTATCGCGGTAGATACTTCCATCTGGATCATCTTTCCTTGTCGCGGCCGTGTATCGATTCTTCTTTGATCATAAGCAGGGCTCTCTTGACAGACCATGGTTCTCAATGCTTCACTGATGCCACAGGTGTCCGCCAATAGATTCAGTGATTCTACAAACTGCGGGTCGATATGCTCTGACTGTAACATCTGGTTAACTAGGGCCCTATTTGCTGCTTCTGACATTTTATGGCGGCTTTGTACTTGCTTGATTGTCTGGTATAATCGTTTGAGTTGTGCCGTATATGCAGGGGCTTCGTCTTCACTCTCTTCTGGGTTATTCCTTGGTGCCTGCTCCTGAGCTTGTATGTTTGGACTTGGAAGAGGTTGTGTCACTCCTAGTTCCTGTACACTGCTTGTCTCACCTCGTGCATGTTCCCTTTGGGTAGAGGTCACCGGATTGACATTGTCAGGGCAATCTTCACTGTCCGATAGATGGGCCGTCTGCAGAAATGTTTCAAAATCAAAATTTGGATCTTCGGTAAAATTGGCCATCGCTGCAAATTCTGCATCGGTAGGTAGCGGAGGGGCAGAGGGGATGGGCTGCGCCACCTCTCGTGGTTGAGACTCCTGGAGATGAATTGTGATTGGTGCTACCTGGGCTTCCTCTCTAGTGGAGACTTCGGTAGTGGTTGCGGGAGGGATCAGGACTTGTGAAAGGGATCCACGCATTCTTTTTGCAGGCTGACTCCCTGACTTTCGCCCCTTAAACAACTCCAGATGTGCATACTTTAGGGCTCGCGCAACTGGTACATCGTACGCCAGGCATCTGTAGATGATTCTAGTCAACGCACAGCAACCATGTAGAGTGGGTTTCCTCACCCCCCGCTTGCCTGCCTCATATATCTGATCTAAGATCCATACTGGCAACTTAATGGGCAAGCTGCCGGTCTCTGCTAAGTACAGTCCGTACCATATCTTCTTGTGAGGCTGAGTGAAACGGTCTTGAGCTGGAAATGCGAAGTGCTGGAGGCACATCCGCAGGGGTATGGCGATGTTGGGGGTGAGGGCGCACATGTCTTTGAGCTTCTTGACTCTATTGCTTTTCATTGATTCTGGTATCAGGGGGTCGCGATCTGAAGGCACATGAGTGCCATACATTTGAAGGGCTTCCCTGATTAATGTTACATTTAGTTCGAACTTCCTCATTTCCTCCAGATTAGATAAGGAGGGCACCCAGAATGTGCCTGAATGATCTTTATCCCCGGTAGGTTTCATCGTGGCAATCAAGTAGTAACACCTGAGGAAGTCAGGTTTTGGTAGAGCTGCACTGAAGTAAGTTTGCAGTCCTGCTTTTCGCCAAATCTCTTGAAGGGGGGCTGCATTTTGTAAAGCCTCAAATTCTCTTGAGAAGAATTGGAAGGTCCACCAAACCCCTCCACACTCCATCTTGGACTCCCAGATGTGGTCCGCGTCTCCCAAATCCCCTGGCATTTCATTGAACCAGTGGGAGTGCCCTTTTACTCTTTCGGTTAGTCCACTGGGTGGATCTGGAATAGGGATTCTTCGCACATTCAAGAATTCTTCAGGTCTAGCCGTTGGTGGAGCTTCCACTGGCATGTCATCCCAGTTGATGGGGGCACCAGATCCTGCTTGAGAGCTTGTGCCTGCCGCGGTTGCCATGAGAATAGGTTGCTTATCTGCTGGAAGACGAAAGGCACATTAGTGTTGCATAGGAAACAAGATGTAATGGTGTTCCCTTCACAATACTAACATGACAATCCAGGAGGTCAGTAGTTAGTGGTGAGGTGCTTATGATATGTGTGAGTGGTGATTAAAAGTCAGTGTCATCCTAGATGCGTACTTTGGTTATGCAATGGACTCGAAATGCTTCTGTGTTAGTGTAGACGGATTTACAGAAGATGGTCAGGAGGTTTAGTACACAGTTTAACTCTCCACACTTTGATATAGGAGTCGTAGCTTTTAGAGCTAAGGGCAGGTGAAGACGTTGGTCTGAGTGTGTGATGTGGTTGGGACCTTGTGGGTACCCATTTCCAGACATTCCTGGGGTAGATGGGAGTGTGGGCAATGAGAGGTGTAGGTATCTTGTCACTTCCTGAGTTGTTGGCCGAGAGTGCTTGTGAGAGCTGCTTCATCCTTGTGTCTATAGTTGAAGTAATTTGGGCTTGTAAGCTAGCCTTGGGCACCCATATCTGTCTAGCATTAGGGATGGCCTTCATTGACCGCTTAGTGACCCAAATAGAGATGGTGTGCCTAGGGGTGATCCTAGGGGGCTTCTTAGCTTTGATCCTTGGTTGTGAGGCTCGTTTCTTGTCTCCTCGAGAATCTGCAATTGGAGCTGTAGATCTCCCATCCTTGCGTATCCAGATCTGCTTCACGCCACGAGGTGCTCCATGGTGCGCAGGTTGGTGTTCCTTCCTCTTCATCAGCGGTCTCCCTCGTATAGAGTGATATTCGGTTCGTTCGTTTAGAATCTTCTGTGGATCAATTAGGAACTCCTTCTTGGCTCCTGAACCTTCAGCAAGGTGGACATTCCTCTGCACCACAGAAGTTTGGACAAGCACATCGTGGTTATCTTCACATGGATTCCTGGAGGGACCAGGAGTTTTTGCCTGTTCTATAGGTTGGAGTGCTCGATTTTCTAATTCAATCGTGAGACGACTTTGGCCTACCCAAGCCTGAAGAAGTCCACTTCTTAGGTTCAGGTTGACTGCGTGATCATAGATCCAGTCTTGGCCCAATATAAGCGGTTCGGTCAGATCCTCGTCTTCACACACTAGCACTTTTACTGGCATGAGGACCTCTTGTATGTAGAGGGGAAGATCCACCTCTCCCATACAAGGGGTTTCAACACCTCCTAATCCTATCAGATAGGCTTCTATGGGTTTTACCTCCAATTGCAGCTGCTGGCAATAAGAAAGCCGAACTGCACTTGTGGCTGCTCCTGAATCAATTAAAGCCCTCACACTTGTTGTGCTGTCTCTTTGTCCTATTTCTAGGGTGACAAAAGGTCGTCGGTCCACTATCTTATGGCTACGTTCACCTGAAACCTCACACATGGCCATGTGATAGCCTGGAGACTCTTGAGTGTCCGTCATAGTCTGGTCCCTTCCTTGTCTCCTCAGCTTCATTCGTCGGATACGCTCTAAGGCCTCTGCCTGTGCTTCTTCTCGAATTCGTTTCTCCTCCTCTTTACGTTGTTTAGCAGTATTGAGCCGGCTTAGCATCTCCTCCGTGAGGGGTTCCTGATACAGCTTGACTCTGCATCCGCTAATATAGTTTGGGAGGACATCCCCCTCTAAAGTGGCTAGTTGTACCGCTCCACTCGTGGAGATCCTATTAATGATCATAGGTCCGTAGCCTCTCTTCTCTAGCTTTCTTGCGTGTTGTTTCAATGTGTAGACTAACACTAGATCTCCTGCTTTCAAGCCCTTATCCTTCACATGGGCATCAAAGTATGCCTTTTGCCGTTTCTTTGCAGCATAGATACCTGCTGCTGCTCGTAGCCTCGTCTCACCTAAGCGCTCTAGATCAAAGATCCTCGAGGACAACTCGTGTCCATTCCACTCATGCTCGTGTGCTACTCTTAAAGCTGGAATTAGGAAATCTAAGGGTAGCACCGCATTTTGTCCGAAGACCATCTGAAATGGGGTGGCATTGAGTACCGTTTTGTAAGCAACTCGGTATGCCCAAACAGCATGGTGAAGTTGTTTGTCCCAATCAGAGCGTTTATTATTGACCAGTTTCGTCAATACGTTACACAGGATCTTATTCGTGCTCTCGGCTTGTCCGTTAGCTTGTGGGTGATAGGGTGCAGACTTCTTGTGTACCACCATGAATTCTTGAAGGAGATTTTCAATGACCTCATTCAAGAAGTGCGTTCCTCTATCACTAACCAACTCTATTGGTAACCCATATCTAGTGAACACATTTTCGAATAAGAACTTAGCCGTCGTTTGAGCATCATTCTTTGCCGTGGCTTTTACTTCCACCCACTTTGTAAGGTAATCTGTGGCCACAATAATGTATTCTGCATGGGAGTTCCTAGCTGGGGGGTTGATGGGACCTACAAAGTCTATACCCCACTTTGAAAATGCACGTCCTCCCATCATTGGCCTCAAGGGCATTTCATCTTTTCTTGTCGGATATTGGGCACGTTGGCATGTGTCGCAACTCTTCACATAGGTATGTGCATCCATATGAAGAGTGGGCCACCACAGTCCTGAAAATAGAATGGTCTTAATTACTCTGTCAGGCCCAAAGTGTCCACCTGCAACACCGCTGTGTGCCGTTTCTAAGACTTTCAAGTAATCTGATTCATGTACGCACAGTCTTAGGTAACCATCCTTGCCTCTTCTGTATAGGTTATCCCCTACTAAGGCATAGTCTTGAGCCTCTTGCTCCATGCTTCGTCTTCTTGCAAGACTAGCCTGATTGGGTAATGTTCCCGATCTTATGAACTCGACCAGTGGAGCACTCCAATCTGGGATTAATGACATGTGATAAAGAGTGGCATGCTCCACTGGGGGTCTCTCCTGGCACTCTGGACAACTCTGGATCCACTCTTGTACTTCTTTGTCCATGCTAGGCCAATACACTCCTAAGCGTTTTAGATTCTGCAAGGTTCGTTGTTTAGAGTAGTGATTCCCTAGAGGTCCCTCATGGGCTTGTTGCAGCCAACTAGCCTGTTCATCCTCCTCGACACAACAAGCTAACACCCCTTCTGTATCTTGCTTGTACATACTTCCAGCCAAGATTTGATACTTTAATGATTTTACAATTTCCTCTTTGCTTGTCTTAACATTTTTGTTTGCAGGCCCGAAGGTTAGGACTGGTACCAACTTATTTGCCCATTTAGGTACAACTTCTAAATTGAACAGATAAGCATCGGGCAACTCATCGGACACTCCTTGCGGTGGCTCTCCTGAAGTGATGCGAGAAAGATGGTCAGCCCTAAGATGGGTTCTACCTTTCCTGACAACCACTTCAAAGTCGTATTCCATTAGTAAGAGGAACCATCTTACTAAGCGGCCTGTATTGCAAGGTTTATTGACCAAATATAGTAACGCTTGATGATCAGTGAAAAACTTGAACTTGTTGGCCAATAGGTAGTGTCTAAACTTCTTCACAGCATATATCATGCCTAAGCCTTCTCTCTCCGTTGTGGTGTAATTTCGTTCAGCTGCATTTAATTGCCTACTAGCATAAGCTATCGGCAAATCTAAGTTTCCTTCACCTGTGGGTTGTGCTAGCACACATCCTATTGCATGATTGGAGGCATCTACATGGACGTGAAAGGGTTTGCTCCAATCCGGAGTAGTCAATATTGGTGCTGTGCACAAACGTCTCTTCAGCTCATTGAAGGAAGTCTCGCATTCCTCATTCCATTCAAAATTCGTTAACAGCCCATAAAGAGGTTTAGCTATGATGGCATACATGTGGATAAATCTACGATAATATCCACAATGGCCCATAAAGGCTTGTACCTCTTTCACATTTCTTGGTCTGGCCAACTCTGCTATTGCTCTCACCTTGTCTTCGTCTGTTGATATTCCATTCTTCGAAACAATGTGACCTAAGATCTTACCTTGGCGTACCATAAACACACACTTCTCGGGATTCAGGCACACTCGATAATCTCTACACTTGTTGAAGATTTGCCTAAGCTCAGGGATGTGGTAACTCCTTTCTTGGGAATGAGCGCATAAATCATCCACATATACTTCTAAGCTCTTTCGCAAGAACTCTTTGAAGACATGACACATGAGTCTTTGGAATGTTGCAGGTGCATTGGTGAGCCCAAATGGCATCACACGAAATGCAAAGATTCCCCATTCTGTGGCAAAGGCCGTTTTGTGCTGATCTTCGGGGGCAATGGCTACTTGGTTGTAACCTGAAAAGCCATCAAGGAAGCTGTAAACTTCCTTGCCTGCAACACGCTCCAAAAGATGTTCGGTGATTGGAAGAGGATAACTATCTCGGATCGTAGCGGCATTAACTTTTTTAAGGTTAATGCACACTCGCAATTTCCCATTCTTCTTGGGCACCACTACAATAGGGGACACCCATTCAGTGTGCTCAATCTCATAGATGAATCCGGCTTCGATTAGCCGGTCAATTTCCTCCTTTATTTTGGCCGCATAATTGTCATTATATGTGTAGGGTTTTTGTTTGGTGGGCTTAGCTTCAGCGGTCATCGGAATCGTATGAGAGCAGATCTCTGGATCTACTCCTTTCAAGTCTCTATAATGCCATGCAAACACATCCCTATATTCCCTTAATAGAGCTACCAGTTCTGCTTCTTCTTCTGCACTTAGGTCGTCTCCTATGTACGTACATCGCTCTTCGTTCCCTTCAATGGTCACTACAATTTTTTTGGTCTTTTCTTTATTGTCATATGCTTCTCCTATAATGGCCTCTCTCTTAGGCATTCGTACCAAAATTTTCCGGTCTTCCACTTCATATTTCTTGAAATTCTCTGGTACTTCAAACAATGATTCTTCCTCTTCTTGTCTCACTACTTTCCTTTTCTTTTTCTTTTGACTTCCTTCACTTCCTTTCTTTGAATTTATCGTTTTAATACTCGTAAGGGGTTCTTCTTCTGTTTGGGTTAACCCTCCTATGTCTTCTAAGTAGTGTTCCTCTGAGTCGAAGTAAGTATCCATTACAATGGATTCTAGATCATCGTCACTCTCTTCTTCTTCCATGGACTCACTAGGATCACACTCTTCCAACAAGGGCTGACACATGAACACTGAAATATCGTAGCCCTCCTCATCGCAATGGGGTGTCCATTGTTCCTCATTGACTGCAATGTCCATGGTAGCTAAGATTTCTGCCCAACCATGAGGCTCAAATTCCTCGTCAGGAAATATCATCGGAGTATAGGCTGGGTCTTTTATTGGTCTATCTCCTGGGGAAGCTCCTTCTTCTCTCGCTTTTCGGCGCTTTTCCTCTTCCTCTGCGACCTTGCACATCCACAAGTGAGTATCTTCATGCAACCAGGATGGTTCAGGTGAACTTCCAGAATGCACGGAGATAGAATCTTCTTTCGCTTTGTGGATAGGATTCCACTGTAGGGGTGGTACATCTCTAAAGGTGTGATCCTTCAGATTGACCTTGGTGGTGACCCCTAAGTGCTGTAAGTACAAGGAGTTGGTTCCCCAATCCTGTACTATTTGCAATTGTCGTAGGAAAGGTCTTCCTAGGATCATCTCGTAAACATTATTCTTCTCAAAGTCACATATGGCAAACGTATGTTCAAACTCTACACCACAAGTGGTTAGAGTTATCCCTTCAAGCAATCCGAGAGGTCTTTCAAAATGACCATCTGCCATTTGAAGTTTCATTCTCGTTGGTCTTAAGGTGGGTTTGCCCCATCGCTTCCACAGGGAGATGGTCGCGATAGCAACTCCCGCACCCGAATCCACAATTGCTTTGGTTGTGTAACCTTGATAAGTGATCGGAAGATAAGTGTTACCTTCTTCGCCTTCGCTCATGTCTCCTATCTTGTCGAGAGGTATCTCGGGAACTTTCTGCTTAGGGCCTACTTTTGGTAAATTGGATTCAAGTTCTGGGACCTGATCCTTCACATGATTCCAGAGCTCCGGTTTTGCCTTGAGCAGCTCCTCTACAGTGAGGTGACATTGAACCTTAGTGTTTTTCACAACATCAGTGTTCCTGGGAATCACTGAGTCTTCATTTCTTACCACTATAGTGGGCGCTCTGATCTGGAGAGATTCAGATTCCCATGGGCCTGTGAAATGAGGCAACTCTTGTAAAGAATTAGATTCAAAATCTAATCTCTCATCCTCTTGTTGCTCTGCTTGATCCCCATAGATAGAGGGAATGTCTTGGGGAAATTGATCACGAAGATCATCAATCTCAGGAATAGGAGGGGAATCACCCTTTTCCTTGGCCCATTTCTCTTCTTGTATTTCCCGCAAGAACTCTGGAGAGTACTGTTGTATTGAAGGAGGTATTCCAGCATCCGTAGAATTAGGAACATACGCTACCATTTGTGGTGAGCGTCCTCTTTCAACGACTGGTTGAGCCTGTGGAGGTAAAGAAACTTGTGATTTGTTTACCAACTGCTCTAATCTTTCTAGTAAGCCTTGGAAATGCAACTCTGGCTTGACGGAGTTTGTCTGATTGAACTTTTGGCTAGTCTCAAGTATAGCTTGAGCTTGTTCTACCATTTTCATGCACATCTTCATTCGTTCAATCTCTAAGTCGGCTCTAGGGTAACTCCTGTCTAGGTTTGCAGCTGTTGGCCCTTCTTGAAGTCGAGCCTGGTAGGCCTTGAACATCATGTCCAAGCCTTCAGGAGTGGGGTCAGCTAATACTGATCCTACTCGGGGTGGTGGGTGGGTTACGTGGGGTGTATTAGAGGGTGGAGGAATGGAGGGAGATGGGGGAGGTAATGGTGGAAGTGTGTGGGAGTGCGGTTGAGATGTGATCTCTGTGAGCTTTGCCTTGGTTTCTCTCAAGCTTTCTTCAAGTTCATTTATCTTTTTTGCCCATTGCCTCTTCATCCTTTCACGACTCTCCTTCCAGGCTCTAGTCCTCTTTTTGGTTATGCTCTCTGTCTCACTTACTTCAGGGCTCTGTTCGGGACCAACACCTTGGTGTGGCTGAAGTGCCTGGGCTCTTGTGATCACCTGCACAGGTGCAGTGGAAATCACGCTTCCTATGGAGTCTACTACTAATCCCACAACGTTGATAGGAGTGATCTTAGGCATGTTGTTGGGGTTTTTTGGGCAATCTCGTAGGAGATGCTCTTTCCCGCAGTCTTGGCAAAAGCCCTGAATGGTCACTGGCTGAGGTAGTGTAGGGACAGGTAGTGGACAGTCACGTACAAGGTGATCTCCCTGACATCTGAAACAAGGCCCTCTAGGAAATGGGGGTCGCACCTGCCTAGGTTGAGGTCTGGAGTTGGGGTTTGTGTACATGACATTAGAATACTCCGGTTCCCCGCTATTTTCACTTGGGTCCTCATAGTAGTATGACTCGTTATGCTCGGGTGACTGCATGTAGTAAGCCTGTGGGCTATCAATATGTGCGGAGTCAAAACTATGGTCACTGGGGTCACTGTCTGATAGCAATGGGGTGACTGGGACTATGGCTCTATTCGGATTTTCTTCAGTAGAGGCATACTTCACTGGGATCACATTGGTTGGAGTAGGGGGTTGTTGCACTAGGACTGGTTGAGGTCTCTGCTGCCCTTGATAAGGTGGTTGATAAGTTTGTTGCGGTCTGTTGTATTGTGGCGATGGGTACTGATTCTGGTATCTCCCCTGTTGTGGATATGACTGAGGATAATTTTGCCTAACAGTTTGTTTGTTATATGGACAGTCCTGTGCCGAGTGATTGGTGTACCTGCGCTCTATGGTGCAGTACTGGCCACTAAGGTTCGCCTGAGGTTGGGCCATAATGGGGCATACACTTGCCATATGTTCGCCGCCACAATTGTAACACCGCTTAACTGGGGCAAATCTCGGAATTTGCTTACTAGAGACACCTAGTTTTTGGGCTACCTTCTCTGCAAGTTCCTCGATGGATGTGGATTGACCTGATGTCTGTTTACTAGAGCTATCAGAATCCTTATAGATTTTTGATAGTTCTAACTCTTCACCTAGATTGTCCTCAATGTCAATGCACATGCGCACGCACTCCTCTATCGTTCTAGTGTCCTTCAGGTACACATATGACCTGAGCTTAGTGCTCAACAATCCATCTAGGAACAAGGCCACTTGTTTGGCTGGTGTGGGTAACTCTGGCATAGGGCATCTCTCCAGGTACTGTCTAAACCTTCTTCCAGCTAGTCTGACCGTCTCTTGAGGTGTTTGTTTGAAGCTATGAATTAGTGAGGAGGTGTTATGCCTGATTCCACTCTTAGAAAACTCGACAATAAATGCCTCTAAGAGTTGGTCTATGTTTCTGAAATGCCTCTCATTCAGTGGTTGGAACCAAGTGAGGGCAGTGTTCCTAAGGGTTAGACCGAAAGCATTATATTGTGTGAATAGGTCCTCCACTTGTTCAGCTTTCAACACTTGTCGAAATTCGGCCACATGGTCATAAGGGTCTCCCGTGCCATCGAAATAATTCTTCATGGACTTCACAAGTTGGGTGGGTCGTAGGGTCCTAGTGTGTTCTCTCGGTCTTGGCAAAGGAAAATCATCAATGTCCCGGTGATTCCATGGGGTTCTATGTCTCTCAGTTTCTACTCTATTCCTTTCTGTTCCCGTTCTTTCTCTTCCCAGGGAGTTGGCAAAACTTACCTCAGGTTTGTCTCTACCTCTATCTCTTTGAGCGCCATGAGCGAGGGAGGTCCCGGTTCCTTGGTGACCAAAGGATACATTAGACCTTGGTTGGGGAAAAACAAATTCACCCTTCCAAGTGTAGGCATGTCTGCCCTGCTCAGTGACCACGAAGATTCTCTCTGATGCAGTGTCTAGGTAGGTTACTTGGCCTGGGCTATCAGGGTCTTTAAACTCGTAAATTGTGAGGGTGTTCCCCTCCTGAGGTTGAGAAGTTCTATATCTCCAAAAAGCCTCATCGGTTTCCCGATTTAAAAGCAGATCTATGCTTTTATTATCTTGTGGAATCCACTCAGGAGTCATGATTCTGGTCAAGACGGACTTACCGCGGGGAGTTCTTGGCTCTCTCTCTAAGTTCCCTTTCTCTATATCTCCTATGTCGGCCTCCGCAATCACATTTCCAAACTCATCAGTTCTATCGGGAAGAGTGGTGACTACATATATAGTCCCCTCTTTATCTAGGTATGCTCCATTCTCAAACTTGACTACCGGGTGGTCTATCCCATGGGGTTGGTCGGGGTTCTTAATCTGGACCACTGATCTTCTCAGTCCGTCTTCGTAGATGCGAGCACCTAGACGATTCGTCCTGATATATTCCAACTGAGTCTTATAGGGCCCCTCTGGCTTTTCTAGATATGCCAACCCTGAACTACCTACTGATCTCTCCATGTGATAGGACATCTCAGAATCACTTGTTTCTGATCTGGCAGTGTATGGGTAATCACTCAGCTGCTGGGCCCAAGACCTGGCAGTGTGATTGACACTAGCTTCAGAAGATCTGAGGCTTTGTCTATCTCGGCCTAAGTGTCTACCTGATCTAAGGTTCATATGACTGATTTATTCACCCCCTGGAACCCAAGCACACTCTCGTTGCAGGTTGATTTTGCCCCAATTACTTTGTTCTTTTTAGTTGAATAGTATGTTTATGGTCTTGTCTGAAATTGCGTCGTCAGGAGTACTTAAATGAATTTCCGCACTTGATGAGTGATCGATTCCCGTTTACCTCTTTGTCCCTTAGTGTTTTCGCACTTAAGACCTATTTATTTTCTTGCACTTGGTTGATTAATTCTCTTGGACTTACTTCGTGCCTAACGTTGCCCTAGTTAATTACCACACCTAAGTCGTACTTACCCTAGGCTAGGAATTGACAAAGGGGGGTTATGAGATTTTCCAACCTCAATCCGCTGGTTGACCCGACAGCTATGCAAGCCCAGGAAGTCTTCTCCCAGGCCCGGTACTCACCCTTGCTAGCTTGCTTTGATTGCCTTGAGTGCCCACAAAGTTCCTGCAAAAACTCACCCGTTAGTATAGCTTTATTGCCACAAGTATTTGAAAGACCTGCTTCAATAATTTTTAACCCCCTTGGGTAGCTCACTGTACCCCCTGTCTCTGAGAATCACTTAGTCCCACCTATCTCGGGTTCCTATGCTTTTTGCCCCTACCACGGTTCTAAGCTTTACCAATATGTCAATCACCAAGTTCACTACCCTTCAACCACTCAAAAAAATTCTCTCTCAATTTTCATGCGTTATTGGCCGTGTATCGCGATAGGTCGGGTCGGGGTGTCGCGATAGCTCGGAGTGTCGCGATACCTTGAGGTGTCGCGATAGCTCGGAGTGTCGCGATACCTTGAGGTGTCGCGATAGCTCGGAGTGTCGCGATACCTTGGGGTGTCGCGATAGCTCGGAGTGTCGCGATACCTTGGGGTGTCGCGATAGCTCGGAGTGTCGCGATACCTTGGGGTGTCGCGATAGCTCGGAGTGTCGCGATACCTTGGGGTGTCGCGATAGCTCGGAGTGTCGCGATACCTTGGGGTGTCGCGATAGCTCGGAGTGTCGCGATACCTTGGGGTGTCGCGATAGCTCGGAGTGTCGCGATACCTTGGGGTGTCGCGATAGCTCGGAGTGTCGCGATACCTTGGGGTGTCGCGATAGCTCGGAGTGTCGCGATACCTTGGGGTGTCGCGATAGCTCGGAGTGTCGCGATACCTTGGGGTGTCGCGATAGCTCGGAGTGTCGCGATACCTTGGGGTGTCGCGATAGCTCGGAGTGTCGCGATACCTTGGGGTGTCGCGATAGCTCGGAGTGTCGCGATACCTTGGGGTGTCGCGATAGCTCGGAGTGTCGCGATACCTTGGGGTGTCGCGATACCTCGGAGTGTCGCGATACTTTGGGGTGTCGCGATACCTCGGGATATGGCGAATTTTCCTGTTCTATCTAGTGTTCCTAGGAGCTCTAGGCCTGCGCAATGCCGTGGTGCACTCAGAATCGTGAGATGTCGAGCTTTTCGGAGTGTCGCGATAGCTCGAGCTCCACGCTTCGGGGACTGTGTATGCAGTTTCTGTACCTGCTGAGTATGCTGGTGATGATGATGGAGCTGGTACCTGCAAGAAACATGCAAAAACACACAAATGCAAACACACACAATCGCTCTCTCTCAAACTCGCACACAACAAATGAGGGAAAGAAAGGGAAGAGGGGATATGTAGTGGGGAAGGAGGTGGAGGTGGAAATGGAGAAGGAGGTGAAGATGAAGATGGAGATGGAGAAAAATCAGAAATTTACCTTCTACTTACCATTCCAACGCGTCCTCTCTACGTCTTACCATCACACGCTCGTCCTCAAAGCTCAATCCCCGGCAACGGCGCCAAAATTTGGTGTAGCTCAGTGATGAGTAGCACCTCCTTTAATGTCAATCCGGGAAGACATGAGGATGGTATGAAGACCACGAGCTAGCGGAAGCACAAGTGCGTGAGTGAGAAGCACACAAGCATGCACACACATACACACACACGCGCACACACAGTAAGAACAAAGAGAGTAAGACAATGGAATCACTTCTATTGCAAGAAAGTTCTCATACGAGCTCAAACTACAAGAAGCCACCCAAAAATGAGCTCTCTAGCTCTATTTATAGTTCTTGACTAGCTTTGGCCCTGTTCAGACCTAGTGTCCGGCCTAGTTAAAAATTAGGTTCCGGGGCTTATTTGAGGGCCCAAACAAGATCTAAAAATTATGAAAATTGGCAGGCGACTACATCTAATGCTCCCCAAGCTCGAGGACTCCTCGGCTTGTACAAAATGGAGCTACAAAAAGGTGAAAAGATATTTACACGGGTTTGTAGTGATGAGAATCACTTTAGAATGATGTTGGGGTTTTTTTGGAAAAAATGAAGGGTAGCCTCAGTGCTAGATCTGCATATGTGTCCATACTTGCCTCTTCCCGCATCCTGTCAACACAAGGGCTGATCAGAGCTGTTAAGTGGATGAACCTGAGATCTGGAAGAACCCTAGGAAGCCGAAGGAGTGTGATCTCTTCTGTAGGAAGTGTAGCTGAACCAAGTAGCCGCACTCATTATTTTGAAACCTCTAGTGAGTCAGAGGAAGAAATTCCTATGGCTTCAGAGGATATGCAAAACACTGTACCAATGATTGGCATGATGTCAATTATTGAGGGAGAATATCGGACATCTTTAGAATATGTGACCACCAATCAACATGAGATCCCCATATACCTAGATGGACTAAACCGATCAGTGGCCAGACTGAAGAAAGCTTCAGAGGCTTGCATAGTGCCTAGGCTAGCAGTCAAGTATACCGGAGGATTTTACATGGATAAAAGGGACATCCAATATGTGGTTACCGAACACCCTGAAAACATTAATGAACTTGGGGAAGAAAACAATGCTCATAACCCTAATGAAGAAGGAAATGAAGAGCGAGTGACCACACCTAGAGGGAGATCTACTGTTGTTAGGGTTTGGAGAGGAGACCTGATTCCCCAAGACGACTCCTTAATGGACCTGTATTTGATCAATGGAATGTAACCTCTCCTTAGAGCCCACTCATCAATATGGGAAGCAGCCCCCAATCCAGTTACCATATATGAGTTACAAGATCCTGACTTCCCCACCATCATCACATATTTGGATAAGAATCAGAGAAGGTATTGGCCCCTAACAGAATCAGAAAGAGCTGAGTTGAAATATCAGAATATTCCTGTGTTTCCCCCTAGGGACCAAGCCACTACTTCATGAAACCCACTTGGAGCATCTCAAAATGACTCGTATCAGCAGTCAGGAAAAACACAACAAACCCAACAAACACAAATCCCTGTCAGACCACATGTGCAGTTTGCAATGCCTGCAAATAACCCTAATTACCGGCCTCAACCACCTGTGGATCCAAGACATGGAATTCCTGCCCCAGTCAGACCACCTATAACAAGAGGACCTGTTATACCCATAGGGAGACCAATTTTTCCAGTGATGCCTAGACCGCATGAAATAGGAAGAAGATTAAGGCCAATTCAAGTGGCCGAATGCATGAGAAATCACTATAATGGCTCTAGTGAACCTTACAATCATATAGTTGAATTTAAACAAGTGATCAGAGCAGAACAAGTAGAAGATTTTTTGATCCAATACGAATCTTTTGGTCTAACCTTGACAGACACGGCGTTAGCATGGTTCCAACCATTAGATCCTAATAATTTTCAGAACATGGAACAAGTCTATCAAGAAATGATTGAAGAATTCACTAAATCCGGAATTAAAAATAATTCTTCTTCATTAATCCATAGCTTTAAGCAAGCTCCTATGGAATCAGTGAGATTGGCAGCAAGAAGATTCAAACAGTATGTGGATAGATGCCCAGTAGAAGAGAGACCTACCCAAAATAAAATGGTGTCATTATTTTTGGAAGGATTATTGAACGGATCATTAAGATCTCTGGTGTATGTAAAGAGAGTTCAAACTTTGCAAGAATGCATGAAGGAATGTATTGATTTAGAAGACAATCTTGTGGAGGATTTGAAAATACCTCAAGGTAGTGTCAAAAGTGAAGACTCAACGAGCAGCACATCAAACCCTAAGAACAATGTAGAGGAAATAGCCGACTTGGTAGCAAAAAAGTTGAATGTTCAAGGACAGAGGAACTACCCCAACAAACCAATGAGAGTGCCCATGCTTAGGAGATGTATGCACTGTGGAGGAGATCGTCCTTCTCATTTGTGTACTAGGGGAGTAGTCCCACCACCCGCTTATGCATACAATAGACCACCTGTCCCGGGACCTCTGCAGTATTGCAGTATTGAGCAAAAATATACAAATCACAACACAGAAAATTGTCCTTACAATAGGCAATCAAGACCCATGCAACCTGTCATGAGACCTTACGGGTACCCTCAGAGAGATCAAGGAGGTGAAGCCTTTAGATATCCCACATATCAGCAGCAAGCACCATTACCACAACCGTATGCTTATCAAGGATACGCTCAACCACAACCAGTGTTAGGACAACAACCGCCCCATCCTCAGAATGTTGTCCCAGTAAAGATGGCTGAACCTGAAGAAAACCTAGAGAGAGCGATAGTCCCAGCCGCACCATTGACTAGTAGTGAATCATAACCCATCCTACGACCATAGTCAAGGAGCATATTCCACCTATGAAAGCTCTATGATAGAATATGGACAACTGTACGAACCATATGCCTATGGCATGGAAGTACCAGATAGTTCCTACGGATATGAGCAGGACTATGTGTCATTGATGTACACAGCCCCTAGAGCACCCATACCCCCCCGACCTATGAACAAACCGCCTATACCTAGAGGACCATGTTATAGATGCGGAGGTGATCATTGTATCAGAGAGTGTACACTGCCAAACCCACCACCACCACAGCGAGTCTGGGAAGGATACTATGGTGATTGTGGTAAGGAACACCTTTTTCAGAGATTGCCCCAAGAACCCCAACAAAGTTACATCCAATGTGCAAATCAATGTGATAGAAGTAATCGAATCATCAGGGAGCGATAAGGAATACATTGTGCCACTGAAAGCAATAACTAGAGCCAAAGCTAGAGAGACCCCAGACAAAACTGAGGAAAACGATCAAGGTGACAAAGAAATGAACACACCTACACCTTAGAGAGTTGAAGACTCGGAAGAGCCTGAGAAAAGTATTGTAAGTAAACGGACACAAAGATGGAAGAACCATAGAGATAGGATAAAAGAAAAGAAGTTACTGCAGAAGAAGGAAAATGAGAAGAGCGAACAAAATCTAAAAGAGGAACCGAAATTTGAAGAAGAAAATAAAAATGGAAAGTATAAAAAAGAAGAGGTAGGATCAGTTTTAGCAGATCCCAGGCGTGAAGAATTAGCCATGTGGATTCAGGCATACAAGGCACGAATAAGAGCAGAACCTACCATAGAACAACATGAAAGAGAATATCCTAGAGGTGACCTAGAGAAAGAGAGGTTGGAGATCTGTAAAAAATTAATAGAAGTCGCTCAACAGACCTTAGAAAAACCTGCGTTGCCATTACCCAATACTCGAATTTCCGAAAGAGAATTCCAAGAGTGTGTCATTGCTAAAGATCACGAGAAACCCGAAGCAGGTAAGACACATAATGGAAATTATTGTGAGGATAAAAGGGAAGGTTCCATTGTTCCCGAAGTAGAAGGAGAATGGCCTAAAGATTTGTGGGCAAGAGTCCAAGAAGACAGATGGAAGAAAGTGGAAGGAATAGAACCACCCTTCGAGGAGCTAGAAGCACAAGATGGAATAGAGGAATCAATACCTGAGTTGAATTCTGAAGAAATATTACCAAATGATCCAAGTAATGAAGAAAATGATAGTGTAAAGGTTTTGCCAAATTACACAGGAGAGTACGAACATAATTCAGAATTGTATTGCATTCCCTCAATGAGGAAAAAAGAACTTAACCCATCAATCCAAACCTCGGATATCATACAACACCTTAGAAAAGTAAAAATCCCTTGTACCCTAACATTAAAAGAACTGTTGAAGGTCAAACCACATTTGAAGGAGAAACTGACCAGTCAATTGGAGATCAAGACGGAAGAAAAAGAGATATCTGATGAAGTAAACACAGTAAAAATCCCAGTCGATAAGGTAGGAGATTTTAGTGAGGGAGATGAAGGAAACACTTGCCTTCCAATTACCTATAGGGGTTATACCACCGAAGCCATTTTAGATACAGGAGCAGGAGTAGGAATAGCAACTAAAGAAATTCGGGAGAAATGGGGAAAACCAGCTCTAAGACCAACACGCATGAAGATACAAATGGCCAATGGAATACTGAAAGACCCTTGGGATTATTGGAACGAGTAGTTTTTATCACTTGTGGAGTTGAATTCAAGCACACCTTAGCGATTTGTCAATTTGAAAGGCCTAGCAATTATGAAATGATACTTGGAAGACCTTTCATGAGACAACTAAAGGTAGTGCAAGATTGGGGAAAAGACGTTGTATACCTACAACATGAAGGAACCACCACCAGAATAAATCTCCACACATATACGTATCAAGATGTTCCCCCCTTATGATGGAATCAAATTCATAAGGAGGGAGATGATCAGTCAATTCACAGCATAGGTTCTAGTGACCAATCTTGGATGAACAAGGACACTCATCTATGGATATGCCAAACTGCAAAAAAGGAAGAGGATAGGAGAAGGGGATGGCAGCAAAAGCAAGGAGTAGCTAGGTCTGTACAAGATCCAGCTTACACGCCTCAAGTCTTTTTGGATGAAGAGTTTGAACCTCACGGTTGGATGGAGATTTTAGCGACCCTTGATGTATGTGTGAACGAAGAAGTAATAACTATGAATGAATGTATTGATGAGGAAGGATATGACGTTAGTCTATATGTGGTAGTCCTTCAGGAGGCTAAAGAAGGAGAAGTCATAGAAAAGGAATGGAAGGAAGACTATGAGAGCATTGAAATGGAGCAAGAACACATGGAAACAGAAAATGAAACTCAAGAAATAAGTTTCATAGCTCATGAAATAAATCAAGAACCAACACAGGAAGAGGAGCTGGGATTAGAAAAAGCAAAAATTGATGAAGAAAACAAGCCTCGGGACCAATTTGAAGTGCCCGCACACTTCAAAAGATATGAAGTAGAAGAGAGAAGAATTGCTATTCAAATGCCAAAACGAGAAGCACAGCCGGGAATAGCATACGACAACAAAGAGCAAACCAAGAAGATAGTAGTAACGTTAGAGGAAGGAGAGGAGCGATGTACTTTTATAGGACAGGATGTCTCAATGGAGGAAGAACAAGAGTTAATACACCTCATAAGGGAATATCGGGATGTCTTTGCCTGGACCTATAAGGACTTGAAAGGAGTAGATCCATCTATATGTGCTCATAGAATACCCATGACATCCGAAGCCAAACCTTCTAAACAAAGACCGTATACATACAATGATGTGTACTCAGCAAAGATAAAGGAAGAGATAGATAAGTTGTTAGATGCTGGATTCATATATGAGATTGAGCACACGGAATGGGTGTCACCTTTGGTGGTTGTACCGAAAAAGAATGGGAAGTTAAGAGTATGCATAAATCTGAAAAAAGTAAATGCCGCTACCATAAGGGATAGTTACCCATTACCTATTACTAATCATCTGTTGGAAAGAATGGTAGGGAAGGAAGTGTATAGTTTTCTTGATGGTTTTTCAGGGTATAATCAGATAGCCATTGCTCCTGAGGACCAACACAAAACAGCTTTTGCAACTGAATGGGGAGTATATGCCTTTAGAGTCATGCCTTTTGGTCTAACTAATGCCCCAGCCACCTTCCAGAGATTGATGTGCCATGTATTCAAAGAGTTCCTGAGAAAGAGTATGGAGGTATATGTGGATGATCTATGTACTTATTCAGCTGTACGATCAGAGCACATCCCTGAACTAGAAAAGATCTTTGCCAAATGTCGACAATATAGAGTATGTCTCAATCCAGAAAAGTGTGTCTTCATGGTTCGACAAGGGACGATATTAGGACACACTATCTCTAAGAATGGAATCTCCACAGATGAAGACAAAATCAAAGTAATTCTGGATTTACCGAGACCAAAGACTCCTAAAGAAGTCCAAGCATTTATGGGACATTGTGGATACTACCGAAGATTTATACATATGTATGCCATAATTGCTAGACCTCTTTATGCATTATTGACACAGTTTAACTGGACTGAAGAATGTGAGAAAGCCTTTAATGAATTAAAGAGGCGATTGAGTTCAGCACCAATCCTTTGAGTACCCAATTGGAACGAACCCTTTCACATTCACGTAGATGCTTCCAAGTTTGCCATTGGTTGCTTGGCCCAACTTGCAGATACAGGAAAGTTAGATCATCCTATAGCCTATGCCAGTAGACAATTAAATCAAGCGGAGCACAATTATACAACAACCGAAAGAGAAGGCCTAGGGATGGTGTACGCAGTAAAGAAGTTTCGACACTACTTATTGGTAAACAAATTCAAATTCTTCATTGATCATCAAGCCCTACTGTACTTAGTCAATAAGCCTTGTAATACAGGATGACTGGTACGATGGTTTCTATTGTTGATGGAATTTGATTTTGAAGTAGTATTCAAGAAAGGAAATACCCACATAAGAGCGGACCACCTATCAAGAGTACCTTTTTAATCTCGAAGTATGTCCCCAATGGGTAGAAAAGTTGATCCCTATACTTATGCATGGACCTAAAAATGGAATCACACCAAACCAAACTCAAGACCTATGGAAGACTAAAAACCTTCATATCATTGCTGGAAGCCTGTATCACCAAGACTCAAATGGATTACTCATGAGATGCGTAGAAGAAGAGGAACAGGAAATGTGGCTTCAGAAAGCACCTGTAAATCAATGGAAAACTCATCTAAATGCGAACGGAACATGGCAAACACTAAGGAGATTGGGCATATATTGGCCAACCATGCAAAGGGATGCGCATAACTATGTATCAGTCTGCCCAATTCGTCAAGAATGGAATCCAAAAGAGAACTCCATTCTATGCTACTCCACGGTAGCACCAAGATGGAGCATGCCTCTGGTAAAGTTCTTAAAGACCCAAGAGTACCCAGAAGGAGCCACTATAGCAAGAAAACGAGCACTTGTGGAACAAAGTAAGGACTATGCTCTTATTGGAAAACAACTCTTCAAAAGAGGAAGAGATAATCACTTGCGAATGTGCATTCATGAAGACGAGTATCTTGCTGTTTTAGAGATGGCACATACAGGAGCTGCAGGAGGACATTTCTCTGCAGATAAGACAACGAAAATGATTCTCTTTGCTGGAATGTGGTGGCCAACTCTACAACAAGATGCCGTAACATATGTGCAATGATGTGATACTTGTCAACGAACAAAATATCCAATTAGAAGAGATGAGGTGCCACTGAGACCCATGATGAGTGCCAGAGCTTTTACTAAATGGGGAATAGACTTCATAGGACCTATTAGCCCCCCAGCTAAAGGATCCCATGCCGAATATATAATTGTAGCCACAGACTATCTGACCAAATGGGTTGAAGCCAAAGCAACCAAGAAAAATGACGCAAGAACTACGGCCAAGTTTCTCTTTGAGAACGTTTTCACTAGATTTGGACTACCGATAGAAATTGTGAGTGATAGAGGTACGCACTTTGTGAATGAAGTTATGGAAGCCTTACTGAATGAATTCTTGGTAATTCATAAGAAATCAGCTCCTTATCACCCACAAGCCAATGGACAAGCCAAAAGTTCCAATAAAATCTTATGCACCATTCTCACAAAAATTGTGAACAATGGTAGATCTAATTGGGATAAGCAATTACATCATGCTTTATGGGCATTTCAAGTTGCCTACAAAACAGCCATAGGAACTATGCCTTTTAACCTAGTGTACGGAGAGAATGCTATTCTGCCAATTGATTTCTTAATTCCCACTCTCAGAGTAGCAACAACTTACGAGTGGACGGGACATGAACTATCAGCTCAATTGGATCAAATAGAGAAGCTTCATGAAACTAGGTTACAAGTAGTAGCAGGGATTTATGCTGCTAAAAGGCGACAAAAAGCATACTTTGATGCTCACATTAAAGACAAAAATTTGAAGGAAGGAGATTTAGTTTTGGTATACACCTTGAAACAACACGCTAAGAAGTTGCAGAAGAGAGGATATGGCCCATTAATCATCAATCGCATATCTACTAGCGGAGCCATCAGCTTAGCAACCCTAGATGGAGAAGTATTACCAAACTATATCAGTGGGTGTCGAGTGAAAAAATATCTAGAACCATTGACTGAAGAAACAATGTCACGATTAATCAAGGGCAAGAATAGACGCATCGGGGAGGAAAGGATACGAGAAGAAGCGAGACAGGAAGCACTAGAACGAATTAAGAAATGGAAAGAGTGGATGAAAGAGAGAGATGAGCGATATCGACTAGGAGAAGAACTCGTCCCAATGGCTAATTTTAGAGCCACTGAAAACCTAGGTCAACAGAGAACACAACCATATTTGAATTTGGGAGCGGGTAAAACAGAGTACCACTTAGTGGATGCTCTCATTGACACAGGAGCCGCCATAAGCTGTATCAAATTTTCATTGACTCAGCAACTCAAGGAAGAATTACGTCCATCAAAGGCACAGCTGGTTGGAATAGGAGGAAAAATCACCAAGTGTATAGGAGAGATTATCTTGCCTCTACACTTAGGAAACAACAATATGGAACAAAAACTCTTAGTATGTCACGATCAGGACTTATTGGAAGAATTAGTGCTAGGTCAAGACTGGATATACGAATATGAGGTGACCATTCAATTGGCTTTAGGATACATCTCAGCCAAGATAGGACATCGTGAAGTATTCAGTTTGCTAGACGAACGACCAATCAAAGCCGCAAGCATAGAGCCAAAAATTCACTCTAATGAACACAGTCATGAATGTATGTTCACTAGCACTATGGAAACCCCTTCATCAAGTACTTCATGTGAGGACACACTGAATCCTGCTTGCATACCATCTTCTAATCTAGCAAGTCACAAGAGTGTCATTCTATCTGAAAACAGCCGTAGTGAAGAACCATGCACAAGAGAGACTAGTCCTCTGAGTAATCCAAAGTCTGTACCTATTAGAATATACCCCATTCCTCACACTAAACAAGCTTGGATAAGGAAGGATCAAACAGATGCATATCTTCAACAACAGAAACATCTTCGACATCAGAACAACCAATCAAACAAGAAGGCAAATCATTTTGAACACCAAGGTCAACAACGAATTGCTAGAATATGGATTCCAAAGAAAGTAGTAGCCGCCCAACCGGATCGAGTGCAAATATGCATTCCAAAATCATGTGCTCCAAAGACACTCAACCGAAACGATGAACCACTGCACAAGGAGAACCAATATGGTTTAAGGGCAAAACAGCCAAAGAAGAATAGCTACAGGAAAGAGAAGGAGTCTGCAGTTGCAACACAAGTAAGTCCAAGATTCAAAAAGCAGATAAAGCACACGTACAACATGAGAAGCACCACATTCAAGAGGAATGTTCGGGATACAATACGTCCCAACAGAGTAAAGCAGATTTGGATGTCGAAAGACAAGACAAGCTGCATGCATCATCCAACTACTTCAAGTTGCACACATTTGGAGTTACCCAAATCCAAAGTATGCATAATAGGGCCACATCACAAGGCCAAGCATTTGGCACAGGATTCTTCTATTTCAGGATAGTAAGCACATTTTCCTCTCGGGAAATAGGAGAGCATTGTACATACATTAAGAAAATCACTCAAAAAGTAATAACCGCTTCAGCTATGAACTAACTTTTCTGCTTTTCTTTCAGACAAAAACATAAAAATATATTAAAATTATGGAAAATCTCAGGTATTACCTTTCTCACACCCACAGGAAAGGGAGGATACCATTCATGCGGAGAATTGCTAATCTAATAAAGGATAAATGAAGGATGATTTTAATTACTATTCGGTGACTAATTACTGCCATCAATTGAGTGCAGATGGCATCTCCCAATTCTGAAGGTACGCAAGAGGAAGAGGTGCAACTTCTTCCATTGGAATCAATAACGAAAGCAAGAGGCCATTGGTTTCTTGATGACCAACCAGTGTCGGACCTTATTTTCATGGCAACCATAAAGATCATGGATAGGGATCACTACTTCCCTATGATGTCCCAAGACTTCAAGACTATTATACAAGGATTACCTCGCATGGTGGATGTCTGGACACAAGCAGGGATAGGCACATTTCTGAGAGTACCTATCTATCTACCAGATTTTCAAAGATGCACACAAGTGATGAACACACTGCAGCCTGCAGCGACGAAGATATCAGTTCCTGAAGCAAGAGTACTGGACAAAGTGGGTACTTGGAGAACCATTCAATTCACTCATGAGTTAATCAACAAAGCTTTTGGATGGAATCAAGAAGGAATCACTAATGTCAAGGAGGAATGTCATGATCCAAAAAAGAGATCCTTTTTGGATATTAACAGAACAGATATGGAAGATGTTGTCCACTTAGTGCATCAGCACTGTTGTTTCCCGAGTATGCATAGATACACAGCCCTGCAAAAGATTGTTGTACAACTACTATCTCATGCAATGAAACAAGTTGGAAACAAAGTGAATATGACTCCTTATGTCCAAGAACGATTATTTGAAGCCAAGAAGAAATGGGGTCAGAAAAAGTTTCTAAATGGCAGTTCTGCGTTAACCTTACTTATCTACGAGGCACTTGATATGAAAAATTGTCTTCATGAGATGCCAACCTCAGAGGGGTTAGCCCAATATGCCAAATCCGCCACGGTTCCCAGGAAAAAGAAAGCAGCTATTGCTGTGGAAGAAGCAGGAACTAGTTCACAAAAACCCATGAGGGGTACAAAGCGCCTAAGAGAGGAAGAAACCCAAGCTACACCTCAGTCAAAGAGGACACATACATTACCAAAGATTCTTGTAGCACAAATACGAATCACAAAGAGGGACCTCTCCGCAGCCCTAGAAGAGACACATCACTACATTCAAGGGCAAGTGAATCTGAATGTTCAAGGTCATCACTACAGATAAGCAAGTCAGGAAAAGCAACAACGGAGTAAAGAAACGACCCCAGAACAAGCTGCCAGATACAAAGCACTGGGCTTAGATGATTCAAGCTCCAACGAAGAATCTAGTCCTGAGAAAGATACATTGGATACTGATATAAGAATAGAAACTCACGAGGAAGAATGGACGGAAATTAATCAAGTTGAAGTCACACCTGACAACCAACAATCACAAGCAAAGAACATCGAACAACATGTGGATAAGGTGCACATGATTCAACTAAATGACCAATCAAAGATAAGTGTGAAAGAAGTCCCCGTGAATAATGAAGCCCCTAGGCCACCTATCAAAGAGGAGATACAAACTCCAGTGAACGCGGACTCAGACCTATTACAAAACAAAGAGCCAATTGTAATCGAGGTGCCAGATGATACACCTCAAGGCAAAATCAACCACATGGAGGCTGAGCCAAGCATACAACTCCACATTAGGCAGCCCCATGACACTACATTCACATAGCACAAGGAAAAGATGTGACAACAGGAGCAGAACCAAATATTCCAAAAACATGGTTAAATGTGGATGTCACACAATTAAAGCTGGTGGTCAAGCAGATGATACAAATGGCCATGGATACACAACATCAGATGATGGATATTGATGCAGACTACAACAAAGCCATGAGGGAAAAGAGTCAGTTTCAAATTATGAGTGAACAATTGTCTGCACAACTAATCCAGGCCCAAAAAGAGATAGCAACCAAAAGCACGGAATTACTAGAGGTAAAAACACAATGTAATACATTGATGACCTAGCATCACCAACTCCAGGCACAGCTCGCAGACCTACAAAGGGTACATCAAGCCAGCGAGGCCGACAAAGAGAGAATGAAAGCTAGAAGCACTTTGCTCGAGACACAATTAAAGGTGTACATGGAAGAAAATGACACTTTACGAAACAAAAATAAAGAACTGATGAAGTCATTACTTTATGATCAGCCCATTGAAAAGCAGGAGACATCAGAAATCGCACATCAAGAATTAAGAGATCAGGTTGCAACATACATAGAATTTCTACAACAAGAACAAGCATTAAGAACCGAATGGGAGCAGAAGTACATTCCACCACCGAGCTCCAAAAACAATTGAATATGGCCAATAGTAAACTTGCCTCGAGTTATAGTGAGAACATGGATCAGGTAGCCGAAATTGACAATGAACTGCTAGCAGCCAAAGAAGCACTCAGGGCAGCAATGCAAGAATTAAAAGAAAAGACTGAGCGCATAGAACAATTAGAGACCAAAGTAAAGGAGAAAGAACCCATCGGGACACCAGTAGAGCCAGCAAAGGAAAATCCTACTGACAAGGTAGAGGTACGTCCTTTATCTCCCCCGATTTATCATTCTCCACTACACGAACAGTTGGCGGACATACATGATGATCATCCAATGCCATATACTACAGACATAAGTCAGAAGGAACGGGCACTAGTGGTGCCCCGATTGACACAAAATTTTAAAAATGAAGTAATCAAAGTAATGAAAGAAGCAAAGATCAAGGGTAAGGACTTGGAAAAGATCATGAGGCCTTTCAACATTCCGTACGGATTATTGAAAGAGAAAACAAGACAATATATAAAGAAGATTACAAAGTCAAGTCCAGACGAGCAGCTAAACTTTAAACATGACACATTCACTTACACTCAAGAAGAATTTGAAGCTGCACAACCTATTTGGAGAAGAAAGTTTTTGGAGAAACATCCTACACTCCAGGTGCATTGGCAAGCAGCACCATATTTCCTACAGATAAACCCTTCATTTTGTCCTATACCACGTCGAAGAGAAACCAGGGAATTTTTTTTTTTTTTTTTTTAAATAAAGGAAGTTCGGCAATAGCCTACTCTCCCGGACTTGAATTAAATTAAGAAACAAGGGTACAAAAGAAGGGGACTAGTGCCCACGGGACCCCCCAAATCCCACAAAGCAGGGGAGGCTTGGTTGATTCCTAGGTTGCATTACAAAGAAGGTTGATCACCCTCTCGTCGCCCTCATGCGGGACCCACTTGGGTTTGAGCTTGTTGTTGATCAAAAGGAGGACTTGATGGTGCCTGAAGGGGGGGGATTTCTTACTGTTGACAATCCTCTTGCCAAGGAGGAAAAGAGATTTCTCAATCGTCCACTCCTTGGGAGGGTCGCCGAAGTTGAGAGCACACCGCTCCCGCCAAATTTTCCACAGGACTTCCCCTCTGATTGCGTTCCAGAGAGCTATAAACCAGGGAATTTTTGGATATGCAAAGAAATGGTGCTATAAATAAACAGTGGCTGAATTACCCTCTGCTTCCAAGTCCGCCACATAATTATCTACCTACGGAAGAGTACATGGTAAAAACCATTGAATTTTGGCTGCAAAATTATGCAACAGTACCAGATGTAACTATAAAGATGACAAATAAAATACTCAGTATGATACTTACAGTATTGAAGGTCTTCAAACACGCAGCCTATACATTTTTGAATTTCACTGGCATTAATCAGGGAACAGAGATCCTCATTTTCGATCTGTCTATTATGCCTAGCCGACCAACCATAATGGCTTATTATTCCCGGCTCATGTTCTTGCCAAGTACATATATGCAAACGTTCGAGGAAGCATTTTTTACAGGATTTTTTGAGATAGATTCCGAAATCTTTTTAAAAATGTCATCTAATTTGAATGCCAGATTAGTGGCATATGAACTGAGCTTCTTCGCCGACCACAGACAGCCACCTAACGATGGCATAAAGGCAGAACAGTGGAAACAATTAATGGTACGTGAAGCCAATATGCTTAATGACATAGAGCAAAAAGTATATAGAACATACGCCCGTCGCTTGTCAAAGCCTATCAGTGACGACAGAGTCCAGGAGGGGGGCAGTGTTTAGGGAGAATCAAGCAAAAAAAAGAAAAGAAGAAGACAAAGAAAAAAGCTTCACTAAAATGATATTATATGAAGACAAAAGTTTATATCTCTACACAAAGCCCCGCAGAGGCACACACTAAGGAAAAGCACGCAGCTGGAAGGAGGAACCAGGGCTAGGAAAGTATCCATGAAGAAGTGCACGAAGATATTCAGCGGTTCCATAGCCACTTGAGGGTGCTTCAACCTCTTGATCAACAGAAGGTTCAGATCAAGGCTGAAGAGCTACATCCTCATATGTCTATTAATGGCGTGCGTGGCAACCCAAATTAACAGGCAAACCAAATGCATCAGGCCTAGAGGATGTCAAGACAAATATCGAACAGGGCCTTTAAAACGGAACGCCAGTCTAACCGACAGGCAAAACTGACCAAGGGTTGCACGCAGGGAAAAGAAGGTGAACAGGCTTAAGTAAAACAGCAGGGTCCGATGTGTGCAACCAGGAGAAATCAGAGGACCCCTAAAACGTAATGCCAGTCTAACCTGTAGGCAGAACTGACCAAGGGATGCATGCGATGACAGAGACAAACAAGAAGTAAAGCCTGTCAAGGGACGACAGAGACAAAGAGGGGGAGAGTGTTGCAGAGCTAAAGAGAGCACAAGGCAGAGAAAAAGAAGGGCCCCAAAATTTTTCCGATTTGGACACCCAATGTTTGTATTATAACCATTCTTGTAATATATTTTGCGATGTAAATGCACTAGAGGAGTCCTCTAGATGCATCCCCACAGAAGATTAGTAGCTTACCCATGTAAATTAGTAGGAAAGTAGTCCTTTAGTGAATAAAGTGCCGGTCTCTTGTGTGAAAGGACCATTTTTAGGGCACAAGTATATAAGTCAATTTGTGACTCTTTGTAAAGACTTTTTGGCCATTGTGAGAATCAAGAGCACAGAAATTCGAATTTGTGTCTTCTCCTCTCTGTATCTTCTTCTTTGTGAGCTTGTGTGCATGTGTATTGCTTGAAAAGAGTGTTATGAAGTGTTGTCTATCCATGAAAGTGTTTGTTTGCTGTTGTTAAGGTGTGTGCGAAGTGTAGGAAATGTTGAAGTGTAGGAAGGTTTTCCCACGACTCAGTATTTTTCTCATAACTTGAAATAGGAGTGTAAGAATTGAGTGAAGCCACCGCCATTGGATGCGTCTTCTCGAGAGCTTCAAAACGCATATGCTATTTCCTATATTTGGAGTTTGGAGCTGAGAGAAAAGCTCAATTTACTGTTGGCTTCTGTTCCAAGTATCGTGACACCGTGACTGACAGTTGAAGCTTGTTTGGATTAGTTTTTGCATTGTTTGCACTCTTTGAGTAATTCATTTGCATTGATCATCATTTGAATGCATGTTTTCATACACTCGGCTAGGTTTGTATACTCTTCAGATTGATAATTAAAGCATGAATCCCCACTATATGCACTTGAGGGGGATTGAGGTATAGTCTCTTTCTCCGCAAGTCCCTAAGTTGGTGCTTAGGTACACATAGTGCTTATACGATGCTAAAGTTGACTGAGTTGTAAATGTAAACTAACTAAAGTTAAGCGAAGACCATGTTGGCCTTGCCCAAAGGGTGAAGAAAAAATTGTAAAGGTATTAGGGCTAAAGAAAACCTAAAGGGAATCGGTTAAAAAATGCTTTAGCCTAGCGGTCAACTCCTGTTTACCTAATGGGTAAGCTAATACAAGTTAGGTTCTGGTTTTCTATCACCCAAACCCTTAAGGTTTTCTTTAGTCGTTTCCCTTACAGGTTTAGCACAAGAACAACATGGTGTAGCTACACGCCTAAAGGTTTTATGCTAAAGTTTACCTAAATGGTAAATGGTTAAGCTAATACCTAGTGGTAAACATGCTTAGCTTCACCTCTTAAGTTTTTGGTTAGGCGCAGTGAAACCCGTATAGGTTTTTGGGTACGTGTTGTTTTCGTTTTCGCTTAATGGTTTACGTTTACAACTCACTAAATTATGGCTCCTAATCATTTAAGCGAAACTGCTTAAGCAAGACAAGACAAGACCATGTTGGTCAAGCTTCTTGAATGTATGGTATAGCTTCTTGACTAAATGATCTCTTTAGTGCAAGACAAGACCAACATGGTCTCTTTAGCGCATTCCCTACATGGTCTCTTTAGTGCAAGGCAAGACCTTAATGGTGTAGCTGTAGCTTAACCAACATGGTAATAGATGTAGCCAACATGGTCTCTTTAGCGCTTAACCAACATGGTGTAGCTTCACCCCAACATGGTCTCTTTAGCTCTAGAAAAGACCCTAATGGTGTAGCTTCTTGACTTAATGGTCTTCCCTCCAGGCCAACATGGTCTCGCTTCACCCCATAAGGTGCTAAAGTTTACCGATAGTCTTAAGCGTTTACCTAAAGGCTTAAGCTTTGACTGGTTAGGTCTTGTTTTGTGCTAAAGGTTTTGCTTAAATATTTAACAAAACTTTAGCACATTCCAAGACCATGTTGGTCTTCCCTCTATCCCTAAAGGTAAACTTTAGCGCAAGACCCGGTCTTCTTTAGCACCCGAGAAACTCCCGATAGGAGCTTACTAATACTGAGTTGTAAATGTAAACGCACTAATATGTGTTGTAAACGTATTAGCTTAAGCATTCATGCGCGTTTACCTTTAAGGGTTAAGCATAATAGCTTAAGCATTCCAAGACCATGTAGTCAAGAAGCTTGACCATTAAGGTAAAGCTTGAGCTTAACCATGAAGTAAAGGCTTAAGCTTAACCATGTTGTTCTTGCTTAAGCTACAACATGTAGGGAATGCTTAAGCTTAACCATGTTGGTCTTGCTTAAGGTACACCATTATGGTTAATTAACCTACACCACGTAGGTCTTGAGGGCTGCTAGCCATGTTGGTCTTGGAATGCCCCTTCGGGTTTTAGGTTTTTGTTGTAGCCAATAGGCTTAAGCGTTTACAAGACGCTTAACCATTCCCAACATGGCCTTCCCTCCGACCTTTTAGGCACTAAAGTTTTTTCTTAACTATTTAGGTTTTTGTGCTTGCTTCACCCCTTTAGGTATTAGGTTTGTGCGTTAGCTTTTGCTTAATCTTTAAGTTTACAACTCAGTAAACTATTGCTCCTAATCATTTAAGTGTTTACGAAATCGGGTAAGCTAATACCATTAAGGCTGTAGCGTAATAGCATAGCCCCTAAAGGTATAGGTATTAGCTTAATCATGTTGTTTTCGTTTTCATTTTCTAACGTAGTTTAATTTAGTTTTCTAATGTAGTTTACTCAACATATTAGCTTTGCCCGAAATCTGAACGTATTAGCTTTGATTCACCGAAAATTGAACATATTAGCTTAATTGTTTACTTAATGTGTTAGTTGCTATAGTGTTATAAATGGCGTTTACTCATAAGTTTTCAGGTTCCCATCTAGAGAAACTATAGAAAAATTTGTTTCATTCAAGGAGAAAGGCAACACTTCGATGCTGCGAACTTGGCATAGGAAAATGGGCGGTGGAGCTAATATCGATAGGTATTCGTGCTAAAGAAAACAATTAAGCCTAAATGGTAAACTCCCAAAAACCTTTAGGCTATAACGTGTCCGTTTTTGTTTCCCTAACAACTAAATCACCAATAAGACACTTTAGCACCTTTGTTTGAGGGAAAAGGCTAAAGGAAATGTTGTAGCCTAATGTAAAGTTGAAAAAACCTTTAGGTAATAGCTTAAGCAAAACAAGACCATGTAAGCTACAACTACACCATGTTGGTCTTGCTTCACTTCCGCCCTGGTTTTCGCTTAAGCTTAACCTACATGGCCTTCCCTCTAGGCCTTTTAGTGTAATAGCTTAACCTAAAGGCTTAGGCTAATCGCATAGCACAAGACTTGGTCTTCTTAAAAGGTGCTAAAGTATCCTACTGGGAAACGGACATGTTGTGGCCTTTAGGGAATGCACTAAAGTTTTCTTTAGCTCTAATACCTTATGGAGTGCTTAGTTTACCTTTTAAGTGCTAAAGTGTCTTAAAGGCGCACAACGTTTCTGTTTTTCTTTCCCGTTATGGGACACTGAAGCACCAATAGGATACTTCAGCACCTATGTGGGAAACGAAAATGGAAACATTTTCTTTAGCTCGATAGGTAGATCTAATACCATTTAGGTTTTTAGTAAACATTCACTACATAGAACACCACTGACAAGACTAAAATTCTAATAGAATGAAAAAATGGGAACGAATGCCAGACATATGGGATTGATTCTAAGATAGATCGACACATCTCTCTTAATGAAATACAGTATATTATAGTTATTCATGGTTTGTCCGTGAAAAGTTAGCAACGACAATGGATTATTCATCTAATGATTTTGAGCACTCGCAAGTTCCTACAAAGTATCACCGAAAACTGTTAGTAAACGCTAATACACTGAAAACCACACATAAACGCGAATACAAAAATTGAACATATTAGCTTTGATTCATCAAAAACTGAACGTATTAGCTTTGCGCCGTAGAGTATCCTCTTTCACCACCCCTGATATTTGGGTCAGTATGACTATCACGCTCGCTTTGCTAACGCACATTCAACCGTTTACAACACTATAGTAGTGAAAATAGTGTTGTAAACATAGTTAGTTGAGTGAGTTGTTTTTGGGTTAGTTTACCTTTACCTATCAAGCTTAGCTTACTGTTATTTTTTTATGAAGCGTTTACAATTTTTGATGAAGCAAAAACTTTAGCGTAAAACCTATACGGGTAAGCTAATACCATGTTGGCCCGGAGGGAAGACCATGTTGGGAATGCTTAAGCTAAACCACTATAGCAAGAAAAGACAAGATCAACACTTCTAAAGAAAACTTCATGAATGGTAATAGCTTCTCCCCTTCCTCATCAGGCCAACATAGCTTCGCCCCTTCGGGACCATGTTGGTCTTCGCTTAAGCATTTATGGTCTCGCTTCGCCCCATAAGGTGCTAAAGTTTTTGCTTAAGCATTCATTGTAGCCTACATGGTGTAGCTTAAGCAAGACAAGACCTTAATGGTCAAGCTTCTTGACTACATGGTGTAGTTATAGCCTTTACTTCATGGTGATATTAAGCAAAACCAACATGGTGTAGCTTAAGCATTCCAAGACTAATATGGTCTCTTTAGCGCAATACAAGAACAACATGGTCAAGCTTCTTTACTACATGGTGTAGCTGCACTCAAGAACAACATGATCTGCTGTAGCTTAACCTCAATGGTGTAGCTATAGCTTAACCTTAATGGTGTAGCTTAATTAACCTTAATGGTGTAGCTTGATTAACCATAATGGTGTAGCTTAATTAACCTTAATGGTGTAGTTGTAGCATTTACTTAATGGTAATATTAAGCAAAACCAACATGGTAATAGCTTAACCAAGACAAGACAAGACTTTAATGGTCAAGCTTCTTGACTTCATCGCTGCTTTGCACCTTCTTGGCTTCATGGTCTTCCCGACCCAACTTGGTTTTCTTCTGATAGATGCGTGATTTTTTGGCCCCTAATACCTTTATGATAAACGCTATGTTTGATAGGTAAATGGGTTTCTTTAGCCCTAATACCTCTCGAGCTAAAGAAAACCTAAACATATTAGGGGCTATTATGCTTAAGCCTAAAAGGTTTTCATTAGCTACTCTTTTATTTAGGCTTAAGCGTAATAGCTTAAACGCTTTAGCCTAAAGGGTTTCATTGCTATAGTGTTGTAAATGTTTACAACTTAGTCAACTAACTACATTTACAACTCAATACTAGCATAGCTCAAAAACCCAGGAAACTAACTATGTTCAACCAAAAACAAGTAGTCAACATAAAAGCTAATACGTTTACATTTACTTAATGTATTAGATTGCATAGCACCTAATGTTTAAGCGAAAAGTAAACGTTTACAACACTATAGCAATCAATACGTTTTGTTTTCGATTAAGTTAAAAGGACCTTAATGGTATTAGCATAGCTCCATAAGGCGCTAAAGAAAACATCTACAACTTAGTACTAGCATAGCACCTATTGGTTTTGCACCAAAGAAAACCGGGTGCTAAAGAAAACCCGCTAAAGAAAATGTTTCCCTACCCAATAAACTTTAGCTCCATAAGGCACTAAAGAAAATGTTGTAGCAAGACCGTAATGGCTGGTTGCACTCCTTTAATTTAGGTTAAGTGTTTATCGTAACGGTATAGGTATTAGCTTAACCTAAAAGGTGATATTTTAGCTTAACCATGTAGGTGGAGGGAAGACTAGGCGCTAAAGAAGACCATTCATTCAAGAAGGGGTGAAGCGATGAAGGCTTAAGCTACACCAACATGGTCTTGCTTAAGTGATAATGTAGGGAATGCGCTAAAGAGACCATGTAGGGAATGCTTAAGCTACACCATTCTGGTCTTTTCTTGTCTTGCTTAAGCTAATACCTAAAGGCTACAACTACACCATGTTGGTCTTGTGCTAAACCCGTAAGGCTACAGCTACACATGTTGGTCTTGTGCTCAAGTGTCCGTTTCCCAAGCTATAGTGTCTGTTTCCATTTCCCTAACAACTAAAGCACCAATAGAACACTTTAGCAGCTTTGTGGGAAACGAACACTTTAGCACCTTAAGGGAAACGATTTCGGAAATGGTTTGTTTTGGAAACAGAAGGCTAGTTTACCATATAGGTTTTGTGCTTTGCTATTACCTAAAAGGTTTTACCTGAAACTGTTTACTTAAGGTGCATAAGGAGCAAACTACATTTACCTATTGAGCTAAAGAAAACCTAAAGGTATTAGAGCTAAATTTTACCTTTAGGTTTTCTGGAGTTTACAAAACCAATAGTTAAGCTAATACCAATAGGCTTAAGCTAAACTGCTTGAGCCTAGAAGGCTTAGTTTTCTTTAGCCTACCATATAGGTAAATGCTGCACCTAATCGTTTACTAACGATAAACTTTAGCACGCTTCACACCTTTAGGTATTAGCTTAACCTTTAGCACTAAGGGTAAAACCTATACGGGTTTCTTTATCCTGATTCCCTAATCGTCGCTTCACCCTTCTTGACTTAATGGCTTTGCCCCTTCGGACCTTTAAGCTTAAGCTAATACCTATAGGTAAACTGTAAACTATCACTCCTTTATGGTAAATGCTTCATCCAATAGGACCTTTAGGTGCTAAAGTGTCCTTTTTATTGGGAAATGGCTAAAGAAAACTTTCGCTTAAGTGTAATAGCTTAACTTTTAGGTGCTACAGTGTCTTATTGGGAAACGACTAAAGAAAACAAAACCTGAACGTGTGAGCTAATACCTAAAGGGCAAGGAGGGAAGACCATGTAGGCCCAGAGAGAAGACCATGTAGGTCTTGCACTAAAGAGACCATGTTGGTCTTGTCTTGCTTAAGCAAAGACCTTTCTTGAAGGCTTAAGTTGCGATGAAGGCCCAACCGACGAAGAAGGGAAGGCCATGTTGGTCTTGTCTTGTCTTGTTTTACGATAAAGTTTTGCACCTTAATGGTTTTGGTTTCTGCTTAACCGTTTACCTATCGTTTAAGTTAAGCAAAACAAGACAAGACAAGAACATAAATAATGGTCAAGCTTCTTGACTTCATTGTCGTTGCACGTTTTCTTTACTTTAGGTTAAGCTAATACCTAAAGGTTTTGGTCTTCGTTTAAGCATTCCCAACATGGTCTTCCCTCTGCTTTATGGTCTTCTCTTAAGCATTCCCTATATGATCTTCCCTCCTAAACGTGTACCGTTTAGGTTTCGGTAAACTAAGCAAAACAAGACCACGTAGTAAAGAAGCTTGACCAACATGGTTAAGCTACAGCTACACCATGAATTCAAGAAGGCAAGACCAACATGGTTAAGGTTGCTTTAGCCTTCGGCCCTGTTAAACTAAGAAAAACAAGACCATGTAGGTGTAAGCTTAAGCCTGGTTTTTGTGCATTCCCTTCATGGTATTAGAAAGATTCCCTTCATGGTATTATTAAGCCCAACATGGTATTATTAAGATTCCCTTGGTATTATTAAGATTCCCTTGGTATTATTAATATTCTCTTGGTATTATTAAGATTCCCTTCATGGTGTTATCATTAGGGAAAAACATGAACCCTGCATGGGCCTTCTAAGGATCCCTATTTTAGGGATTAAGCTTAATTCTGTTCTTGTTTAAGGGGACAAAGTGCATTTAATAGGGCACTTTTTAGTAGGCTGGAGTAGGCTTTAGTAGGCCTCTCTCTTTCTTCTTCTAGAGAGAGAGAAAGAGAATCGACTTTCCACATCATCAAACTCGTGCATGTATTTGAATAAAAAAATGAGTTTTTTTCAAAAAGTCTCATTTTCAGTGTATATTAATTCAAATTGGCCTATTTTTTAATATATATATCAGAAGTCACTTTTTTGGGCCCATTTTTTGAAGTTTATTTTAGAAAAAGCATAATCTTCAAACTCTCTCCAAAAATAAGTGCCACATCATCAAATTAGTGACTATGCTTCCCCCAAAAAATGACTTTTTTCAAATTTCATCATTTTCAGCCATACACAATGGAAAAATACACTTTAAATCATACATATTTTCCACTTTAAACCATACACATACAAGAAAACACTTTTTTTTTTAGCAAAACATATGCTTTAGAGTCCCTTCCTACCAGTTTTTCATCTTTGTTTTTGATATTGATGGTCATTAGCAAAGATGGTGTTGACATGTATCACAAACTTCACAGTAGAACGTCCTCATGCTCCTGCATCAATAAGTATCCATGTTTGTGTGCCTAGAGAGTTTGCTCCAAATACACGATGCAACAATGATGCCAATTCTCAAAATGAAGGTCGTGCAGCTGGAGAAAAAAGTATTGATCTTTGGACTCATGGTTCACTATATCCTCTTGATCCAATATCTTCTTACCATCCAACATTCCATAACCTCTCAAATTTACTTCAGTTCACTGGTGCAGGTGAAGTTGGACTATTAGGTTACTACAAGTGATTATCTACACATTCACATGCTACTGCTAAGTATTGGTTCCAACAATATCAACTCCATCATATGAGGGTGGTCACTTTAGAAAGCACAATCATATCTTTACAAAAACAGCTTGTAGATTTGGAATATGATATTGAAGCAAAACAAAGCACAATTTCAAAGTTAACTGCCAATCTCCAGCAATTGAAAGAGACTCCACTTGGTATGAGACATAGGAAAAGAGAATTGTCATCCTTTGAAGCTCTTTCAAAAGGTGGCGGAGCATGCAAACGACGTATATATGCAACAAGGTGAGTGTTTGTTTTACTTTTATATGTTTTAATGAAGATTTGTAATGGAATCTTTCATTGTGTAGGTCGTTTATTCAAGACATAACTGCTTCATCAACAACACAAGACCAATTCAAGCTGATGAATAGTTGTATAAACACCAAAGAAATCACTTCTGCTTTAGACTCACCCATAGGAAAGTGTATTAGAGTTGTTGTCGAAGCTGAGTTTTCAAAGAAGTTAAAAAACCTTATCACAGTGCAAGATGTGCAGGCAATATGTGACGAAGCGGGCATCAGTAGAAATGGGTATACTGCAATGTACACCCTTCTAAGGCAAGCCTTACAAGCACAAGGTATTTCTCAAAGTATATTTCCATGCCCATATAAAGTGTCTATTAATAAAAAAACTTCAAATGAGGATGTGACTCGTACTATTGGACAATATTTATTCATAGAAGACACTATGCCTGCCTCTGTTTATCATCCAAATATTCCTAAGAAGCAATCAAAAATCCTATCTACACAAGGATTTACTTACACTAAATTCAACAATATATTTGTGGATCTTCAGAAGCTTCAACAAGCAGTGGTTCACTTTTATAGTTCAACAATCAAAGGTACCCCTACTACAATTTGGTGTTGAAGTTTTATTGCATTCAAGTGTCATATTAAGATAATGTTTTCTCTTTTGTGCAGACTATAATGTTAAGTTAAAGTTCATACTAAAGCTTGATGAGTGTCAAATCATAAAGGGTTGGCGACTAGAAAGGTTGAGTGTGATGCTAATGAATGAAGTTATGGACCATGCAATGAGTGGTGAAACTTTAGGAGGGAGGGACCATTTGACTTACAATGTGCAATGAGAGAGAGATATCTGGTGGTTAGGTGCTATAGAAGTTCCCAAAGAAACAAACAATGTTATTTTGTGGATTTTTAGTAGGACTCCATGGATTACGGAAGTAATCTCTTCTCCAATAAATGGGCAAAAGCTTTATGTAGATGATATAGGTGATTTTGAGGTAGAATGGCATTTGGGTGGAGACCTTAAGAGTATAAAATGCATGTTAGGTTGTAAACAAGGAGCATCTTCTCTCTATCCTTGCCCGTATTGTACACAAGGTTACAAAGGATCTAAGAGACAGTCTAAACCTACAAGGGCATTGATGAGAGTTGATGACTCTGAAGAAACTGATGAAACAGACTCATCGAATCATAGGGAATGGGAGATATCACTTTTGAGGTGTCCAATGTTACAGGAACTGACTCGTGATAAAATAAGCAATGATTGGAACCCCATTATTCCATTTCCATTAGTCAATGCTCACTTTTGTACTTTTCATGCATTCATGAGGATCTTTGATAGTCTTTTGAAGCTCCATGTTGAATATGCATTTGCAATGAAACCACTAGAGAGGTCTACAATAGCAATCCAAAACATAGAAGATCTTTTGAATTCTATAGGTTTTCATGGTGACCACGTATCTTTAGTTGTTAAGAAGTATGGTGAGTCTCAAGAGATTTTACAACAAGTTTCAATGACTGGGAAGAAGGCAAGATGTTTCTTTAAAAGAGATGTGAATAGTCAAGATGATGAGAAATGGGAGCTTTGGAAGGACCTCTGTTCAATTACAACAGACAATGATAGTCAGGTTGATCTCATTAACAAGCGAAAGAAGGTTTGGTCATCGTTTGATCAATTGTTACATTTGATGTGTTTGGTTTCCACTAATGCTTCACAACGAGAATTATTCCAAGTGACTTTGAAGGAGTTTACACAGTCATTCATCTTATCTTGGGGAGAAAGCAACATTACACATTACATAGTAAGTTTCGCTTACATTTTTTTATTTGGTCTTAAACATTATGTGTATATCTTATTGACCAGATCATAGCATATTCTTTTTGCACGTGGAGCATCTTTTATGAATCGATATGGGTCACTGGACATTTTTAGTGCACAAGGAATGGAGAAGTCACATTACAGGTCTAGAGGTGTTTACTTTAAAAACACTCGTCATGGGGGTGGTCTACTCCAATCAAAATATTTAGAAAAAATGTTCAATTGGTTTTTTCGTGTGACATTCGCTAGAAAATATGTAATGGAACGAGCATGTGAGTCATGAATAGCAAAGATTACATGAAAGCTACAACATGATATTGCAAGAGAATTCCTCATATGAAGAAAGTATAAACGAGCCACCATGGAACAATGATGATATCCCCGTGAACCATCGAGTAACACAAGGAGGCAAGTCACTCCCCGTAAGACAAGGACAAAGACCAACTGATGAAGAAAGAAAGCAAGGTCGAGCAGAGGAAGTAAATGATGAGGCAGGACCATCTAGGCGTGCTCCAAGAAGAAAGAAGAACTATCAACCACGTCGTAGACCACAACGACCACAACCCAACATCCCCCCAAATGCTTAACACTATGGATTTAGGACTCTCGTTGATCAAGTATCCTTTGGAACTACTTTGGGGCATGTGGGGTGCATGCTTGAATGTTTACTTTAGTTTTCTATCTACATTGACTTTAGTTTTCTAAGCACCCATTTACTTTAGTTTTTGCATCAACGTTGAATCATAACTAATACTGTGTTGTAAACATTTACTTTAGTTTTCTAAGTGCTCCGTAGTTTAGAAATGCCTAAGCAGAGCAGTTTAGCTACTAAGCCGTTCCTCGTTGCTTTATTCTTTCATCCTCTAAAAGGTTAGGTAAACCCTCTCTACGCTATGAGCTAGCTCACTGACCCCATAACGACTAATTTTCAAGATGAGAGCATGATTGTTAATGCCAACACGTGAGTTCTCACGTCGGCCTAATCCATCTCGAACCATTGGTCCTCTAGCCATATGCGTTGGTTCTCGTATTGAGAGCCTTAACGAAAAAACCTAAACTTTAGACCAAAAAAACAAACTGCCACTAATATAAATAGGAGAGGGAAACAAAAAAACCATGCTACTCTTTGATGTTTCCCCGGGCATGGCTTTAGTCTCTGCTCTTACGGCCATACGTGCTAAAAACCTTGTCCATTCTGTTCTTTTTTTCATCCTTGTTCCCCACAATACTTCAAGTTTACATCCCTTGCAGGTCTTGACTTCTTCGCTATGATCTTCTTAATAGTTCATATAGGCACGATTGTTGTGTCACTTTCATTTGTAGTGATGATGCGAGATGCCAAAATAGCAAAAATTCATGAGAATATATTGTGCTACCTCCTAGTAGGTGGTATCATTTGACTGATTTTCCAGTTGGAAATATTTTTCATCCTAGACAATGATTACATTCCAATACTACCAACTAATTTGAATAAAACCTCTCTGAGATATACGGCTTATGCTAAAAGAATCTAAAGTTGGAATAATTTGAAAACATTGGGCAATTTACTTTATACCAACTATTTGGTTCCTTTCTTGGTGTCTATTGTGATCTCTTTAGTAGCCATGATAGGGGCTATAGTCTTAAGTATACATAAAAGTACCAAAGTGAAGAGAGAGGATGTATTCTTGCAAAATGCTATAGATTTTCCAAGGACCATTAGGAAGATATGCACGCGATAATATGCAAATAAAAGGGTGAAGGTAATACTAATAGTGAACATAAAAGTGTTTACATGTTGTAAACTAGTGAAAAGTGAAGTAAACAATTACTTTTTATGTTTACCTAACAGTATTAGCATAGCCCGAAAACAACATGTATTAGCTTCTATAGTGTTGTAAACATATTAGCAAAAACTGTTAAATAGTAAACATCTTCTTTTGGTTGCTACTAAAGCCTAAAATCAAACATTGTTCCCCGATTCTGCATTCCCATCCCCTGACCTACTCGATACCTTCCCTTTCCTTCATAGGTGCTATGCTAATATTGTTAGGGGTGAAGCTAACACCGAAAAGTTAAACTACATTAGAAAACTAATAGCATTATAGTAAACTAAGCGCTTTACCTTTAGGTGCATTCGCTGCACCCCTGAACGGTAAACATTTTCTTTAGCGCAAAATGAAAGGGGTGAAGCACCTTATTGGAGACTTGACCTAATGGTAAATGAGAGTTTACCTAACGGTGTGTTTGCCTCAGTCTATAGGCGCTTAAGTTTCCCACCTTATGGTAGGGAAAGTAAAGAAAACTTTAGTGCAAAACAAAACCTTAACTGTAAATTTTAGCATAAAACAAAACAAGACAAGACCTACATGGTGTAGCTTAAGCAAGACAAGACCAACATGGTCTTCCCTTTGGGCCAACATGGTGTAGTTGTAGCTTAACCATAATGGTGTAGTTGTAGCTTAACCATAATGGTCTCTTTAGAACTACACCATAATGGTTAAGCTTCACCCAACATCGTCATGCCTTCTTGATTGAATGGTAATAGCTTAAGCCTCTAAGGGTATTAGCTTAAGCCTTTAGGTCATTTACTAGTTAGTAAATTTTCACTTAAGAAAGACAAGACCATTTTGTTCTTCCCTTCGGGCCTACATGGTCTTCCCTCTGGGTGGCCCTTTAAGCGTATTAGCTAAACACCTAACCGATAAACTAACCGGATTCCCTATATGGTAAATGCTTCATCGAAAACGCTTAAGCCTAACCTAAAGAAAATGCTTAAGCCTTAACAGTTAAGCTAATATACTTAAGCTTGGTATTAGCTTACCTATAATGGCATAGGTAAATGCTTAACCTAAAGGACCGGTAGGTTTTCACTCAACCCTTTATGGTATTAGCTGTGTGCAATTGAAAATGTTTACTTTTGGAGCTAAAGGAAACTAAGTTGTAAACATATTAGCTTTGTTCCATACGATAAACAATGTTTACCTTTACGGTTTTCTTTAGTCCTAATATCATATAGGTATTAGCATAGCACCTTAAAGGCATGTTTCCCTAAATAAAAAGGCACTAAATATCATTAAGGTAAACTAAGTGCTAAAGAAAATCTTTACAACTCAGTAAACTAACGCACTAATACATTTACGGGTTTTGCATGCATCCTTAATAAAGTGTATGTTTCCCTAAATGCTAAAGTTGTTAGGGAAACAGACACTTTAGCACAAGACCAACATGGTCTTCCCTCTGGCCCTAAAGGGAAACGATGGCTAAAGAAAACCTAAAAGGCCCACCCGGAGGGAAGACCATTAAGGTCTTGCACGTAGCTTAACCATGTTGGTCTTGCTTAAGCTACACCATGTAGGGAATGCGCTAAAGAGACCATGAAGGCATGCAACGAAGACCATTAAGGTCTTGCTTAAGCTACACCATGTAGGGAATGTGCTAAAGAAGACCATTATGGTTAATTAAGCTACACCATGTTGGTCTTGGAATGCTTAAGCAAAACTTTAGCACAAGACCTGATCTTCTTTAGTGCCTTTAGTTAGCAGGGTATTAGCATAGCACTAAATACCTTTACAGTTTTTGCTTCACCCTATTGGTTTTGCGCATTAGAAAATGTTTACAACTCAGTCAACTTACCTTTAAGGTTTTGTTTTGCGCTAAAGTTTTCTAACCCATTTGCCTTATGGAGCTAAAGTTTACGTGTTATAAAGATAATAGCTTAATATTGTTACAGTAAGCTAAGTGCCTATACCTTTACAATAAACTAACTACGTTAAGGTTTACAGACTCACCCCCCCCCCTTGAAAGAGGTGCATCAAAGCTCTCTCTCAAGTGCAAGGCCAATGCCAAGAGGGTTACATACAGCTGCGGGCAATCATTCATTAATAATATGCCTTGGGGCCTGGCCAATACCTTGGAGAAAGGTGCTATGCTAATATGTGTTGTTTTCAAAGGAAAGAGTATCTCACCCCGAAAAAACAAGTAAACGTTTAGAAAACAAACAGTAAACATAATAATTACTAATGTCTGATCGAAATGTCACGTAAGGTATTGCCTTTTTTGAAAGAGAAAATTTGGTTACGAGAAGATAGATAAAGGAGTGATTATAAGTCGAAAACGACAAAGAGTGCTTACTCATTCAACAGTCGATAAAGTTTGGTGGTAAAACACTGTTGGAAAGTAAAAAAGAGATCAAGATGGGAACATCTCACTAAGTAGTGAGGTATGATCTTACCAAATTCGACCCCTCAACCAAATTCCAATTCTTTCTCCAAGCCCCTTTGTCGATGTGGTCGGCGGGCGGCAAGAAAGAACTTGCTTTGGCTCTTACGCTTTGGTGACAGTTTGGCCATGGAGTGAGCTACTTTTAGGTCCAACCCCAATCCTATCCTATTTTCCCTAGTTTGCTTCATCAGTCTAGGTTATTCGAAGAGTAGTAAGCCTAGGTGCTATGTGCGTTAATACCATAAAGGTGCTATGCAAGCTAATACTAACTGTAAATGTTTAAGCAAATTAAGGACCTAAAGGATTAAGCTAATATTGTTAGGCGATTAAGCAAATACCATTAGTAAATAGTTTAGAAAACCAACCATAAAGGTGCGTAGCATTTACCATAATAGTTCTATGCAAGCTAATTATTGGCAGTAGCCAAAGACATAGAAGACGTGGAAGCATGTAAAGACAGAGCAAGGAGTCGGTCGAATCAATTTTTCAAAGATTTATGTTTTACAAATATTCTTCAAAACCTCCAACAGTGATTTTCATCACTATTGTAACATATGTAACATAGAAAAACCCTTTTTGTAATTTATAGCTCCATTTTGTGCAAGCCCAGGAGTCCTCGAGCTTGAGGAGTTTAGGTAGAATGAGCATACCAATTTTGGTTATTTTTAGACACCGTTTACCCTTTCAAATAGCACTTAGGACCTATTTTTTAACTATGCCGGTCACTAGATGTGAAACCGGACAAAACTAGTCTAGAATCTATAAAAAGAGCTAGAGAGCTCATTTTTGAAGTTACTTAGTGTTGGCAGATGAAGCAAGTACGAGCATACACGCAGATCTAGCACTAAGGCAACCCATTAAATTTTTCCAAACCTTACACCACGTTAAAAGTGATTCTTATCACTAAAAACCCTTGTAAATATCATTTCACCTTTTTGTAGCTCCATTTTGTACAAGCCTAGGAGTCCTCGAGCTTGGGGAGCCTTAGAAGTAGTTGCGTGCCAATTTTCATATTTTTTAGATCTCGTTTGAGCCCTAAAATAAGCCCTGGAACCTAATTTTTAACTAGGTCGGACACTAGGTCTGGACAGGGCCAAAGCTAGTCAAAAAACTATAAATAGAGATAGAGAACTCATTTTTGGGGTAGCTTCTTGTAGTTCTGAGCTTGTATGAGGATTTGGTTGCAATAGAAGTGATTCCATTGTCTTACTCTCTTTGGTCTTGCTGTATGTGCGCGTGTGTGTATGTGTGTGCATGTTAGTGTGCTTCGCACTCACACATTTGTGCCTTCACTTGCTCGAGGTCTTCATACCATCCTCATGTCTTCCCGGATTGACATTAAAGGAGGTGCTACTCATCACTGAGCTACACCAAATTTTGGCGCCGTTGCCGGGGATTCGAGCTTTGAGGATGAGCGTGTGATGGTAAGACGTAGCGAGGATGCGTTGGAATGGTAAGTAGTAGGTAAATTTCGGGTTTTCTTCTCCACCTCCATCTCCACCTCCACCTCTTTCTCCACTACATATGCCCTCTTCCTTGTCATTCTCCTCATTTGTTGTGTGCGAGGTTGAGAGAGAGCGAGCGCGTGCATTTGTGTTGTGTGTTTTTTGCATGTTTCTTGCAAGTACCAGCTCCATCACCATCTCCAGCAAGCTCAGCAGGTACATAATCTGGCGATTTTGGACTCAGGTGCAGGAGTTGCAATTGCTACAACTTCCCTTTGGAAGCATTGGGGCAAGCCAGCACTCCGACCAACGAGAATGAAATTGCAGATGGCCGATGGTCATATTGAAAGGCCCTTAGGATTGCTAGAAGGAATAACTCTCACTACATGTGGGGTTGAGTTTGAGCATACTTTTGCTATATGCAAATTTAGCAAAAACCAAGCCTACGAGATGATTTTGGGAAGGCCATTTATGCGGCAATTGCAAGTAGTCCAGGATTGGGGAACCAATTCCTTGTATTTGCAACATCTAGGTGTTACAACCAAAGTCAATCTTAAGGATTACTCTCATAGAGACGTACCGCCTATTCAATGGAATCCCATCCATAGAGCCAAAGATGAGACTGAGTCTGTGCATTCCATAGGATCCGGATCCTCGTGGATGCATGAAGACACCCACTTATGGATGTGTAAGGTAGCTGTAGAAGAAGAGAAGAGAGAGAAAGCCAGAGAGGGAGGTGCAAAAGAAAACCATAGATCACTTCAAGACCCAGCCTATGCACCTGTAGTCTTTCCTGATGAGGAATTTGAACCCCATGGCTGGGCAGAAATCCTAGCAACAATGGATGTAGCCATCAATGAAGAGTAGTGGACACCTCACTGTGATGAGGATGGCTATGACATTTCAGTCTTTTCAATAGAGTCAATCATGGGAGATGCAGTTTTAGAAGAATGCGAACCTAGCCCTGATGCATTTGAGGACGTGAGTGACTCCGATCTAGAGTCAATCATTATGGACCCACCTTTTGCATCAGATGAAGAATACTTCTATGAAGTAAAATTTCAACCCCAGAGGCACGGAGAGCTTACAAATGAGGTGAGGTTAGCCACACAAGTAGCTACTAAGAGCGGAGGAAAGAAAAGAAAGAAGAAGGAAGTCACTCCGGAGGCAGAAGAATCCTTGTTTGAGGTCCCTGCAAACTTTAAAAAATATGAGATAGACGATAGGAGAGTCATGATAAGAATGCCTAAACATGAGGCACAAGCAGGAGAACCTATGATAGCAAGGAAACCACCAAGAAAATAGTTGTAGCCATCGAGGAAGGAGAAGAAAGATGCACATACATAGGTCATGACCTTACAAAAGAGGAAGAACAAGAGCTAATAGCCTTGCTAAGAGAATACCGAGATGTATTTGCTTGGAGTTATAAGGACTTGAAAGGGGTAGACCCTGATATATGTTCACATACAATCCCCATGACCTCAGACGCGAGACCCTCGAAGCAGAAGCCCTACACATACAATGATAACTATGCTGCTAAGATCAAAAAGGAGATAGATAGACTGGTTGAAGCCGGATTCATCTATGAAATTGAGCACACTGAGTGGGTATCCCCCATTGTAGTGGTGCCCAAGAAAAATGGAAAACTGCGTGTGTGTATTAACCTTAAAAAAGTTAATGTTGCCACGATTAGAGACAGTTATCCTCTTCCTATCACTGAGCATCTATTAGAAAGGGTAGCAGGCAAAGAAGTGTACAGCTTCCTGGATGGGTTCTCTGGCTACAATCAAGTAGCCATAGCTCCAAAAGATCAGCATAAGACGGCTTTTGCCACTGACTGGGGCATATTTGCCTTTAGAGTAATGCCATTTGGGCTTACCAATGCACCAACTACCTTCCAGAGGCTGATGTGCCATGTATTTAAAGAGTTCCTGAGGAAGAACTTAGAAGTCTATGTTGATGATCTTTGTGCTCATTCTAACATTAGACAAACCCATATTCCTGAACTCAGACAAATCTTTGACAAATGTAGAGAATATCAAGTCTGCCTGAACCCCGAAAAGTGCGTTTTTATGGTCAGGCAAGGCAAGATTCTAGGACACATAGTGTCAAAGAATGGCATATCCACTGATGAAGAGAAAGTGAGAGCCATAGCGGAGTTACCTAGACCAAAGAATGTCAAGGAAGTACAAGCTTTCATGGGGCATTGTGGTTATTACCGACGGTTTATACACATGTATGCCATCATAGCAAAGCCTCTGTATGGGTTGTTGACTAACTTTGAATGGACTGACGAATGTGAGAATTCCTTCAATGAGCTTAAACGAAGATTGTGTTCAGCACCAATCTTGACCACACCCGATTGGAATAAGCCATTCCATGTCCACGTGGATGCATCAAATTATGCTATTGGGTGTGTACTCGTGCAACCTACCGATGAAGGTAATATGGATCTTCCAATTGCCTATGCTAGTAGACAGTTGAATGCAGCCGAACGAAATTATACCACTACGGAGAGAGAAGGACTAGGCATGGTATATGTAGTTAAAAAGTTTAGACATTATTTGCTTGCAAATAAGTTCAAATTTTCTACTGATCACCAAGCTCTACTGTACCTGGTAAACAAGCCATGTAATACAGGTAGATTAGTAAGATGGTTTCTCTTACTAATGGAGTATGACTTTGAGGTAGTAGTGAGGAAAGGCAGAACTCACCTGAGAGCAGATCATCTCTCAAGGCTCACATCAGGAGAAGCCCCACAAGGAGTGTCAGATGACTTACCTGATGCTTACTTGTTTAACTTGGAAGTTGTACCGCAGTGGGCTAAGCCATTAGTGCCAGTATTAACCTACGGGCCTAACCACTCAATAATGGCCACACAGGATAGAGAGGTAGTAAAAACCCAAAAGTATCACATCATGGGAGGAAGTATGTACAAGCACACGAATCAAGGGATCTTGGCTTGTTGTGTGGAAGAGGACGAGCACGCGAAGTGGTTGCAATTAGCACATGTAGGTGCATTAGAGCAACACTACTCAAAACAACGAACCCTACAAACATTGAGGAGACTTGGAGTGTACTGGCCAACTATGGAAGCAGACGTCCATACAATGTGCAAGGAATGCCCAATTTGCCGCACTAAGCCACCAGTGGAACATGCCACCCTTTATCGCGTGTCTCTAGTGCCAGATTGGAGCGAGCCATTAGTGGCGTTTCAGAGGACAAAAACATTCCCTCAAGATATGACCCTGACGAGACAAAGAAGTCTAGAACAACAGGCCCTAGATTACTCACTCATTGGTGATAATCTATACAAGTGTGGAAAAGATGGTTACCTGAGACTATGTGTTCATGAGAGTGAATATCTAAAGATCTTGGAAACTGCTCACCAGGGTGTAGCAAGAGGACACTTTGGTCCAGATAGGGTGATCAAAGCAATTCTATTTGCAGGATTTTGGTGGCCCACCCTTCACATGGATGCACATACCTATGCGAAGAGGTGTGAGATTTGTCAGCGAACCCAGTATCCTATACGCAAAGATGAGATGCCTCTGAAGCCTATGATGGGAATATGTGCATTCTCTAAGTGGGGAATAGACTTTGTGGGTCCTATTAATCCCCCAGCTAAGGGCTCACATGCTGAATATATCATCGTGGCCACAGACTATCTAACCAAGTGGGTAGAAGTGAAAGCTACTACAAAAAATGATGCTCAAACAACATCAAAGTTCTTATTTGAAAATGTGTTCACGAGGTACGGATTGCCAATAGAGCTAGTCAGTGATAGAGGGACTCACTTCTTGAATGAAGTTATTGAAAATCTGCTCCAAGAATTCCTGGTAGTACATAAGAAGTCTGCTCCCTATCACCCCCAAGCTAATGGCCAGGCTGAGAGTACAAATAAGATCTTATGCAATGTACTGACGAAATTAGTGAACAATAAACGCTCTGATTGGGACAAACAGCTACACCATGCTGTTTGGGCATACCGAGTGGCCTATAAAATGGTACTCCAAGCCACACCCTTTCAGATGGTGTTCGGTCAGAATGCGGTGCTACCCTTGGACTTTTTGATACCTACATTGAAAGTAGCACAAGAGCATGACTGGACAGGCCATGAACTCTCCTCTCGAATCTTTGATCTTGAACGTCTAGGCGAGACACGATTGAGAGCTGCAGCAGGAATCTATGCAGCGAAGAAGAGGCAAAAGGCATATTTTGATACACATGTGAAGGATAAAGGCTTGAAAGCAGGAGACCTAGTCCTAGTCTACACATTGAAGCAGCATGCACGAAAATTAGAGAAAAGAGGCTATGGACCTATGATCATAAATAGGATTTCAACTAGTGGGGCAGTACAACTAGCCACTTTGGAAGGCGACATTCTCCCTAGCTACATAAGCGGATGTAGAGTCAAGTTATACCAAGAACCCCTGACTGAAGAGATGTTAAATCGGCTCAACACTGCCAAGAAACGGAAAGAGGAGGAACAACGAATTCGAGAGGAAGCACAAGCAGAGGCCTTAGAGCGCATCCGACGAATGAAATTGAGAAGGCAAGGGAGAGATCAGCCTATGATCGACACTCAAGAGCCTCCAGGCTATCACATGGCCATGTGTGAGGCTTCAGGTGAACGTACCCATAGGATAGTGGATCGACGACCTTTTGTGACCCTAGAAGTTGGACAAGGGGACAGTACCAAGACCGTAAGAGCTTTAATTGATTCAGGAGCAGCCACTAGTGCAGTCCGGCTCTCTTATTGCCAGCAGCCGCAATTGGAGGTAAAACCCCTAGAAGCATATCTGATAGGATTAGGAGGTGTTGAAACCCCTTGCATGGGAGAGGTGGAACTTCCCCTCTACATACAAGAGGTCCTCATGCCAGCAAAAGTGCTAGTATGTGAAGACGAGGATCTTACCGAACCTCTGGTCTTGGGCCAAGACTGGATCTATGATCACGCAGTCAACCTCAACCTAAGAAGTGGACTTCTTCAGGCTTGGGTAGGCCAAAATCGTCTTACGATTGAATTAGAAAATCAAGCACTCAAACCAATAGAACAAGAACCAACTCCTGGTCCCTCCAGGAATCCACATAAAGATAATGATGCTATTCTTGTCCAAAGTTCTATGGTGCAGAGGATTCTCAATCTTACCAAAGGTACAAGAGTCAATGAGGAGTTCGCAGCTGGGCCAAAGGAGATTCTAAACATGCAGACCAAACATCATACAACACGAAGGAGGTCGTTGATCAAGAAGCAGGAGTGCCAACTAGTGCAACACGGAATACCTCGTGGTGCGAAGCAGATCTGGATATGCACGGATGGAAAACCCACAGCTCTAGTAGCAGGCTCTTGAGGAGGCAACACAAAAACCACACCATCACGGACACAAGTGAAGGAGTACCCTAGGCAACCTCCTAGGCACACCACGTCTATTTGGGTCCCTAAGCGGTCAATGAAGGCTAGCCCCAATGCTAGAATCATATGGGTGCCCAAGGCCTGTTTACATGCCCAAATAGCTCCAACTCTAGTCACTAACATAATTCATCACCCACAAGTCCTCTCGAAAAACAACGCAGGAACTCTACCTAAAGACCACCCTAACCCACACTCAACCAAACCGAGGAATGTCTGGAAATGGGTACCCAAAAGGTCCCAAATCCATTACAACCTAGTTCTTAAATCCTTGCCTGTCTTTAGCTCTAAGAGCTACGAATCCTCCATCAAGGTTTGGAGATTTAAACCGTGTGGTGTTGCTCTAGCACAATGGTGAGAACCACGTTAAGAAGCTTCACCTCCTTAATGTCAATCCGCGGAAGAGGTAGGAGTGATATGAAGATTGTGAACGTGAGATGATGTGAGAGTGAAGGTGAGAAGCACTAAAATGCACACACACATACACACACACAATGAAGAGACAAGCAAGACACAATGGAAGGTGAGAAATTAGCTCTATTACTCAAGAACACTCTTACAAGCTCCAAATAGCTCTAAGCTCACACTAGCTAACATGAACCAACCTCGAAAATGAGCTCTCTAGCTCTTTTTATAGTTTCTAGACTAGTTTTGACCGGTTTCACATCTAGTGACCGGCATAGTTAAAAAAATAGGTTCTAGAGGCTATTTGGAAGGGTAAACGATGTCTAAAAATAACGAAAATTGTTACGAGCATTCTACCTAAGCTCCTCAAGCTCGAGGACTCCTCGGCTTGCACAAAATGGAGCTATGAATTACAAAATGGGGTTTTGTCTATATTACATATGTTACAAGAGTGATGAAAATCACTGTTGGATGTTTGAAGAGGTAATAAAAACATAATTGTTTGAAAAAATGATCCGCCTGGCTCCCTGCTCCGTCTTTACATGCTTCCATGTCATCTGTGCCTCTGACTGTGCCTCTGACTGCTTCCAACACCCCCTCCCTCTCGCTTCTGTCGTCCTCGACAGAACCTTGTTGTGCGGTCTGCCGGATGTAGTTTTGTAGGAGGTCGTGAGCGAGGGTGTGCTCAGATGCTCGAATGCCTCGGGCTAGATCAGCCTCGAGCTTCTCCCAGTCGATCGGTTGCTGTTCGTCGGGTGGCGGGAGTTGATAATGCGTGGAATAAACCATTCGCTCACAGGCAAAAAGTTGCAATAAATGTGTGGGCCTGCTGATGAATACCTCGGAATGGTATTCCCAAAACCCGGTGGTGAACATCTCTTCAAAGGTTTGTTTGTAGCATGCCGGGAGGTATTTTATTCTACAGTGCCAGGCATAACACACCCGGAGCGATGGCATTGTGCTCATGTCATATACTAGATCAAAGTTACCATGCTCAAATCCCGGGGTGTTTACGTGCGGTGCCTTGACGCGTCGGAAGACTTTAAATATCATTTGCATCATGTCAAAAATTTTGACAGTCATATGCGCGGCGATATCATCCATATGCTTCAGGCGAGGGAGCCAATGACGGATTGTAGCCATCATATAACCAACAGTGGGCAACTCGGTGGGCGGCTTGAAGTAGGGGTAATTCAGCCAATCCTGACACTGCCTATTGTTTTGTACTTTGATAGCGAATGCAGTCCAGGAGCGGCGTCGTGGTACTGGTCCCCAGCAAGGATTATACTTTAAATGTAAGGGCGCTTTCACCCATGTGCTCATCATTTCTGGGTACTTCTGGAGGAGGTCTTTGCGCCAATCAGGTTGATGGATTTCTCCTCTTTGCGCATTTGGTGGTAAGTCTGCCGGTTCGAATTGTGTAGCATGCGTGGGTTTCATGTCGGTTTCTTTCTCTATAGCTAACTGATATTCAGCCATTAACATGAAGTATGGCTTATACTGCAGCTCATGCCCAGATATATAGCGTCGGGGGGCCAAATGAGCAAAGAAGGGGGATTGTAAGATTCTCTCTTCAATCATGGCCATGGCATGTAACTGTGCCTCTACTCTGGCCGAATGTGTCGTTCCAAGTTCTTCGATCGTTTTCATCCACGCGGGAGTAGGAAGTTCATAGGTCATCTGGCCTTCGGCCGTGACTTGTCCGCCTGGGATGGGTATTGGATCGTATGCTTCTTCAAACGTTTCCTCCACCGGAATGGTTATGTGCTCGTCGTCAGCTGGGATCTCCGGTGAGGAATCAGGCCGTGGTGGTGCTTCGTATACATCTATGCGTGATTGGAGAGTGGTTACCTGGGCCCGTAATGCGTTGAGTTCCTCTATGAGGTCAGGAGAGGGGTCCACAGGTTCTGGTACATCTGAGGCCACTGGTAGTTGTTGTGGTGCCGGTTCTCTGAGCTGTAGTAACTTGTGATCTTCTTTTAGCTTCTGATGCTCTTCGATCATTCGATCATAGTCCTCTAGCAGTCGAACATGGTCATCTAGCAACATCCACATCGATTTGGATGGGATTGCCTTGAATCTGCTAGGACTTAAAGGTTGTTCAGGATGGTCCAATGTCGCTTCCAAATTTTCTCTATTCTGCTCTTGGAGTCTCTGGTTCTCCTCTTTTGCTGCGGCTAGGTGCCTCCTGAGTAAACCCATGTTCCTGGTCAGCGTCGCGTTCCTAATTGTTTGGGCTCGAAGCAGGTTGTCCAGATTAGCAGTGGCTTCTTTTGTCTTCTCTTCACTTTCTAGCTCTAACTTATGATATGCCTCTCTTAGTTCTTGGTATCGCGTATTTAACGAGGCATTCTCGATCGATAATGAATTAAGCTGCGACTGCAATTCATTGGTCGTCCTCTGCAGCTGTTGATAATTGTTGCCAAGAGATGCAAACTCATCTCGTACTTGTGACATGCATGTGAACATTTGTTGAAGTGCAGTGTCTATGGTTGGCGATAATAGTAATGGAGTGCTAAGTGAGGATGTCGTGGAAGTAGATGCAGCGGGGATGGGAAATGGGGTTGGGAAGGTGGATGCAGTGGTGATCGTGGAAAATTGTGACGTACCTAAATATGATGGTGTTGTGAGTGGAGTGGCTGCTAGTGCGGTGGATGGTGATATGTCCATGTCATTGGACGTGTTAAGTGCGGTGACTGTGAAAAGCGGGGTGTAAGTGGGTGGTTGTGTAGGTGTGAAGACGGGATTTACAAATGTAGAGTAATTTACAGGGGGAATGGTTGGAGCCGCTTGGTAAAAAGGGGAAATAGGGTTTATGGTGGGTTGGGGAGGTGAAACTGGTGAGAAGGTTAGTGGGGTTAGAAAGGTGAAAGGGTGTCTTAAAGGTGGGGGGAAGGATGGGAAGGATGAAGGGGTGGAAGGGTTAGCATGTAGACGAGGCGGGGTGGGTACGGGCATGGTGGCATGAATGGGCAGGGCAAAGGGTGTGGCTATGTTGCCGTGGACAGGTGTGGAAGTGGGAGGAGCAGGTGGGTGTGCTGGGGATGCAGGATGGGTTGGTGAAACATGAGGTGAGAGAGGAGTAGATGGTGTGGATGTTATTTCAAGGATAGTGGTAGTATGTACAACAGTAGTACGAGGTGGGGAGTCAACTAGGATAGCTTCTTCAGTGAGGGGTCTTTCTGGACGTAAGCGTGCATCTTGCGCCTGGTGGGATGATTGAGCACCTACCGGAACTCGAATATATTCACCGGGCTTCGATAACAGGCGAATCCTGCGAGGGTCATATTGAGGAAGTGGCTTCCTTTGTAAATATCTCAATGCTTTGACTGGGCCGATGGATTGGACCAGTTCTCTAAACCCTCTGATGTAGACTTCTTCAAATCCTCCGGAGACTAGTTCTTGTTCGATTAGGGTCTGGCTCTCTTCTTCAGTTAATTTCTTCCGTGCCCAGACTTTCTCCATCGTACGATATAATTTCTTGATTGCCAGCGTGTAAGCTGCTGCTTCGAAAGTCTCCTCTTCATGCGTGCTGGTGTCACCGTGTGCATTGGTTTGTTGGCCTTGGCCATCTGTCTGTTCTTGTTCTTGGGAATCATGCGTGCCCTGGCTGGCTTCATTGTCACCTTCATCGTCATCTGTGGCTGTTCGTTCATCATCAGAGCTAGACACAACTTGTCCCTGTGGCAGATCCCGCGGTGTGGTAGGGTAGTTGGGGCGTTCATATTCTTGAGAGAACATTTGTGCCTCTGAAAACTGGAACTCATTTGAGAATGCATCCGGCATCTCAAAATCGAATGTTGTGTTTATTGGTTCTGCCTCCATGTGAGGTAATGGGAAAGAAAAGGCTTCCGCACCAATAGTGGTGGGAGCTTCTGCTGTCGTGGTGGTGGGTTCTGTGGTGGCAGCTGCCTGAGGTGCAGCGGCACTAGTAGTGCCCTCCGTGACCACTGGTCTAGACAACCTTATGCGAATAGGTTGCACTGTGGGAGCGGCTTCTGTCGGTGATTGTGCTGGAGAGGGTTGTGGTGATGGTGACTCTGGCACTTGGAGGCAAGGAATGGTGCCTCTCATGCGCTTACCTGCCCGTGTTCTGCTGGGCTTCCTGGCTTTCTTCGTCGTTCCTTTGAATTCTTTCAGCTCTTCTCCTGTTAATGCACGTTCAATTGGCAAATCATAGGCCAAGCACATATAAACAATTCTTGTGAGCGCACAACATCCATTAAGCACTTTCTTGCGTTCCCATCTGTGTTGTGCCAAATACGTTTGATCAATGATCCAGCTCGCCAGATCAACCGTCTGAGGTCCCGTACATGCCAAGTACAATCCAAACCATATTCTTTTATGTGGCATGGTAAATCTGTCCTGAGCGGGGAATGCGAAGTGTTGCATGCATATCCGTAGCGGCTTTGACAGCTCAGGTGTAATTGCTGAGATCTCCTCCCACTTAGTGACATCCCCACGTTTCATAGGGTCTGGAATTAATCTTTCTCGATCTGTGGGCGTGTGGGTGCCATGAATTTTGATGGCAGCTCTGATTAAATCCTTTGAGAGGTAAAACCTTTTGTAAGGTGGATCATCCACTAAAGAGGGCAAAATAAAAGTTCCTGGGATATCCTTATTCTCTGAGGCCCGCAAAGTAGTGATTAAATAATAACACCTATAAAAGTCGGGTTTGGGCAGAGGATCACTGAAATACTCCGTGAAGCCGGCTCTGGCCCAAACGTGAGTTAAGTCCTGGGTGTTCTGTAGGGCTTCGAACTCTCTGGAGAAGAATTGGTATTTTCCCCAAGTGCGGTCATCAAACGTCAAATTGGATTCAAATATAAAATCCGCGTCCGCTAAGGGTCCTGCAAGTCCCTCAAACCAGTGAGAGTTACGGTGTATCTTTTCTGTGTAGCCCATAGGTGGGTTGTCGATCGGCATGGGCCCTGGAAATCCTTGGAATTCTGGCGGTGGAGCAGTCGGGTGGGATTCTGCTAGTAACACATTGAGGGGCACCGCAGCTACACTGGGGCCTGCTCCTGATGGTCCTGCGTCAGTTTGCATGATGACTGGTGCGCTAGTGAGAAAGATCTGCTACAAAAGATTAACACATTAGCATGGAAATTAATTATGATCCCATTAAAGTGAGACCGCAATCCCTTTCCATAACTGATGCGTAACCCGTGTAGCCAAGTGCTGTGATGTGATGGATGCAATGCCACTTGCAGCACTAGTGCAGGTCTCTAGACACCTACACGTTTCAGATCACGCATACATTTCGTGATGAGACGAGATTATGAGTGATGTGTGATGATGGTGGGTGAATTTATACAAGGTTTAAAGGTTAGTGATTTATTACAAGGTTGTATGTTAGTCGGGGGGGGTAGTTTTGTCAGACATGGGGTTAGGGGAAGACGGTTGGACATTCTTCGGTATCCATTTCCTAAGAGTCTTTGAGTGGGTGGTGGGTTTCGGCTGAGGGGCAAAAGGTAGTATCGGGTGTGGTGGTATTGAGGGATGGAAAGATTTGTGAGGGGTGTATATTACATGGCTTAAGGGTTGAGCTATGATACATGATTTGAGTACCCAAATCTGCGTGGGTGTGGGTCTATGGGTAAGGTATTTCTTGGCGATCCAAATTTGTCGAATGCTCGGACCTGTAGAAGAAGGTCGAGGGGATGGTGGATACTGATTCCGTTTCTGCCCTGCCTTTTTCTTGTCGATCTCTGCTTGGTTGGAGTTCTCCGGTGCTTTTTGCCCTTTTGGCACCCATATTTGTCTGGTGCCGCTTCCTTTGGGTGGCCCAAACTGCTTTCCTTGTTGTGTCTTCTGATACTGCCGTCGGTCTGGGTTCCTTCGTCGTGGTTGACTCTGTTGTTGTTGAGGTTGAGAGGTCGGATGGACACTCTGCTTTGGAAAAGAAGGGAGATCCAACACTTGCGTGACCTGCCCATTAGGAAGTGATGCGTTCTTTAACTTTAATCTAGGCCAGTCCGCAACAAGTTTGGAAGGATGAGCACCGCAGGGTGTCGTGCTCATTTGGCCGCTGATGCAACCCACCTGACCGCTGATTGTGTCCATCTGCCCTTGCGGTTGGGTAACTGCCTCTTCTAGTTTGCAGGAAGTCCCAGGGAAGATCTCCTATCGTCCTTCTGATTGACAACTGTCTATTGCCAAGCCCGAGTGGGTTGGTGTAGACGTAGCGTGATTGAGCTGATCAAAGATCTTCCGGTCTTCCGTCGCATGTGTTTCATAGGGTCTAGGGTTACAACCGTCAGGCGGAATGCCATTAGGGAAGTCAAGCGGTATCACTCGCTTCTGCTCTAAGGTTCCAATCTGTAAGGAGCCTTGTCTAAGATTTAGGTCCACTGAGTGATCGTATAGCCAGTCTTGGCCAAGGATTAGGGGTTCTATCAGGTCGTCATCATGGCACACTAGTAGCTTCGCTGTCATGGTCAAATCCTTAATGAGGATAGGAAGGTCCACCTCACCCATGCAAGGGGTTTCCATGCCTCCTAGACCTATGAGGTATGCCTCAATTGGCCGCATTTCTATTCCTGAATCTTTATAGTGGGACCATCTAATAGCACTAGTCGCAGCACCTGAGTCAATTAAAGCCCTGAGTTCTTGGCAAGGGTTGCCGTGCTCTAGCCTAACTGTAATGAATGGTCTCCTGTCCACTATGCTAGGATGAGTGGTTGACTTTACTTGACACATGGCCATGGGATATCTGGGTGATGTTTCCAGATGGTTATAATGTTCTCTCCCTAGTCCTTGTCTTCTTAGCTTCATGCGCTTAATGCGTTCTATGGCTTCTGCTTGAGCTTCAGCTCGTATTCTGTTTTCTTCCTCCTTACGCTTCTTTGCCAATGTGAGTCGTCTAAGCATATCCTCAGTAAGAGGTTCCTGATATAGCTTGACTCTACAGCCACTAATGTAATTAGGCATTATATCTCCTTCTAAGGTGGCTAACTGTACTGCTCCACTTGTCGAAAGTCTGTTAATGATCATAGGTCCATAACCTCGCTTTTCTAACTTCCGTGCGTGCTGTTTCAGCGTATATACTAGAACTAAATCTCCTTCTTTTAGGCCTTTATCTTTCACATGTGCATCAAAATATGCTTTCTGTCGCTTCTTCGCTGCGTATATTCCTGCTGCTGCTTTCAGCCTGGTTTCTCCTAATCGTTCCAAGTCCATTATTCTCGCTGACAATTCATGGCCGGTCCATTGATGTTCTTGTGCAACCTTAAGGGTCGGTATCAAGAAGTCCAAAGGAAGCACTGCATTCTGACCAAAAACCATCTGAAAGGGAGTTGCATTGAGTACGGTCTTGTAGGCCACTCGATATGCCCAAACAACGTGGTGTAACTGTTTGTCCCAATCTGAACGTTTGTTGTTCACGAGTTTCGTCAGTACGTTACAAAGTATCTTGTTAGTGCTTTCAGCCTGACCATTGGCCTGAAGATGATATGGTGCAGATTTCTTGTGAATCACCATAAAATCCTGTAACAAATATTCAATGACTTGGTTTAGAAAGTGAGTGCCTCGATCGCTCACTAACTCTATAGGCAATCCATATCTTGTAAAGACATTTTCAAATAAGAATTTTGCAGTCGTGTGAGCATCATTCTTTTTTGTGGCTTTTGCCTCTACCCATTTGGTTAGATAATCTGTGGCAACAATAATGTATTCCGCATGTGTACCTTTTGCAGGGGGGTTGATGGGTCCTACAAAGTCTATAACCCACTTTGAAAATGCACGTCCGCCCATCATGGGTTTCAATGGCATTTCATCTCTGCGAGTAGGAAACTGAGTTCTTTGGCACACATCACATCTCTTTACATAGGTATGAGCATCCATGTGAAGAGTGGGCCACCATAATCCTGCAAAGAGAATGGCTTTGACTATCCTATCTGGTCCAAAGTGACCTCCTGCAACACCTTGGTGTGCAGTCTCTAGTATGCTCAGATAATCGCTTTCATGAACACATTGTCTTAAATATCCATCTCGTCCTCTTTTGTATAAATTATCGCCAATAAGTGAATAGTCTTGAGCTTCCTGCTCTAGACTGCGTTGTCGAGCTAAGGTCATGCCTTGAGGGAATGTGTTCGTCCTCAAGTATGTCACTAAAGGTTCACTCCAATCTGGTGTGAGAGACACGTGATATAATGTAGCATGCTCTAATGGTGGTCTTTCACAACACACCTGGCATTCTTTACACAACTTGTAGACATCTGCTTCCATAGAAGGCCAATATACTCCTAGTCTTTGCAGAGTCTGTAGTGTTCGATGTTTTGAATAATGTTTCTTTAGTGCACCTATGTGTGCTAATTGCAACCAATTCGCATGTTCCGATTCATCTACACAACAAGCTAGAATCTTTTGATTATCCTGTTTATATATGCTTCCTGCCATGATTTGGTACCTCTGAGACTTGGTAATCTCTCCTTCTTTGATCTTTATCCTAGGATTCTTGGGTCCGTATGTCAGAATAGGGACTATAGGCTTAGCCCATTCTGGTGCTATCTCAAGGTTAAACAGGTATGCATCTGGTAATTCATCCGCTACTCCTTGAGGAGCTTCTCCTGAGGTTAATCTTGAAAGGTGGTCAGCTCTAAGATGCGTCTTTCCTTTCCTGACTACCACTTCAAAATCATACTCCATGAGTAATAGAAACCAGCGTATTAGTCGTCCTGTGTTACAGGGTTTGTTGACTAGGTACAATAGGGCTTGATGATCTGTAAAGAACTTGAATTTGTTGGCCAACAAGTAGTGCCTAAACTTCTTTACTGCGTAGATCATCCCTAATCCTTCTCGTTCCGTCGTGGTGTAATTTCTTTCTTCTGCGTTCAATTGTCTGCTAGCGTAAGCTATGGGGAGATCTATGTTGCCTTCATTCGTGGGTTGTGCTAACACACATCCTATGGCATAATTGGATGCATCCACATGTACATGGAATGGCTTACTCCAATCTGGGGTAGTCAATATAGGTGCTGAGCACAAACGTCGTTTAAGTTCATTGAATGAATTTTCACATTCTTCTGTCCATTCAAAGTTGGCTAAAAGAGAGTACAAAGGCTTGGCTATGATTGCATACATGTGTATGAATCTCCTATAATAACCGCAATGGCCCATAAATGCATGTACCTCTTTCACATTAGTTGGTCTGGGTAGATCCGCAATTACCTTCACCTTTTCCTCATCCGTGGAGATTCCATTTTTTGACACAATGTGTCCTAGAATTTTGCCTTGTCTGACCACGAAAACGCATTTTTCTGGGTTCAAACAAACCTGATATTCTCGACATTTGTCAAATATTTGTCTTAACTCTGGGATATGTGTCTGTCTTACATTTGAATGAGCACATAAGTCATCGACATAAACTTCCAAGCTCTTGCGTAAGAATTCCTTAAAAACATGACACATGAGTCGCTGGAAAGTGGCGGGTGCATTTGTTAAGCCAAATGGCATCACACGAAATGAAAATATGCCCCATTCAGTGGCAAAAGCCGTCTTGTGTTGGTCTTCTGGAGCAATGGCTACTTGATTATAGCCTGAGAATCCATCAAGAAAGCTGTACACTTCCTTGCCCGCAACTCTTTCCAATAGATGTTCCGTAATAGGAAGAGGATAACTATCTCAAATCGTTGCGGCATTAACTTTTTTAAGGTTAATACACACACGCAATTTTCCATTCTTCTTGGGCACAACCACAATGGGGGATACCCATTCGGTGTGCTCAACTTCGTAAATGAACCCTGCTTCTATCAAGCGATCTATCTCCTCTTTAATCTTCGCAGCGTAGTTATCATTATACGTGTATGGTTTCTGTTTTGTCGGTTTTGCATCTGGAGTCATAGGGATTCTATGAGAACATATATCTGGATCTACTCCTTTCAAATCTTTGTAACTCCAAGCAAAAACATCTCTATATTCGTGCAATAGGGCAACTAACTCTTCTTCTTCTTCAGTCGTCAAATCATGCCCTATGTATGTGCATTTTTCTTCTTCTCCTTCTATGGCAACTATTACTTTCTTGGTTTTCTCTCGGTTATCATATACTTGTCCATCATTCGCTTTTCTATTAGGCATTCGTACCATGATTCTTCTATCTTCGATTTCATATTTCTTAAAATTCTCGGGTACTTCAAATAAAGATTCTTCTTTTTCTGTCCTGGTGTCTTTCTTCTTTCTTTTCTTGCCTTCACTCTTGTTAGTCACTTCCGTGGCTAACCTCACTTCATTCGTAATTTCCTCATGTCTCTGAGTGTGAGTCTCTACTTCGTAGAAATATTCCTCCTCTGATGCAAAGGGTGGGTCCATGATAATTGATTCTAAATCAAAATCGCTTGCATCCTCAAATGCATCAGTGTCTGGTTCACACTCTTCTAAAATTGCATCGCACATGATTGGCTCTATCGTAAAAACTGAAATGTCATAGCCATCCTCGTCACAGTGGGGTGTCCATTGTTCTTCATTGATGGCTACATCCATGGTTGCTAGTATTTCTGCCCACCCATGGGGTTCAAACTCTTCGTCTAGAAATACTACAGGTGCATATGCTGGATCTTGAAGGGTTCGTGGATGTTGTTCTGCACCTAAGGTCCTTGTTTCTAATCGTTCTTCCTCTTGTTTGGCTACTTTACACATCCATAAATGGGTATCCTCATGCAACCAAGAAGGATCTGATTCTAATGAGTGCATGGATTCCGTCTCTGCTGGTGTCTTATGGATGGTATTCCATTGTATTGGGGGTACATCTCTGTGTGAATAGTCTTTAAGATTGACTTTAGTAGTCACTCCTAAATGTTGCAAGTACAAAGAATTGGTTCCCCAATCTTGTACAATTTGCAACTGACGCATGAATGGTCGTCCCAATATCATCTCATAAGCACGATTTTTCGCAAAGTCACAAATGGCAAAGGTATGCTCAAATTCTACACCACAAGTGGTGAGAGATATGCCTTCTAGTAAGCCTAATGGTTTTTCTATGTGTCCATCAGCCATTTGTAATTTCATCCTGGTGGGTCTGAGTGCTGGCTTACCCCAACGTTTCCACAAAGCGGTGGTAGCGATGGCTACTTCGGCTCCTGAATCTAAGATGGCTTTCGTGGTGTAGCCCTGATGGGTTATTGGAAGATATGTGTTACCTTCCTCTCCTTCGCTTACATCTCCAATCTTTTCCACGGGTATCTCTGGTACCTTCTTATGTGATCCTATCTGAGAGGGTGTGGTAGCAAGCTCAGGGAATTGATTTGCTACGTGCTTCCACAATTCTGGTTTTACCTTTAACAATTCCTCCAGAGTGAGATTACACTGTACTTTGGTATTCTTGATCACTTCCGTGTTCCTAGGGATCACTGATTCTTCATTCCTCACTATTATCGTAGGTGCTCTCATACTAATAGACTTTGCTTCCCAAGGTCCTGTGAACTGAGGTAATTCTTGTAACGAATTAGATTCAAATCCTGTGGGTTCACTCAGTTGTTCCACCTCTACCTCATCATATATAGAGGGGATGTCTTGGGGAAATTGTTCCTGCAAGTCGTCTATTTCTTGAATAGGAGGATGAGTTCCTTGTTCTTATCTCCATTTCTCTTCTTGGATTTCCCTCAAAAATTCATGTGAGTACCTATGTATGGAAGACAAATTGTCTTGACTTTCTGTATTGGGAACTTGAGACAGGGATGGTGCATTCCTTTCCTGTGTCTCTGGGACAATAGGGTTCCTAGACTGATCCTTTTTCTCTTTGCTTTCTATCAAGTGTTCTAGCCTCTCCATTAGTCCTTGAAAGTGTAATTCCGGTTTTGCCATGTTATTCCAATTAAGATATCTAGAGGCTTCGAACAAAGCTTGTGCTAACTCTACCATCTTCATGCAAAGTTTAGTTCTCTCAATTTCTAGATCAGCTCGAGGGTAGTTCTTACTCATTTCCGTTACTTGAGGTCCCTCTTTTAATCTTGCCTGATATGCACGAAACATCATGTCTAGGTCTTTTGGTATGGGTTCTGCTAAAACTGATCCTGATTTCTGAGCTGGATTTTCTTGGTTTAATTCTTGTGAAGTCAATTCTTGGATTTTGGCTCTAGATTCCTTCAAACTTCCTTCCAACTCGCTTATCTTTTTACTCCATTTTCTCTTTATCCTTTCTCTAGAATCTTTCCAAGATTTTGTCTTTTTACTGCTAGATTCTGCAATTTCACTAGTTCCGGCTACTTTCTCATGATTAAGCTGTTGGTTTTGTAAGAGCGCCTGGGCTCTGGTTATAGCTTGGATAGGCACGTATGTAGGGTTGGATCCATCTGCGTTGTTTACAATACCTATCACGTTGATCGGTGTCACATTTGAAATGTTAACTGGGTTCTTAGGACAATCTTTGATTATGTGCTCTTTGCCACAATCGGCACAAAAGCCTTGGATGCTATAGTACTGTGATTGCCTTGCTATTGGGGGATGTGGACAATCCTTAATGAAGTGATCTCCTTGGCACCTAAAGCATGGTCCTCTAGGGCCCTGTGGTCTCTGTTGTCTCAATTGGGGCCGTGGGTTTGGGTTTGCGTACATCACATTAGCATAGTCTGGCTCCCAACTAGGTTCCATTGGTGGACTATCATAATGATATGTCTCCACATGTTCTGGTGACTCCGTGTAATAAGCGGGTGGACTAGTCTCATGACTAGAGTCAAAACTGTTTGAGTTCGGGTCACTTTCTGTGATCAAGGGTGAAGAAGGCACTAAGGCCCTACTTAGGTTCTCTTCTGCAGCAGCGTATTTGACTGAGATGACATTCGCTGGTGGGGGTGGCTGCTGAGCTAAGACGGGTTGAGGTCTCTGTTGAGCCTAGTATGGGTAGTTCTGAGGAGGCCTGTAGTAGTAAGGCTGAGCATTGTATTGGCCTTGATACCTACCTGGCTGCTGGTATGTTTGCGGGTAGTTCTATCTCACGATTTGTTTGTTGTATGGGCAGTCCTGAGCCGTATGATTCGTGTATCTTCTCTCAATTGTGCAATATTGGCCACTAGGGTTGGCTTGAGGTTGTGGTGCATTGGGACACACGTTTGCCAAATGATTTCCACCACAAGTGTAACAACGTACGTTAGTTGGTAGCTTGGGCACCTGTTTACTAGAAACTCCTAGTTTTTGGGCCACTTGTTCTGCTAGGTCCTCTATCGAATTAGACAATTTTGTGGATGCTAGAGAAGAACAATCTGAGTCTTTATAGACCTTTGAGAGTTCTAATTCATCTCCTAGGTTATCCTCAATGTCTATACATATTCTTACACACTCCTCTAGCGTTCTGGGTTCCTTTAGGTACACATAAGAGCGTAGTTTAGCGCTCAACAAGCCATCTAGGAACAGTGATACTTGTTTGGCTTGTGAGGGTAGCTCTTGCATTGGACATCGTTCGACATATTGTCTGAACCTACGTCCTGCCAGTCTAACTGTTTCCTGAGGGGTTTGTTTAAAGCTATGAATCAACGAAGACGTGTCATGTCTAATCCCACTTTTAGAGAATTCGGTGATGAATGACTCTAAAAAGTGATGGATGTCTCTAAATTGCCTTTGTTGCAATGGTTGAAACCAAGTTAAAGCGGTATTCTTTAACGTTAGTCCAAATGCATTGTATTGCGTGAACATGTCCTCGACTTGTTCTGCTCTTAGTACTTGCTTGAATTCTGCGACATGGTCATAGGGATCTCTTGTCCCATCAAAATAATTCTTCATGGATTTCACTAATTGAGTGGGTCTCAATACTCTTGCGTGTTCACGTGGCCTAGGTAGAGGAAAATCATCTCTACCACCTAGTATTCCATGATCTCTTTGTCTATCCGCTCTATTATTGTCCGTGGTTGTTCTATCTCTCCCTATGGGGTGATTAAAGCTTACTTCCGGTCTCTCTTTATTTCCTTCTCTTTGATGTCCATGGGCTGAGGAGGTTCCTGCCCCTTGTTGACTTGTATTCATGTTCGTTCTAGATGGAGGGAATATCAATTCACCTCTCCATGTGTATGTGCTTTTAGCGCGCTCAGGCACCACAAAGACTCTTTCTGAAGTCTCATCCAGGTATACAACCTTTCCAGGTGTATCTGGGTCCTTGAATTCATAAATTGTAATGATGCCTACCTCACCAGGGTGTTCCTTTCTGTACCTCCAAAAGGCTTCATCTGTCTCTTTATTTACAAACAACTCGGTGCTCCTGTTATCTTGAGGGATCCACTCTGGGATGAGTACTCTTGTTAATATGGATTTCCCTCTAGGTGTTCTAGGTTCTTCTACCGGTTCTTTTCCTTGAAATTTCGCTTCCGTCTCTAATTGAATTGTGCCAAACTCATTAGTATCGTTTGGCTGTGTACTTAGGACGTACATGGTTCCTTCTTTGTCTATGTAAGCGTCTCTCTCAAATTTCACCACTGGTCTTTCCAATCCAATGGGTTGATCAGGGTTGTGCAGTTGCACCACTTGCCTTCGCAAACCATCCTCATAGATGCGAGCACCTAATCGGTTGGTTCGGAGAAACTCTAATTGTGTTCTATAGGGTCCTTCAGGTTTTTCTAAATATGCTACATTAGACCCTCCTTCTGGTCTGTCTGCGCTAAATGCCATTTCTGAATCACTTGATTCTGAGCTCAACTCGTAGGGATAACTACTATTCAATTGCTGAGCCCAAGATCGTGCAGTAGTCCTTACACTTGCCTCTGATGATCTAAGGCTTCGTCGGTCCGACTTACCTATATGTTTGCCCGATCTAAGGTTCATTAATTTTCTTCCTTGCTCACTCAGTACAAACTTAGATCGTCAATGGTTCTTTGTTATTACTTTCTTGATTCTTTTTAATTTTCTTTGGATTCTTGTCTTAATGCATGCGTCAGGAATTCGACTTTCCGTTATAATTTTGAATTCTCGTTCCGTCAGACTTATGTTCTTTCCTTTAGGTTTTCGTCACACACCTTTATCTTTAGTCTTGAACTTGAAAGAATTAGGTATCTTGAACTTTAAGCGTTCCTATTGTCGTTAATCCACAATGCTAACGTTTAGCCTAAGCTAAGAATTGACTGAGGGGGTTGAGTAATCTTCCAACCTCGAGTCGGCTTTTCTGGTTGCTCTGATGCCCAAGAAGCCGTGCTTCCCAAGCTTTACTGTCTTCACTGCCTTGCTTGCTTGCCTTTGATTGCCCTTGCTAGACCTAGAAAAATTTCCAATATTAGACCAATTCACAATTGAATGATCAAGCACTTGAGCATATACACCTTTTAGTCCCTTCCCTTTTGCCCAATATTTTCAATGTGTGCCCCCCTGGCTTCCTAGTCCCAAACTAGGTGAACCTTAAAATAGCTTATCCAAAAATAGATGTATTCTTTATGAAAAAAACAGTTGAGGTCACGTAGTACTCGTCACGAGCTTTCTAACGAGCTATTAAGCTCAAAAAACGGACTTCGGATGAAAAAGTTATGAGCGTTCAGGCCCTGGGGGGTAAAAACTGACAATCAGGTTTTCCCTCAAATATGAGCTAAGGGGTCTCCTATGAGTCTAATGGTCCAAAAATTTCTCAAAAATACCCCCAAAATTGGTCAAAAAATGGAACCCTAAATTTGCGATGGGGGTGGACAATCGCGATGGTCTGGGACCGTCGCGATGGTCCAAGCGAACCGTCGCGATGGTCCAAGCGAACCGTCGCGATGGCGTGGAATTTGGACAATCGCGATGGCGCGAAAAGATGAACCGTCGCGATGGCCCAAAGTGAGTGATCGCGATGGCGTGGAAATGGACCGTCGCGATGGTCCGAAAAATGAACCGTCGTGATGGCGTGATCAGGCGGACAATCGCGATGGCACGGTCAACGGTCAAAGGTGAACAATCGCGATGGTCCGGGGTGACCCGTCGCGATGGTCACAAGTGCGATGGCGTGAGCCAATCGCGATGGTCCGATTTTGGGCTGTTGCGATGGTCCAAAAAATGAACCGTCGCGATGGTCTATCGTGACACGTGGCACTGTCGTGGCGATGGCATGAGCCAATCGCGATGGTCCGGGGTCAGCTGAACAATCGCGATGGTCCGAGTGGACCGTCGCGATGGCTCAAGTGAACCGTCGCGATGGTCCGAGGTGACCCGTCGCGATGGTCCGGCCGAGCCGTCGCGATGGCGTGAGCCTATCGCGATGGTGCGACACAATCGCGATGGTCCGAGCCAATCGCGATGGTCCACCAAAGTGTGAATTTTTGGGATGCAAAAGTGGATTCGTAGATGCGCAAGGGTCGCCTACCTCGTGGTGTGGTCGCCTACCAAGAATTCCGAAGGTTGCAAACCATCGCGATGGTCCGCCACACTCGGCAGATCTTTGACAGAGAGTAAATTTTTACCTTTTCCAAGCTTTCCTGATGCACTGGAGCTCTGTACCTGCAAGAAAACTCAAGAAAACACAAGCACACACAAGCACAAAAGTTCTCTCTCGCTCTCTCGCATGCACAAATGAGGGGAAATGAGGTGAATGGGTGGATATGGTGAATTTTCTGATTTTTTTTTTTTTGGAGATGAAGATGATGATGCGATGATGAAGATGGAGTGTGGGGAAGGTGAAAAACACTAAAAACTAAGTAAAAACAACAACAAAAACTGAAATTTTTACCTTCCAACGCCACTTCTTGCTATACTCTTACCATCACACATTCGTCCTAGACTCGATCCCTGGCAACGGCGCCAAAATTTGGTGTTGCTCTAGCACAATGGTGAGAACCACGTTAAGAAGCTTCACCTCCTTAATGTCAATCCGCGGAAGAGGTAGGAGTGATATGAAGATCGTGAACGTGAGATGATGTGAGAGTGAAGGTGAGAAGCACTAAAATGCACACACACATACACACACACAATGAAGAGACAAGCAAGACACAATGGAAGGTGAGAAATTAGCTCTATTACTCAAGAACACTCTTACAAGCTCCAAATAGCTCTAAGCTCACACTAGCTAACATGAACCAACCTCAAAAATGAGCTCTCTAGCTCTTTTTATAGTTTCTAGAATAGTTTTGACCGGTTTCACATCTATTGACCGGCATAGTTAAAAAAATAGGTTCTAGAGGCTATTTGGAAGGGTAAACGATGTCTAAAAATAACGAAAATTGTTACGAGCATTCTACCTAAGCTCCTCAAGCTCGAGGACTCCTCGGCTTGCACAAAATGGAGCTATGAATTACAAAATGGGGTTTTGTCTATATTACATATGTTACAAGAGTGATGAAAATCACTGTTGGATGTTTGAAGAGGTAATAAAAACATAATTGTTTGAAAAAATGATCCGCCTGGCTCCCTGCTCCGTCTTTACATGCTTCCATGTCGTCTGTGCCTCTGACTGTGCCTCTGACTGCTTCCAACACCGTGTATCAAACCCCCTGACCCAATCGTGTAAATCCATCCACCCTGATGAAGGTGCATTCTGAGTCCATTGCATAACCAAAGTATGCATCTAGGATAACACTAACCTCTAATAACCACTCACATCTATCACAAACACTTCACCTCTAACCACTAACCATCGGGATTGTCATGTTAGTATAGTGGAGGGAACACCGTTATATCCTGTTTCCTATGCAACACTAATGTGCTTTCTTCTTCCAGCAGATAAGCATCAGAAGTATCATGGCAGCAGTAGCAGGAACAAGCTCCCAGGCGGGCACTGGTAATCAAAGCAATTGGGATACCATGCCTATGGAAGTCCCACTGACAGCAAGGCCTGAAGAGCTTTTGAACGTAAGAAGAATTCCTATCTCAGATCCACCAAATGGCCTAACAGAAAGAGTGAAGGGGCATTCTCACTGGTTCAATGAGATGCCTGGAGACTTGGGAGATGCCGACCACATCTGGGAGTCAAAGTTGGAATTCGGTGGAGTCTGGTGGACATTTCAATTCTTCTCGAGAGAATTTGAAACATTACAGAATACAGATCCTCTTCAGAATATTTGGCAGAAAGCGAGTTTGCAAGACTACTTTAGTACAGCTTTGCCTAGGCCGGATTTTCTTAGGTGCTACTATTTGATAGCCACACTGAAGCCGACTGGAGATAAGGATCATTCAGGCACATTCTTGGTACCCTCTCTATCAAACCAGGAAGAAATGAAGAAGTTTGAGTTGAATGTTACTTTAATCAGGGAAGCTCTTCAAATGTATGGCACCCACATTCCCTCTGATCGAGATCCTTTGATACCAGAGTCGATGAAGAACAACAAAATCAAGAAGTTAAAGGAAATGTGTGCCCTCACCCCCAACATTGCCATACCCCTGCGGATGTGCCTTCAGCACTTCGCATTTCCAGCTCAAGACCGCTTCACCCAACCACATAAGAAAATATGGTATGGATTGTACCTAGCAGAGACTGGAAGCTTGCCAATTAAAATGCCTGTATGGATCTTGGACCAGCTATATGAAGCAGGCAAGCGGGGCGTGAGGAAGCATACCTTGAATGGCTGATGTGCATTACCAGAATTATCTATAGATGCCTTGCATATGATGTACCAATCCCAAGGGCCCTCAAATATTCACAACTAGAATTCTTCAAGGGGCGGAAGTCAGGAGTACAACCTACAAAAAGAATGCGTGGCTTGCTTTCCCAGGTTCTCATTCCCCGTGAGGCCGCCACAGAAGCCTCCCCTAGAAAAGAGGCCCGAGTAGACCCTTTCACCATCCATCTCCAAGGAACACAATCAGGCGATAGGATACAACCCACTCCATCTGCCCCTCCACTACCCACCGATGCTGAGTTTGCATCCATGGCCACATTAGCAGAGGATCCCAATTTTGACTTTGAAAACTTCCTGCAGAATGCCAACCTATCTGATAGTGAGTGTTTTTCTGACCATGCCGATCCTAGATCATCATCCCAAAGAGAACAGCCACAAGGAGAGGCAAGAAGGGTACATTGGGAAGATGAGACACAACATCCTCATACTCAAAGTACACAGAATCAGGAAGAAGCACGAGGAAATGAGCCAGAGGGTAGTGAAGAGGAAGCTCCTGCCTACATGGCACAACTCAAACGGCTCTACAAGACAATCAAGCAGGTACAAAAAAGACACAAGTTATCGGAAGAAGCAAATAGAGCACTAGTGAACCAGATGCTGCAAGCGGAGAATGTCGACCCGCATTTTGTCGAATCATTGAATCTCTTGGCAGAAACATGTGGAATAGGAGAAGCCATGAGGACCATGGTTTATCGTGATACCCCTCCATATGACCAACGAAGGATCGATACAAGACCTCGATGGGGAAAAATGATTCAAATGGAAGTCTCTACCGCACTGCCTACCACAACCTCAGAAGATGTTCACATGACCAGCCCAACTCCCAGTGAGGAACCAGATGTAAATACACAGATACCATCTCCACCATCACCTCCCAGCCAGCCCTCAGCACCCTTCCCCACTAGTCTTCCTGAACAACCAATAACCACCCATGATGAAACCATGATACACACCACTACTCATCTATCCTTCCATTTACCTACATCCACCACTTCCACCCAATTTTTTGAATCCCATATAGGTCATCCTGCCACCGATCAAAAATACTCCAACAAGTCGAGAATTATAATAAAAAATCCCTTCCCCAACCCCACTCCCCCACATTCACTGCCACCACTAACACACCACCTACCGTTCCCGTATTCACAATTCACATTTCACACACTATCACATCCAATTCCATGGATATTTCACCATCCACAGAAGCACCCACCACCACGTCTGTTCCACCATCATCACATTTCACTTCACTCATAGGCACATCATCCACTTTTCCCTTTCCCATTTCCCGACCCTTTGCATGTTCCACCTCTACCCATGCATCCACATCATTTAGTAATGCACTAGACACCATGGTTGAAGCGGCCACTCAGCTTAAGCAAGAGTATAAGTTATTGGAAGAAAATAACTTGGAGCTGTGCAATCTCTCAGCTCAACTCCAGGCACGCGTCGATGCCTTGGAACTAGGTAATACAACACTACAACACCAAGTGACTACCCTCCAACAATCGAATGCAGAACTGGAAGCTAAGCATACAGAGACAGGTAAAGCTATGGAGGAACAACTCAGAGATCAATTCGGCCGCAACGCTAGATTACAAAGAAACATGACTCTACTTCGTCGACACTTAGCAGCAGCTCAAGAAGAAAACCGAAGGCTACAGCAGCAAAACCACGAGAATCTAGAAGCAGCCATGGAAAATACCCCTGGAGCATCTATAGACCCTGCCCAATTCCAAGCGGTTCCCTCAAAACACATTCAGCAAGCATTAGAAGCGTATGCAACCCTCTTGGAGGCACATGACCAGTTGGCAGACCAAGTCAAGGAATTACAAAGAACCCAAGTGCCTACACAACATCCACTCAAATCTACAGAGACGGTCGATGCCGCTACTTCACCAGAACCTGAATCTTCAACAACCAATGAGGTATTTGAGCTATGACAACAGGTTGCAGAATTAAAAATCAAGTTGTTACAGTATGAACGACCTCCCTCTCCACCTGATCAAACCATAGAAGAAGAAACAGTAGTCATTCCAGTGGAGGAGACCTTTGAAGACAACTATGAGCCTCAACCCCTTCCAGGAGGCAGAATTACGGAGGAAGGCCAAGACACATATGAGGAGCCCCCGTCGGCATGGATGAAGCAGGTAGAGGAGATGTGCCACACTCACGAAGAGCGCATAGCAACTCAGATGCTGGCCATGAAAACCATTGAGGAGTCCATACTCAAGTCTGAATATTTCTCGAACTTGGCTCCTAAATGATTGATCACCAGTTCGGAGTTACAATATAAGCCCTATTTTGTACTGCTGGCTGACTATAATGCTGAGATCAAACGCATAACCAACTAGTACCCTACGTTCCCAACACAGTTTGAACCCGAAGACATTCCAGAGGCAGCCAGAAAGGGGGCCATATTCCAACCCATATGGAGGCAAAAGTTATGGGAGACCTATCCGGAGATGTTACGAACATGGGATCACGCTCCCATGCATTTGAAGTATAACCCTTGCTTTGGGCCAGTACAAAGAAGAAGATCATGGAAAGCATTCTCCATCAAAGGTTCAGAACAACGCAAATTGTAAAGAATGGCTCAATTACCCCGCAATCGCACCCCCAACCGGCACACCTACACTATCATACATGATAGCCACCATCAGACATTGGTTGCCACGCCTCCACCCCATGCCGGATGTCGTCGCTCAAATGATGCTCAAAATTTTGGACATGATGCAAGTGGTGCTAAAGACCTTTCAAAATGTACGTAACATCCAGCCTTCAATTCCGGGCTTCCTCAATGGTAATTATGATTTGCTGTATGACATGAGCACGACCCCGAGCGTTCGAGTAGCTTACGCATGGCATGCACGAATAAGATATCTTCCTGCCTGTTACAAGCAAACCTTTGATGATATGTTCACCACGGGGTTTTGGCAGTCACACTCAGAAGTGTTCGCACCGCGCCCAACCCACCTGCTACAACTATTTGCGTGTGAACAAACCATGCACTCGGAGCTCTACACCACACCACAGCCTGATCTGCTAGGAGCAGTCAATTGGGATGCCCTCCATAGAGATTTGGTCCGGGGACTACGCATGAAGGAACAAGAAGTGGAAACCGACCTCTTGCAGAAGTACATTGATCAAACAATGGAGCAAAGGTCTGTCAGAGGCGACAGACGCTAGGGGGGGGAGAGTGTTGGCAGATGAAGCAAGTACGAGCATACACGTAGATCTAGCACTAAGGCAACCCATTAAATTTTTCCAAACCTTACACCACGTTAAAAGTGATTCTTATCACTAAAAACCCTTGTAAATATCATTTCACCTTTTTGTAGCTCCATTTTGTACAAGCCGAGGAGTCCTCGAGCTTGGGGAGCCTTAGAAGTAGTTGCCTGCCAATTTTCATATTTTTTAGATCTCGTTTGAGCCCTCAAATAAGTCTTGGAACCTAATTTTTAACTAGGCCGGACACTAGGTCTGGACAAGGCCAAAGCTAGTCAAAAAACTATAAACAGAGATAGAGAGCTCATTTTTGGGGTAGCTTCTTGTAGTTCTGAGCTTGTATGAGGATTTGGTTGCAATAGAAGTGATTCCATTGTCTTACTCTCTTTGGTCTTGTTGTATGTGCGCGTGTGTGTGTATGTGTGTGCATGTTAGTGTGCTTCGCACTCACACATTTGTGCCTTCACTTGCTCGAGGTCTTCATACCATCCTCATGTCTTCCCGGATTGACATTAAAGGAGGTGCTACTCATCACTGAGCTACACTTAGTGTTAGTTAGTGTGAGCTTAGAGCTAATTTGAGCTTGTAAGAGTGTTCTTGAGTAATAGAGTTGATTTCTCACCTTCCATTGTGTCTTGCTTGTCTCTTCATTGTGTGTGTGTATGTGTGTGTGCATCTCTATGCTTCTCACCTTCACTCTCACTTCATCTCACGTTCACGATCTTCATATCACTCCTATCTCTTCCACTGATTGACATTAAGGAGGTGGAGCTTCTTAACGTGGTTCCCACCATTGTGCTAGAGCAACACCAAATTTGGCGCTGTTGCCGAGGATGGAGTCTAGGACGAATGTGTGATGGTAAGAGTATAGCAAGAAGTGGCGTTGGAAGGTAAAAATTTTAGTTTTTGTTGTTGTTTTTACTTAGTTTTTAGTGTTTTTTACCTCCCCCACACTCCATCTTCATCACCGCATCATCATCTTCAACTCCAAAAAAATCAAAAAATTCACCATATCCACCCATTCTCCTCATTTCCCCTCATTTGTGCATGCGAGAGAGAGAGAGAGAGCTTTTGTGCTTGTGTGTACTTGTGTGTTTTTGAGTTTTCTTACAGGTACAAAGCTCCAGTGCATCAGGAAAGCTTGGAAAAGGTAAAATTTCACTTTCTGTCAAAGATCTGCCGAGTGTGTCAGACCATCACAATGGTCTGCCAACTTCAGTATTTTTGGTAAGCGAGTTCATAAGCGTGTAGGCGACCCTTGCGCATATAGGAATCTAAACTTGCATTTGCAAAATTCATACTTTGGTGGACCATCGCGATTGGCTTAGACCATCGTGATTGTGTCACACCATCGCGAATGGCTCACGCCATCGCGACGGCTCGGTCGGACCATCGTGACGGTCTCGCACCATCGCGACGGCTCACTTGAGCCATCGTGACGGTTCACTTGGACCATCGTGACGATCCCGTCGACCCCACGCCATCGCGATTGGCTCATGACATCGCGTCGATGCTGCCACGTGGCAAGCGAGACCATCACGACAGTCCTAGACCATCGCGATCATCTCAGACCATCACGATTGTCCACCCCAAACGCATTTTTAGGGTTTGATGTTTTGGGCAATTTTGGGGCTATTTTTGGAAAATTTTTGGGTGATTATACTCATAGGAGACCCCTTAGCTCATATTTGGAGAAAAACCTGTTTGTCAGTTTTTACCCCCGAGGGCTTTCATCCGAAGTCCGTTTTTTGAGCTTTATAGCTCGTTAGAAAGCTCTCTACAAGTACTACGTGACCTCAATTGTTTTTTTCAAAAAGAATAAATTGATTTTTTGAGAGGATAGTTTTGAAGTTGACATAGTTGGGACTAGAAAGCCAGGGGGCATTGAAGTTTTTGGGCAAAAGGGAAAGGACCTTTAAGGGTGTATCTACTCAAGTGCTTGATCATCCATTTGTGAAATTGGTCTAGGTCTAGCAAGGGCAATCAAAGCAAAACAAAGCAAGGCAGTGAAGAACGCAAAGCTTGGGAAGCGCGACCTCTTGGGCATCAGGGCAACCAAAGCAATTGACTCGAGGTTGGAAGATTACTCAACCCCCTCAGTCAATTATTAGCTTAGGCTAAAACGGTAGCATTGTGGATTGGATTAACGACGATAGGAACTCATCAAGTATAAGAGATTTAATTTATCAAGTCTAAGACTAAAGATAAAGGTGTGTGATACGAAAACCTAAAGGGAAAGAATCTAATTTTGATGGAACGAGAACTCAAAAGTACCATAGAAAGTCGGATTCTTGATGCATATAGTTGGACAAGAATTTAAAGGAATTTAAAAAGAATCAAGAAAGTAAGAATAAAGAATAATTGATGATCTGAGCGTGTACTGAGTGTGCAAGGAAGAAAATTCATGAACCTTAGATCGGGCAAACACATAGGTAAGTCAGACCGACGAAGCCTTAGATCATCAGAAGCCAGTGTAGGAACCACTGCACGATCCTGGGCTCAACAATTGAATACTAGTTATCCCTACGAGAGCTCAGATACGAGTGAATCAAAAATGGATTTTTAGCATGGAGAGACCAGAAGGAGGGTCAAATGTAGCATATTTAGAAAAACCAGAAGGACCCTATAGGACTCAGTTAGAATTTCTCCGAACCAACTGCTTAGGTGCTCGCATCTATGAGGATGGTTTGCGAAGACAAGTGGTGCAGATGCACAATCCTGATCAACCCATTGGATTGGAACGTCCAGTGGTGAAATTCGAGCAAGACGCGTACATAGACAAGGAAGGAACGATGTACATCTTAAGTATGCAACCAAACAATACCAATGAGTTTGGCGTAATTCAGTTGGAACGGATGCGAGAGCACAAGGAAAAGAACCATCAGAAGAACCTAGAACACCTAGAGGGAAATCTGTACTGACACGAGTACTAGTTCCAGATTGGACCCCTCAAGATAACAGAAGCATAGAATTGTTTGTGAACAAAGAGACTGACGAAGCATTTTGGAGATATAGAACGAAACAACCAAGTGAGGTAGGCTCCATTATAATTTATGAGTTCAAGGACCCTGATACACCTGGAAAGGTTGTATACCTGGATGGGACTTCAGAAAGAGTATTTGTGGTACCTGACCATGCTAGAAACACATACACATGGAGAGGTGATTTAGTCTTCCCTCCATCTCGAGCAAATGGAAATGCGAGCCAACAAGGGGCAGGAACGTCCTCAACCCATGGCATGCAAAGAGAAAAGAACGAAGAAAGACCGGAAGTAAGCTTCAATCATCCCATAGGAAGAGATAGAACCGCCATAAACACGAACAGAGTGGATAGACAAGGAGAACCTAGAATTCCAGGTGGTAGAGATGATTTTCCTCTACCCAAACCACGTGAACACGCAAGAATATTAAGACCCACTTAGTTAGTGAAATCCATGAAAAACTACTTTGATGGGACAGGACTTAGGAGATCCCTATGACCATGTTGCTGAATTTAAGCAAGTGCTAAGGGCAGAACAAGTTGAAGACATGTTCACGCAATATAACGCATTTGGACTAACGTTAAAGAATACAGCTTTAACTTGGTTCCAACCATTGCAACAAAGGCAATTTAGAGACATCCATCACTTTTTAGAGTCATTCATCACAGAATTCTCTAAAAGTGGGATCAGACATGACACGTCTTTGTTGTTTCATAGTTTCAAACAGACTCCTCAAGAAACAGTAAGACGAGCAGGACGTAGGTTTAGACAATATGTTGAAAGATGTCCAGTACAAGAGTTACCTTCACAGGCCAACAAGTGTCGTTGTTTTTAGATGGCCTGTTGAGCTCTAAACTACGCTCTTATGTATACTTGAAGGACCCCAGAACGCTAGAGCAATGTGTAAGAATTTGTATAGACATTGAGGACAACTTAGGAGACGAGCTTGAACTCTCGAAAGTCTATAAGGATTCAGATTGTTCCTCTCTAGCATCCACAAAATTGTCTAGCTCAATAGAGGATCTAGCAGAAAAAGTGGCCTAGAAACTAGGAGTTTCTAGTAAACGGATGCCTAGGGTAACAACAAACAAGCGTTGTTACACTTGTGGTGGTGATCATATGGCAAACGTGTGCCCCAATGCAACACAACCGCAAGCCAACCCTAGTGTCCAATACTGTACAATTGAGAGAAGATACACAAATCACACGGCTCAAGACTTCCCTTATAACAAACAAGCAGTGAGACAGAACTACCCACAAGCATACCCGCAGCCAGGTAGGTATCAAGGCCAATACAATGCTCAAACTTATTACTATAGGCCTCCTCAGAACTATCCATATCAAGCTCAACAGAGACCTCAACCTGTTTTAGCTCAGTAGCCACCCCCACCAGCAAATGTCATCTCAGTTAAATACGCTCTTGTAGAAGAGAACCTAAGTAGGGCTTTAGTGCCTTCTTCACCGTTGATCACAGAGAGTGACCCAAAATCAAAACAGTTTTGACTCTACTCATGTAGATAGTCCACCCGCGTATTACACAAAGTCACCAGAACACATAGAGACGTATCAACACGATAGTCCACCATTGGAACCTAGTTGGGAGCCCGATTATGCTAATGTGATGTACACAAACCCAAATCCACGGCCCCAATTGAGACAGCAAAGACCACAGGGCCCTAGAGGACCATGCTTTAGGTGCCAAGGAGATCATAAAGGATTGCTCACATCCTCTGACATCAGGACAATCACAATACTATAACATACAAGGATTTTGTGCCGATTGTGGTAAGGAACATATCATCAAAGATTGTCCTAAGAACCCAGTTAACGCTTCAAATGTGACACCAATCAACGTGATAGGTATTGTAAACAACGCAGATGGATCCAACCCTACATACGTGCCTATCCAAGCTATAACAAGAGCCCATGCGCTCTTACAAAATCAACAGCCTAATGCTGAGAAAGTAGCCGGAAGTAGTGAAGTTAGAAGAATCTAGCAGTAAAAAGACAAAATCTTGGAAAGATTCCAGAGAAAGGATCAAGAGAAAGTGGAGTAAAAACATAACTGAGTTGGAAGGAAATCTCAAGGAATCTAGAGCCAAAATCCTAGAATTGACTTCAGAAGAATTGAATCAAGAAAACCTAGCTCAAAAATCAGGATCAGTTTTAGCGGAACCCATATCGGAAAACCTAGACATGATGTTTCGTGCGTATCAAGCCAGATTAAAAGAAGGACCTCAAGTAGCGGAAATGATTAAGAACTACCCTCAAGCAGACCTAAAAATTGAGAGGACTAAACTTTGCATGAAGATGGTAGAATTAGCACAAGCAATGTTCGAAGCCTCTAGATATCTAAATTGGAATAACATGGCAAAACCGGAACTACACTTTCAAAGACTGATGGAGAGGCTAGAATACTTGATTGATAGCAAAGAGAAAAAGGATCAGCATAGGAATCCTAGTGTCCCAGAGACACAGGAAAGGAATACACCACCCTTGTCTCAAGTACCCAACACGGAAGGTGAAGAAAACCTGTCTTTTATACATAAATATTCACATGAACTTTTGAGAGAAATCCAAGAAGAGAAGTGGAGAAAAGAACAAGGAACTCATCCTCCTATTCATGAAATAGAGGACTTGCAGGAGCAATTTCCCCAAGACATTCCCTCTATTTACGATGATGTAGAGGAAGAACAACTGAGTGAACACACAGGTTTTGAATCCAATTCTTTACAAGAATTACCTCAGTTCACAGGAGCTTGGGAAGCAAAGTCTATTAGTATGAGAGCACCCACGATAATAGTGAGGAATGAAGAATCAGTGATCCCAAGAAACACGGAAGTGATAAAGAATACTAAAGTACAGTGTAATCTCACCCTAAAAGAGTTGTTAAAGGTAAAACCAGAACTGTGGAAGCATGTAGCAAATCAATTACCTGAGCTTGCTACTACTCTCTCACAGATAGGAACACACAAAAAGGTACCAGAGATACCCGTAGAAAAGATCAGAGATGTAAGCGAAGGAGAGGAAGGTAACACTTATCTTCCAATAACCCATCAGGGCTACACCACGAAAGCCATCTTAGATTCAGGAGCCGGAGTAGCCATCACTACCACTGCTTTATGGAAACGTTGGGGTAAGCCAGCATTAAGACCTACCAGGATGAAGCTACAAATGGCTGATGGACACATAGAAAAACCATTAGGATTACTAGAAGGCATATCTCTCACCACTTGTGGTGTGGAGTTTGAGCATACCTTTGCCATTTGTGATTTTAGTAAAAATCATGCTTATGAGATGATATTGGGACGACCATTTATGCGTCAGTTGCAAATTGTACAAGATTGGGGAACTAATTCTTTGTACTTGCAACATTTAGGAGTAACTACCAAGGTCAATCTTAAAGACTATTCACATAGAGATGTACCCCCAATACAATGGAATACCATCCATAAGACGCACGAAGAGACAGAATCGGTACACTCGTTGGAATCAGACCCCTCATGGTTACACGAGGATACTCATCTATGGATGTGTAAGGTAGCCAAACAAGAGGAAGAACGGTTGGAAGCCACGACCTTAGGTGCAGAACAACATCCACGAACCCTTCAAGACCCAACTTATGCACCTGTAGTATTTCCAGATGAGGAGTTTGAACCCCATAGTTGGGCAGAAATCCTAGCAACCATGGATGTAGCCATCAATGAAGAACAATGGACACCCCACTGTGACGAGGATGGCTAGGACATTTTAGTTTTCATGATAGAGCCAATCATGTGTGATTCAGTTTTAGAAGAATGTGAACCTAATTGATGCATTTGAGGATGCGAGTGATTTGGATTTAGAGTCAATTGTTATGGACTCACCCTTTGCATCAAAGGAAGAATATTTCTATGAAGTAGAGACTCATCCTCAGAGACACGAAGAAATCATGAATGAGGTAAGATTAGCCACACAAGTGACTGACAAAAGTGAAGGAAAGAAAAGAAAGAAGAAAGAAACCATGTCAGAAACAGAAGAATCTTTATTTGAAGTACCCGAGAACTTCAAGAAGTATGAAATAGAAGATAGAAGAATAATGGTACGAATGCCTAACAGAAAAGCTGAAGTTGGAGAAGTATATGATAATCGAGAGAAAACCAAAAAAATCATAGTAGCCATAGAAGGAGAAGAAGAAAAATGTACATACATTGGGCATGATTTGACGAATGAAGAAGAATTAGTTTCCCTATTGCGCGAATATAGAGATCTTTTCGCTTGGAGCTACAAAGATTTGAAAGGAGTAGATCCGGACATATGTTCTCATAGAATCCCTATGACTCCAGATGCAAAACCTATGAAACAGAAACCATACACGTAAAATGATAATTACGCTGTGAAGATGAAAAAGGAAATAGATCGTTTGATAGAAGCAGGATTCATTTACGAAATTGAGCATACCGAATGGGTATCCCCCATTGTGGTTGTGCCCAAGAAGAACGAGAAATTGCGTGTGTGTATTAACCTTAAAAAAGTTAATGCCGCCACGATTAGAGACAGTTATCCTCTTTCTATCACGGAACATTTATTGGAAAGAGTTGTGGGTAAGGAAGTTTACAGCTTTCTCGATGGTTTCTCAGGCTATAATCAAGTAGCCATTGCTCCAGAAGATCAACACAAGACGGCTTTTTCCACAGAATGGGGCCTATTTTCATTTCCTGTAATGCCTTTTGGCTTAACAAATGCACCCGCTACTTTCCAGCGACTCATGTGTCATGTTTTCAAGGAATTCTTACGCAAGAGTTTGGAAGTTCATGTCAATGACTTATGTGCGCATTCGAATGTCAGGCATACTCATATCCCAGAGTTAAGACAAATATTTGACAAATGTCGAGAATATCAGGTTTGTTTGAACCCAGAAAAGTGTGTTTTCATGGTCAGACAAGGAAAAATTCTAGGAAACATTGTGTCAAAGAATGGAATCTCTACGGACGAAGAAAAAGTGAGGGTGATTGCAGATCTACCTAGGCCAAACAACATAAAAGAGGTACAAGCATTTATGGGACATTGCGGTTATTATAGACGATTCATACACATGTATGCAATCATAGCTAAGCCTCTGTACTCTCTTTTGACCAAGTTTGAATGGACAGATGAGTGTCAGAATTCATTCAATGAACTCAAACGACGTTTGTGCTCAGCACCTATTTTGACCACCCCAGATTGGAGTAAGCCATTCCATGTACATGTGGATGCATCCAATTATGCCATAGGATGTGTGTTAGCACAACCCACGAATGAAGGTAATATAGACCTCCCCATAGCTTACGTGAGCAGACAGTTGAATGCAGTAGAAAGAAATTACACCACTATGGAACGAGAAGGATTAGGAATGATCTACGCGGTAAAGAAATTCAGGCATTATTTGTTGGCGAATAAGTTCAAATTCTTTACAGATCATCAAGCATTATTGTATTTAGTCAATAAGCCATGTAACACAGGACAACTAATATGTTGGTTTCTATTACTCATGGAGTATGATTTTGAAGTAGTAGTAAGAAAAGGAAAGACACATCTCAGAGCTGACCACCTATCGAGACTAACCTCAGGAGAAGCACCTCAAGGAGTAGCGGATGAGTTACCCAATGCATATTTGTTTAACCTTGAGATAGCACCAGAATGGGCTAAGCCGATAGTCCCTATTCTCACATATGGACCCAAGAATCCTAGGATGAGGATCAAGGAAGGAGAGATTACCAAATCTCAAAGATATCAAATCATAGCAGGAAGTATATATAAACAAGATAGTCAAAAGATTCTTGCTTGTTGTGTAGATGGATCAGAACATGCGAATTGGTTGCAATTAGCACACATAGGTGCATTAAAGCAACATCACTCGAAACATCGTACTTTGCAGACTCTGCATAGACTAGACCCTCCCATCCATCCAGTCTCTCCCATACACCCTCCTTCTCTCAGAACATCCACCTCCTTCCACGGCAAAGTAGCAAAAGCCCTTGTCACATCCATTCCTCTCACCATGTCCGCACCCACTCAACCTAGTCTACCCCCTAGAACTTCTATGTTTCTCTCCAGTCCAATTTTCCCCCCATCCTTCCTATCCTTCCCCACACCTCCAAGACCCCTTTTCCCATTCCCACCTCCATTAACCTTCTCCCCTTTTTCACCCCCTCGACCCACCGTCATTCCTCTTTCCCCTTTCCACCAAGCAATACACGAAAACCCCTCTGTAAATTACTCTTCAACCTTTGTAGACCCTGTACTTACACCCATGCAAGCACCCACGATCACGCCATTATTCACGGTCACCACACTGGACACCACATCTAGCAACATGGATATATCACCACCCACCGCACCACCACTCACTTCATTCATGGCACAATCATATTTAGGCACTTCACTTTTTTCCACAATAACCACAACATCCACTTTCCCACCCCCATACCCCATTCCCTTTGCATCTACACCTACTACATCTTCACTTAGTACACTATTAATATTATCACCCACTGTAGATAGTGCATTTCGACAAATGCTCACCTGTATGACTCAAGTAAGAGATGAGTTCACATCTCTTGGAACTAATTATCAGCAGCTGCAGAAGACAACCCTACATAATTACATCCGACAGACCTCACAACAAGGTTCTATCGCTGACGACAGAAGCGAGAGGGAGGGGGGTGTTGGCAGTAGCCAGAGGCATAGAAGACACGGAAGCATGTAAAGACAGAGCAAGGAGTCAGTCGAATCAATTTTTCAAAGATTTATGTTTTACAAATATTCTTCAAAACCTCCAACAGTGATTTTCATCACTATTGTAACATATGTAACATAGAAAAACCCTTTTTGTAATTTATAGCTCCATTTTGTGCAAGCCGAGGAGTCCTCAATCCTGAGGAGTTTAGGTAGAATGAGCATACCAATTTTGGTTATTTTTAGACACCGTTTACCCTTTCAAATAGCACTTAGGACCTATTTTTTAACTATGCCGGTCACTAGATGTAAAACCGGTCAAAACTAGTCTAGAATCTATAAAAAGAGTTAGAGAGCTCATTTTTGAAGTTACTTAGTGTTAGTTAGTGTGAGCTTAGAGCTATTTTGAGCTTGTAAGAGTGTTCTTGAGTAATAGAGTTGATTTCTCACCTTCCATTGTGTCTTGCTTCTCTTCGTTGTGTGTGTGTATGTGTGTGTGCATCTCTATGCTTCTCACCTTCACTCTCACTTCATCTCACGTTCACGATCTTCATATAACTCCTATCTCTTCCACGGATTGACATTAAGGAGGTGGAGCTTCCTAACGTGGTTCTCACCATTGTGCTAGAGCAACACTAATACTAACAGTAAATGTGCTTAACTAATACCAAAACCTAACGATAAACTCTCCCTAAAGGATTAAGCTAATACCATTAGGTGATTAAGCTAATACCATTAGTAAATGGTTTAGAAAATGTTTACCTATGGGGCTAAATTCTACCTTATGGAGCTAAAGTTTACTGAGTTGTAAACGATAGTTGACTGAGTTGTGCAGGTGTCTGTCGTGATAGACAGGTGTCTATCATGATAGACAGGTGTCTATCGTGATAGACAGGTGTCTATCGTGATAGACAGGTGTCTGTCATGATAAACAGGTGTCTGTCGTGATAAACAAGCATCTCTCGCAATAGAAAGGTGTCTATCATCTATTATGATGTCTATCTATCGTGATAAATGGGTCTCTATGGTGGAGTCTATCTGCCGCAATAGACAGGTGTCTATCGTGATAGATGTTGTCTGCTACGATAGATGGTGTCTATTATCTATCATGAAGCTGTCTATCACGATAGACAAGTGTCTGTCACAGTAGGCAATGTTTGTCGTGGGCTTTGTCTATCGCGATAGACGAGTGTTTGTCATGAGATACATTGTCTCTCATGATAGATGGGTGTCTGTCATGATAGATGTTGTCTATCCTGATAGACAGTGTTTCTTGTTTGTCGTGATTTTGGTCTCTTGCGATAGACGTTGTCTATCGTGATAGATGTTGTTTGTCATGATAGATGCTAAATGTCACGATCGGCACTATTTTTTGTCTATTGTGGTTTTGGTCTATCACAAAAGATAGAAAAATGCAAATTTTGTGGATATTTCTGATGATTTGGAGTCCTCTAATGGTGTGGTTTATCATGCCATGCATGCAAACACAAAATACCAAGCTTCTCTGTCAGTCGTGATACAAAGGTCATCATCTCGGGACCTATACAGAGGTCTATCGTACATGTGCAAGGTGTTGGAGATGATGATACAACTAGAACCTGTAGCAAAAGCTCAAAAACACACAAAAACAGATCGCACACAAGCTCTCACTCTCTCACAAGTGAAATGGGGGGAATGAGGTGGGCAAGGGAATATGACCAAGAACTAAAATTTTTTTGTGAAGGTGGAGATGGAGGTGGGAGCTGGTGAGGATGATGATGGTGATGATTATGATGAAGAAAGTAAGAAAAATTGATGAAAAGGAAAGAAAATACCTATGACTCCAACATCATAATTCTACATCTTACCATCACACGCTCGTACTCAAAGCCCCCTCCCTAGCAACGGTGCCAAATGTGGTGTCACTCTAGCACAATGGCAAGTACCAACGTGAGGAGATCCACCTCATAAATGTCAATTCGTGAAGACATGAGGACTAGTATGTTGACTATGAGCAAGTGAAGGCACAAGTGTGTGAGTGAGAAGCACACAAGCATGCACACACATACACACACACACACAAGGCAAGAACAAAGAGAGGAACAATGGAGTGCTTTCTATTACTAAAGAAATCTCTTACAATAGCTCAAAACTCTAACAAAATAACCTCAAAAAATGAGCTCTCTAGCTCTTTTTATAGTTTTTGACTAGGTTTTAGCCTTTTCCAGACCTAGTGTCCGGCCTAGTTAAAAATTAGGTTCTAGGGCTTATTTGAGGGCCCAAACGGAGTCCAAACATTATGAAAATTCATACATAGGAGCTTCTAGTACTCCTCAAGCTCAAGGACTCCTCAGCTTGAACAAAATGGAGTATAATCTACCAAAAATGATATTTACAAGGTTGGTGTAGTGATTAAAATCACTATTGTTTGGAAGTAATTTATGAAAAAAATGATTGGGCCTCTTCTATGCCGGATTGTACTTGACTTCTCTGTGTCCTCATTACTTCTACTCCAACATAGTATCACAACATTTTGAAAATGTCTTAACACTTTTTGCAATGCTTCCAATTCTAGAATTAACCACTCAAAGATTGCTTTCAAGACCTTACTTAGGCCTTTGTCACAATTTCCAATTAACGAGGGTTGTGAGAAACTCCCTAGGGGAAAAATCTTCCACTTATTGGAAATCCCAATGGGATTTGATGTCTCCTTGGGTCAAAGGTGGAATCAGTTAGAATTGATCTTCTCCTTTTGGAAGAGTTGGAATAAGATGAGAACTTTCATCAAGGGATAGCAAGGACTCAAAATGGGAGGCTCGGATTAGGAAAAATGATTCTCTTTAGTTTCCTATTTGGGGAATCAAAGACATTGACTCATATTGCCTCCAAAGAGCAAAGAATCTATGGAATAAAGACTTTTCTATGTGGAAACACCTATGGAATCAAGAGAGAAGACATTGGATTAGATTTGAGGACATTGATCAGGTGTTGAGAGTGAACTATGAAGATTGGTGCTTTAAGAAAGAGATTCAATGCTTGGGACAACTTGAAGGTTCACCTCGTGCTTTGTCATGATCACTTACAGATTGAAGGTTTAAGAAGTAACAATGGTCAAAGGTTGGATAAGGTGATGAGTTGAAAGAAAAGTGTGGATGTGCATGTCTCCCTCAATAGGTGATGGTGTCTTAACTGGTTAAGTATCATATGGAAATTTAATTCGAAGACCTATGACAACCCCTTATTGAGAATAAGAAGAGAGGTATATGTGGCAAATTTTGCACCATGGCATTTGGACCAATGTGAAAGCTAATAAACTCTGCACTGCCCCCCTTGGGTGTAAGCAGTGCCTTAGTTGCAAAGAGGAAATTGGTCACCTTTTCTTTGTGTGTCACAAGAGTCATGTGGTGTGGCAAACTCTTGCTAGAATTCTCAAGTTACAAAATCAGATCGATTGGAAGCAAGTTTACAAAGCAAAGGAATTGTTTTCTCTGCTTTGTGGAACACTATTAGAGGGGAAGATTTTTTGGAAGATTTGGAAAGAGAGATGTGCAACAAACTTCTATGATTCTCCTAAAGAATGGTTGATTGAAATGTATCTTGTCTTATCAAGCAAAAGGATTACCAACTACAAAAATTTCCCTCCCTTCAGACACCATAGAATTTTCCTCATGTAAAATAATAAGATTCAAAGAAAATGGGTCGTTCATGAGGGTGATGAAAAATTTTTAACCTTCTTTGCAATATTCCCTAAAGCCTATGTTCTTCATCAATTATGTTAGTTGTTATGCTTGGGAGCGAGACACATCTTGTTAGCCCAATATTATTTTGTCATTGCCTATCGTTTCTCCTTGATGTTGTGGGATTTGGGGGATCCCATGGGTACGATGCTCTCTCATTGTAACTTTATGTTTTTTTAAATAATTCAAGCATGAGGGACTAGTCTGGCCAGAATTCCTTTTAAAAAAATTATAGAAATATTGATTGAACACAATGGAAAGAAAAATGTTCCCTTTGTCACCCTTAATATTTTCTCCTACCTTATCAATCGGGACTCATTGTACTTCTTTATTTATGTTTGCATGGTTGATTTCGAATTTGGTGGGTTTATTTTTTATCTTTTTAAATGTACTACCTTTAAATGAAGTGGAACTCACAAGGATAATATGTTCTAGTGCTCACTACCATTTGTATTCTATAGCTATATTCAAATATTATTCAATGTAATGTCCATCCACTTGAGAGTCTATATAGGTGGGATTTACAAGAGCAATGGCCTTTTCCATATTTTCTCTTGCATACTTTAGAGAAACGAAATTAGGTGGTAGTGATGGCTATTGTTCTAGGGTTGCTCTTGGTGGGTCTCGATTTCCTATTTGATATCTCAATCTTGCATCAGGGTAGTTTGGTTCTCTCTATTGATCTATATACATATTTTGTTGTGGGTGCATAGGTCATGGTGGGTATTGAGGTATGGGGGGTAGTTCTTCATATGAATCTTCAATTTTTTCTCTCTAGAATAATAGTCATCATCTCTTATCTCATGGCTAGTTATGTAGGCACAAGTGTGTTGGATTATCACCATTATAGTGTTGGAAATGTCTCAAGGGTTGCATCATCTAAGGGTTGGTATTCTTATGTTCCTTAGCCTATTTTGCACTTAGATTTTTAGTTACTAAGTTAGCAATCTCTTGTATGGACTTAGAAGTACCACTAGAGTATGAAATCTCACTCTTTGTATCCTACACAAGAATGTTAGAGTCTTTTGACGGGTTATCTTCTAATCCTACACCCTCTTTGATACAAATAAGTGTAGATAACTTTCTAATGTAGATTAGAAACTTTAGTTGTTCATTAAAAAATCCATCCAATGCCAAAGAGATGAATTTTTGTTATGAGTGCCTCTTGCACTCTAGACATTAGTTTACATATTTCTTAACTCATAGACTCACATGTAGATTGCTTGAAACCATATACCAATCATAAAGGATCATATTGAACTCCCACTTTTAAGAGTTCACTTATAAACTCATCCATCAACTCATCCGATTTCCGACAAGCCAACGTCATTCCAACAAGTGTTAGCCCAAAAGCCTCATATTATGTGATCAAAACTATGATTTATTTAGTTCTCAAAATGTTCTTGAATTATTACATGTTATCATAAGGATGAGTAAACCCATCATAGCAGTTCTTCATTCACTTTGTCACTTAAAGTGGTTGAAGGCACTGTTCAATGTCTTAGTTTCTAAGGTTTTCTTGGTCAACCAACATGTTTTGTTCCCTATTTGGTTTCCAATTTTAGGTGTGATGGGAGATAACATAGCTTGTAACCTTGAAAATCCTTCAATGCTCCTATTATTCCCTAACCTTGTCATATGATTCACTCCTACTTGCAATGGATTCTCTCTTGTTCTTTTCCTATGCTCTAATAACTTAGGCTATGAGTTTCTAGGTTGATTATAGGGTGCAATCTTTGGAAATCTTCCCAAGCTATCTCTCTCTCTCTCTCTCTCTCTCTCTCTCTCTCTCTCTCTCTCTCTCTCTCTCTCTCTCTCTCTCTCTCTCTCTCTCTCTCTCTCTCTCTCTCTCTCTCTCTCTCTCTCTCTCTCTCTCTCTCTCTCTCTCTCTCTCTCTCTCTCTCTCTCTCTCTCTCTCTCTCTCTCTCTCTCTCTCTCTCTCTCTCTCTCTCTCTCTCTCTTTCAGCTTCACTTATGGTCAATATAAATTTATGAATTTATCAATGTACTCAAGAGGTATTGTTGATGATATGATACTTTGGTACTCATAGATTGTGACTCTTGGTAGGTGGTGCTTTTGCACTCAAGGTGTAAAACTAGTGGTTCTTTGTCTTATCTACATAGATAATCTTCCAAGGGTACTCTATATGAAAACATTTCATGCGAATGATGTTGCCCATGTTCAGGTAAAACCTTTTGAAATTTTTCATTGTGTTAATAATTTCTTGGTGCCTCATCTCTTATTTTACCTAAGTCATTGGTGTGTTCTAGGTTCTTTTCTATAAGGTACATTGTTTCCCCTTTCCCTTTGTATTATTTGATGTAGTACTTCACTACAAGGTGTTTTTCAATGTTCAACACATTAAGGTCCCTAAGCCTCACTGATTGTCTATCCAATTTTTCTTAGTATGCAGTTACACCTAGGGCATCATACTTCTCAAACTGGATTATGTTTTGATAGTAAATACTTTCACGTACCACTTCTTCTTTGTTGATGGATGCACCTTTCATGTGATCATATCTTACCATCTTGTCCTACTCTAGTTTAGAGATGCTACTTGATGATCCTACCTTTAGGTGGCCCTTAGATTTCAACTTCTTGTGGATAAGCAATGGCTCATGATTGATGTTTATTTTCATCAATTGCATTCATATTTTCCACCTCCTTGAGGAATGTCTCAGCTTAGGGATGATGTATGTATTTATATTTCAAATGGATATCACACTATAGCATGGTAAAGTTTCAAGGACATATGGTCTTAAGGGGCACCAGGTATAATCTTTAGTCAATGGGCAAGATCACTCTCCCTCACCCTTAATAGCATGGGCCTGAATGGAAAGGGTGACTGTTGACACTCAAGACCGAGCATGAAGCATGGAAGCGCATCAAAGAAGTGGACACACAAGAAGAAGGAGCATGTAGGGAGCCCCAAGAAGCACATGTCAAATTTTTAGGAGAAATTTGTATAAAAATAATTATTTTTATCACTAAAAAACCATTTTAAATACCAACTTCCATTTCTAAAACTCCATTTTGTTCAAGCCGAGGAGTCCTCGAGCTTGATGACTATTAGAAGTATGATACTTCCAATTTTCATAATTTTTAGATTCCTTTTGAGCCCTCAAATAAGCCCTAGAACCTAATTTTTAACTAGGCCAGATACCAGGTCTATAGAGGGCCAAAACTACTCAAAAAACTATAAAAAGAGCTTGTTGGCAGTAGCCAGAGGCACAGAAGCATGTAAAGACCGTGCACAACAAAGTAGTAGGGAGTGAGTCGAATTATTTTTTCAAACAAATATGTTTCAAATACTTTTCAAAAACCTCCAACAGTGATTTTCATCACTTTTGTACCATATGTAACATAGGAAAATGTAGAACGAGCCTATCAATTTTGGCTATGTTTAGACACCGTTTACCCTTTCAAATAGCACCTAGAACCTATCTTTTAACTATGCCAGTCACTAGATGTGAAACCGGTCAAAACTAGTCTAGAATCTATAAAAAGAGCTAGAGAGTTCATTTTTGAGGTTGGTTGGTGTGAGCTTAGAGCTAATTTGAGCTTGTAGAGATCTTGAGTAATAGAGTCTATTTCCCTACCTTCCATTGTGTCTTGCTTGTCTCTTACATGTGTGTGTGTATGTGTGCATGCATCTCCATGCTTCTCACCTTCACTCTCACTCCATCTCACATTCACGATCTTCATATCACTCCTATCTCTTCCGCGGATTGACATTAAGGAGGTGGAGCTTCTTAACGTGGTTCTCACCATTGTGCTAGAGCAACACCAAATTTGGCGTCGTTGCCGGGGAACGAGTCTAGGACGAATGTGTGATGGTAAGAGTATAGCAATAAGTGGTGTTGGAAGGTAAAATTTCAGTTTTTTGTTGTTGTTTTTAATTAGTATTTTGTGTTTTTCACCTCCCCTACACTCCTTCACCACTGCATCATCTTCTTCCACTCTAAAAAAATTCAGAAAATTCACCATATCCACCCATTCTCCTCATTTCCCCTCATTTGTGCATGCGAGAGAGAGAGAGAGCTTTTGTGCTTGTATGTGCTTTTGTGTTTTTGAGTTTTCTTGCAGGTACAGTGCTCCAGAGCATCAGAAAAGCTTCTGAAAGGTAAAAAATCAATTTTCTGTCAAAATCCGTCGTGTGTGTCAGACCATCGCAATGGTCTACCAAACTCGAAATTTGAGGTAAGCAAGTTCACCACCATATAGGCGACCCTTGCGCACATAGGAATCCATTGTTGCATTTCAAAAATCATTGATTTGGTGGACCATCGTGATTGGCTCATGCCATCGCGATTGTGTCACACCATCGCGATTTGCTCATGCCATCGCAACGGCTCGGCCAGACAATCACGACGGTCTCACACCATCACGATGGTTCACTTGAGCCATCGCAACGGTCATTGACCATCGCAAAGATCCCATCGACCCCACACCATCGTGATTGGCCCATGCCATCGTGAAGATCATCTGCCACGTGTCAAGCCAGACCATCGCGACGATACTAGGTATGCCATCGGGACACTTCAAAAATTGGACCATCGCGATTGGCTCAAGCCATCGCGCCTCGTGACCATCACAACAGGCTCACGCCATCGTGATTGTTACGTTGACCATTGGCTGACGCCATCGCGATTGCTCACGGATTAGACCATCACGACGGTTCACCTGAGACCATCGTGACAATTCACATTTGACCATCGTGATTGCTCACATTTAGACCATCGCGACGCCTCGCTCCATCGGACCATCACGATTGTACCATGCCATCGCGATGGTTCACCTGAGCCATTGCGATGGTCCCAGACCATCGCGATTGTCCACCCCAAACGCAAATTTTAGGGTTTCAATTTTTGGGCAAATTTGGGGCTATTTTAAGAAAGTTTTTGGGTGGCTAAGCTCATAGGAGACCCCTTAGCTCATATTTGAGGAAAAAACCTAACTGTCCGTTTTTACCCCGAGGGCCTGAATGCTCTTATCTCTTTCATCCGAAGTCCATTTTTTGGGCTTTATAGCTCGTTAGAAAGCTCTTTACGAGTACTACGTGACCTCAACTTTTTTTTTTCAAAAAGAAAACGTTGATTTTTTGAGAGTAGGTTGACCTAGTGTGGGACTAGAAAAGCCAAGGGGCATTAAAAATTTTGGGCAAGGAAGAAAGGATCTTAGAAGTGTATATATCAAAATGCTTGATCATCAATTGTAAATTGGTCTAAACATTGAATTTTTACAGGTCTAGCAAGGGCTATCAAGGGCAAGCAAAGCAAGGCAATGAAGGATGCAAGGCTTGGGAAGTGCGACTTCTTGGGCATCAGAGCAATCAAAGCAGTTGACTCGAGGTTGGAAGAATACTCAACCCCCTCAGTCAATTATTAGCTTAAGCTAAACAGTAGCATTGTGGATTAAAGATGATAGGAACGCATCAAGTTCAAGAGACTTAATTTTTCAAGTCCAAGACTAAAATAAAAGTGTGCAATACGATAACTAAAGGAAAGAATTAAAGTTTGACAGAACGAGAACTCAAAAGTACCACGAAAAGTCGATTCCTGACTTATACATTGGATACAAGAGAAGAATCTAAAGAAATTAAAAGAGAACCAAGCAATTAAAAACAAGGAACATTGACTATCAGAGAGTGCTGCAAAGTAAATTCATGAACCTTAGATCGGACAAGCATATAGGTAAGACAGACCGACGGAGCCTTAGATCATCAGAAGCAAGTGTAGGAACTACTGCACGTTCGTGGGCACAACAGTTGAATAGCTATCCTTACGAGTTGAGCTCAGACACTAGTGAATCAGAAATGGCTTTTAGCATGGAAAGTCCAGAAGGAGGGTTAAACATTGCATATTTGGAAAAAACCGAAGGATCCTACAGAACTCAATTAGAATTTGTCCGAACCAACCACTTAGGTGCTCACATCTATGAGGATGGTTTGCAAAGACAAGTGGTGCAAATGCATAACCCTGATCAATCCATTGAATTGGAACGTCCAGTGGTGAAATTTGAAAGAGACACATACATAGACAAAGAGGGAACAATGTACATCATAAGCACTCAGCCAAACAATACCAATGAGTTTGGTGTAATTGAGTTAGAGACAGAAGCAAGAGCCCAAGGAAAAGAACCCGTAGAAGAAGAACCTAGGACACCTAGAGGGAAATCTGTACTAACAAGAGTACTAATCCCAGAGTGGATCCCTCAAGATAATAGAAGCATAGAGTTGTTTCTAAATAAGGAAATCGACGAAGCATTTTGGAGGTACAAAATGGAATAACCTAGTGAGGTAGGTTCCATCATGATCTATGAATTCAAGGATCCAGATACACTTGGAAAGGTTGTATACCTGGATGAGACTTCAGAAAGAGTATTTGTGGTACCAGACCATGCGAGAAATACCTACACATGGAGAGGTGATCTAGTATTCCCTCCATCTCAAGCAAATGTAAACACGAGCCATCAAGGGGCAGGAACATCCTCAGCCCATGGTAATCAGAACAAAGAAAGGACGGAAGTAAGTTTCACTCATCCCATAGGGAGAGATAGAACAACCATGGACACCAATAGAGTGGAGAGACAAAGAGAACCTAGAATACCAAGTGGTAGAGATGATTTTCCTCTACCTAGACCACGTGAACATCCCAGAGTACTGAGACCCACTCAATTAGTAAAATCCATGAAAAACTACTTCGATGGGACAGGAGATCCCTACGACCTTGTGGTGGAATTTAAGCAAGTGTTACGAGCAGAGCAAGTAGAAGACATGTTCATGCAATATAATGCTTTTGGACTAATGTTAAAGAACACAGATTTAACTTGGTTCCAACCATTGCAATAGAGGCAATTTAGAGACATCCATCAGTTGTTAGAGTCATTCATCACTGAATTCTCTAAAAGTGGAGTGAGACATGATACGTCTTCGTTGATTCATAGTTTCAAACAAACCCCTCAAGAAACAGTTAGACTTGCAGGACGTTGGTTTAGGCAATACGTGGAGAGATGCCCAATGCAAGAGTCACCCTCACAGGCCAGGCAAGTGTCATTGTTCTTAGATGGCCTTTTGAGCTCTAAATTACGCTCCTATGTCTACTTGAAGGAACCTAGAACGCTAGAGCAATGTGTAAGAATTTGTGTAGACATTGAGGACAACCTTGGAGATGAGTTGGAACTCTCAAAGGTCTATAAGGACTCAGATTGTTCATCTCTAGCATCCACAAAACTTTCTAGCTCGATAGAAGACTTAGCAGAAAAGTGGCCCAGAAACTAGGAGTTTCTAGTAAATAGATGTCGAGATTAACAACAAACAAGCGTTGTTACACCTGTGGTGGTGATCATATGGTGAATGTGTTTCCCAATGCAACAAAACCGCAAGCCAACCCTAGTGGCCAATACTGTACAATTGAGAGACGATACACGAATCATACAGTTCAGGACTGCCCATACAACAAACAAGCAGTGAGATAGAACTACCCGCAAGCATACCCCCAGCTAGGTAGGTATCAAGGTCAGTATAATGCTCAGCCTCATTACTATAGGCCTCCTCAAAACTATCCTTATCAGACTCAACAAAGACCACAACCTGTTTTAGCCCAACAGCCACCCCCACCAGCGAATGTCATCTCAGTCAAATACGTTGCTGCAGAAGAGAACCTCAATAGGGCTTTAGTGCCTTCTTCACCCCTGATCATAGAAAGTGATCCAAATTCCAACAGTTTTGACTCTACTGATGTAGATAGTCCACCTGCATATGACACAGAGTCACCAGAACATGTGGAAACATATCAATATGATAGTCCACCATTGGAATCTAGTTGGGAGCCCGAGTATGCTAATGTGATGTATGCCAACCCTAATCCGCGGCCCCAATTGAGACAGCAAAGACCACAGGGCCCTAGAGGACCATGCTTTAGGTGCCAAGGAGATCATTTCATAAAGGATTGTCCACATCCTCCAATAGGAGGACAGTCACAATACTATAACATACAAGGCTTTTGCGCCGAGTGTGGTAAAGAGCATGTCATCAAAGATTGTCCCAAAAACCCTGCTAATGCTTAAAAAGTGATGCCGATCAACGTGATAGGTATTGTAAACAACGCAGATGGATCCAACCCTACATATGTGCCTATCCAAGCTACAACAAGAGCCCAGGCACTCTTACAGAATCAACAGCCTAATCAGGAGAAAATAACCAGAACTAGTGAAGTTGGAGAGTCTAGCAATAAAAAGACAAAACCTTGGAAAGATTCTAGAGAAAGAATCAAGAGAAAGTGGAGTAAAAGGATAACTGAGTTGGAAGGAAGTTTGAAGGAATCGAGAGCCAAAATCCTAGAATTGACTTCTCAAGAATCGAATTAGGAGAACCCAGCTCAGAGATCAGGATCAATTCTAGCAGAACCCATACCAGAAAACATAGACATGATGTTTTGTGCATATCAAGCTAGAATAAAAGAAGGACCCCAGATAGCTGAAATGAGTAAGAATTACCCAAGCGCGGATCTAGAAATTGAGACAACTAAACTTTGTATGAAAATGGTAGATCTAGCACAAACGATGTTTGAAGCCTCGCGATATCTTAATTGGGATAACATGGCAAAACCTGAATTACACTTTCAAGGACTACTGGAGAGGCTAGAATACTTGATCGAAAGTAAGGAGAAAAAGAATCTACATAGGAATCCACATGACTTTGAGACACAAGAAAATAATGCACCATCCCTGTCTCAAGTACCAAATACAGAAGATGGAGACAATTTGCCTTTCATACAAAAGTATTCACACGAATTTCTGAGAGAAATCCAAGAAGAGAAGTGGAGAAAATAACAAGATACCCATCCTCCTATTCAAGAAATAGATGACTTGCAAGAAGAATTTCCCCAAGACATCCCCTCTATTTATGACGATGTAGAGGAAGAAGAACTGAGTGAACACACAGGTTTTGAATCCAATTCTTTGCAAGAATTACCTCAGTTTACACGACCTTGGGAAGCCAGATCTATTAGCATGAGAGCACCCACGATAATAGTAAGGAATGAAGAATCAATAATCCCTAGAAACACGGAAGTGATAAAGAACACTAAAGTACAATGTCATCTTACTCTAGAGGAGTTGTTGAAAATTAAACCAGAACTGTGGAAGCATGTAGCAAATCAATTCCCTGAGGTTGCTACTACTCCCTCTCAGATAGGATCACACAAGAAGGTACCAGAAATACCAGTAGAAAGGATCGGAGATGTAAGCGAAGGAGAGGAAGGTAACACTTATCTTCCTATAACCCGTCAGGGCTACACCACCAAAGCCATCTTAGATTCAGGAGTCGGAGTAGCCATCACTACCACCACTTTATGGAAATGTTGGGGTAAGCCAGCATTAAGACCCACCACGATGAAGCTACAAATGGTTGACGAACATATAGAGAAACCATAAGGCTTACTAGAAGGCATATCTCTCATCACTTGTGGTGTGGAGTTTGAGCATACTTTTGCCATTTGTGATTTTGGGAAAAATCATGCTTACGAGATGATCTTAGGACGACCATTCATGCGTCAGTTGCAAATTGTACAAGATTGGGGAACTAATTCTTTGTACTTGCAACATTTAGGAGTGACGACCAAAATCAATCTTAAAGACTATTCACATCGAGATGTACCCCCAATACAATGGAATACCATCCATAAGACACAAGAAGAAACGGAGTCAGTACACTTAGTAGAGTCAGATCCCTCATGGTTGCACGAGGATACCCATCTATGGATGTGTAAAGTAGCTAAACAAGAGGAAGAACAGTTAAAAGCCAGGACTTTAGGTTCAGAACAACATCCATGAACTCTTCAAGACCCTGCTTATGCACCTGTAGTATTTCCATACGAAGAATTCGAGCCTCATGGTTGGACAGAAATCCTAGCAACAATGGATGTAGCCATCAATGAAGAACAATGGACACCCCAATGTGACGAGGATGGCTATGAAATTTCAGCCGTCACAATAGAGCCAATCATGTGTGATTTCCTTATAGAAGAATGTGAGCGTAGCACTGATGCATTCGAGGATGCAAGCGACTTCGATCTAGAGTCAATTATTTATGGACCCTCCCTTTGCATCAGATGAAGAATATTTCTACGAAGTAGAAGCTCACCCTCAAAGACACGAAGAAATTATGAATGATGTCAGGTTAACCACACAAGTGACTGCCAAAAGTGAAGGTAAGAAAAGAAAGAAGAAAGAAACCACGTCAGAGGAAGAAGAATCTTTGTTTGAGGTACCGGAGAACTTCAAGAAGTGCGAAATAGAAGATAGACGAATCATGGTACGAATGCCTAACAGAAAAACTGATGTTGGAGAAGTATATGATAACTGAGAGAAAACCAAAAAAATCACAGTCGCCATAGAAGGAGAAGAAGAAAAATGTACATACATTGGGCACGATTTGAAAAATGAAGAAGAAGAAGATTTGATTGCCCTATTGCGATAATATAGAGATGTATTCGCTTGGAGTTACAAAGACTTGAAATGAGTAGACCTGGATATATGTTCCCATAGAATCCCTATGACTCGAGATGCAAAACCTACGAAACAGAAACCATACACGTACAATGATAATTACGCTGCAAAGATTAAAGAAGAAATAGATCGTTTGATAGAAGCAGGATTCATTTATGAAATTGAGCATACCGAATGGGTATCCCCCATTGTGGTTGTGCCCAAGAAGAATGGAAAATTGTGTGTGTGTATTAACCTTAAAAAATTTAATGCCACAACGATTAGAGACAGTTATCCTCTTCCTATCACGGAACATTTATTGGAAAGAGTTGCGGGCAAGGAAGTTTACAGCTTTCTTGATGGTTTTTCAGGCTATAATCAAGTAGCCATTGCGCCAGAAGATCAACACAAGACGGCTTTTTCCACAGAATAGGGCATATTTGCATTTTGTGTGATGCCATTTGGGCTAACAAATGCACCCGCCACTTTCCAGCGACTCATGTGTCATGTTTTCAAGAAATTTTTACGTAAGAATTTGGAAGTTTATGTCGATGACATATGTGCACATTCGAATATGAGGCAGGCTCATATCCCAAAATTAAGGCAAGTATTTTACAAATGTCGAGAATACGAGGTTTGTCTGAACCCAGAAAAGTGTGTTTTCACGGTCAGACAAGGCAAAATTCTAGGACACATTGTGTCAAAGAATGGAATCCCTACGGATGAAGAAAAAGTGAAAGTAATTGCAAATCTACCTAGGCCAAATAACGTAAAAGAGGTACAGGCATTTATGGGCCATTGCAGTTATTACAGACGATTCATACACATGTGTGAAATCATAGCCAAGCCACTGTACTCTCTTTTGACCAATTTTGAATGGACAGATGAATGTGAAGATTCATTCAATGAACTTAAATGACGTTTGTGCTCAGCACCTATATTGACAACCCCAGATTGGAGTAAGCCATTCCATGTACATGTGGATGCATCCAACTATGCCATAGGATGTGTGTTGGCACAACACACTAATGAAAGTAATATAGATCTTCCCATGGCGTACGCGAGCAGACAGTTGAACGTAGCATAAAGAAATTACACCACTATGGAATGAGAAGGATTAGGAATGATCTATGCGGTAAAGAAATTCATGCATTATTTGTTGGAAAATAAGTTCAAGTTCTTTACAGATCATCAAGTGTTATTGTACTTAGTCAATAAGCCATGTAACACAGGACGACTGATACGTTGGTTTCTATTACTCATGGAATATGACTTTGAAGTAGTAGTAAGGAAGGGAAAGGCACACCTTAGAGCTTACCACCTCTCGAGATTGACCACAGGAGAAGCTCCTCAAGGAATAGCGGATGAATTACCGGATGCATATTTGTTTAACCTTGAGATAGTACCAGAATGGGCTAAACCGATAGTCCCTATTCTCACATATGGACCCAGGAATCCTAGGATAAGGATCAAGGAAGGAGAAATTACCAAGTCACAAAGATACCAAATAATAGTAGGAAGTATATATTAACAGGATAATCAGAAGATTCTTGCTTGTTGTGTCGATGAATCAGAACATACGAATTGGTTGCAATTAGCACATGTAGATGCATTAAAGCAACATCATTAAAAACATCGTACATTGCAGACTCTGCAAAGACTAGGAGTATATTGGCCTTCGATGAAAGTAGATGTCTACAAGTTGTGTAAAGAATGCCCTATTTATTGTGAATGACCACCAGTAGAACATGCTACATTGTATCATGTGTCTCTCACACCAGAATGGAGTGAACCTTTAGTGGCGTACTTGAGGATGAAAACATTCCCTCAAGGAATGATCGTAGCACGACAACACAGTCTAGAGCAGGAAACTCAAGACTATTCACTTATTGGTGACAATCTATACAAACGAGGACGAGACAGATACCTAAGACAATGTGTTCATGAAAGCGATTATTTGAGCGTACTAGAGACTGCACACCAAGGTGTTGTAGGAGGTCATTTTGGCCCTGATAGAGTAATCAAATCCATCCTCTTTGTAGGATTATGGTGGCCCACTCTTCACATGGATGCACATACCTATGTTAAGATATGTGATGTGTGCCAAAGAACTCAATTTCCTACTCATAGAGATGAAATGCCATTGAAACCCATGATGGGAGGACGTGCATTTTCTAAGTGGGGTATAGAGTTTGTAGGACCCATTAACCCCCCTACAAAAGGTACACATGCTGAATACATTATTGTTGCGACAGATTATCTTACCAAATGGGTAGAGGCCAAGGCCACAAAAAAGAATGATGCACACATGACTGCAAAATTCTTGTTTGAAAATGTCTTTACAAGATATGGACTGCCTATAGAGTTAGTGAGCGATCACAGAACTCACTTTATAAACCAAGTCATTGAATATTTGTTACAGGATTTTATGGTGATTCACAACAAATCCGCACCATATCATCTTCAGGCCAATGGTCAAGCAGAAAGCACTAACAAGATCCTTTGTAACGTACTGATGAAACTCGTGAACAACAAACGTTCAGATTGGGACAAACAGTAACATCACGCTGTTTGGGCATATCGAGTGGCCTACAAGACCATACTCAATGCAACTCCCTTTCAGATGGTTTTTGGTCAGAATGATATGCTTCCTTTGGACTTCTTGATACCGACCCTTAAGGTTGCACAAGAACATCAGTGGACCAGCAATGAATTATCATCAAGAATAATGGACTTGGAACGATTAGGAGAAACCAGGCTGAAAGCAGTAGCAAGTATATACGCAACAAAAAAGTGACAGAAAGCCTATTTCGATGCTCATGTGAAAGACAAAGGCTTAAAAGAAGGAGATTTATTCCTATTATATACGCTGAAATAACATGCATGGAAGTTAAAAAAGTGCGGTTATGGACCTATGATCATTAACAGACTCTCGACAAGTGGAGCAGTACAATTAGCCACCCTAGAAGGAGACATAATGCCTAATTACATTAGTGGCTGTAGAATCAAGCTTTATCATGAACCTCTTACTGAGGACATGCTTAGACGACTCACGTTGGCAAAGAAGCGTAAGGAGGAAGAAAATAGAATACGAGATGAAGCTCAGGTAGAAGCTATAGAACGCATTAAGCGCATGAAGTTAAGAAGACAAGGACTAGGGAGAGAACATTATAAACATCTGGAAACCACACCCAGACACCCCATGGCCATGTTTCAAGTAAAATCAACCACTCATCCTAGTATAGTGGATAGGAGATCATTCATTACAGTCAGGCAGGATAGAAATGCGGCCAATTGAGGCATACCTCATAGGGCTAGGAGGCATGGAAACCCCTTGCATGGGTGAGGTGGACCTTCCTATCCTCATACACGATGTGACCATGATAGCAAAGCTACTAGTGTGCCATGACAACGACCTGATAGAACCCCTAATCCTTGGCCAAGATTGGTTATACGATCACTCAGTGGACCTAAATCTTAGACAAGGCTCCTTGCAGATTTGAACCTTAGACCAGTAGTGAGTGATACCGCTTCACTTCCCTAACAACACTCCGCCTGAGGTATGTAATCCTAGACCATATGAAATGCATGTGACAGAGGACCAGAAGATCTTTGGCAAGATAAGTCACATTACCTCTAACCCAACCCATATGGGCTTGGCGATGGAAAATTGCCATTCAGAAGAATGTCAACACATTTTCCCCTAGTCTTCCTACAAATTAGAAGGGGTCACCACCCAATCTATGGGACAAATGGGGACCATTGGTAGTCAGATGGGTTACATCAGTGGTGAGGTGGGTTACATCAGCGGTCAGGTGGGCTGCATCAGCAGCCACATGGGCAAAACACTCTGCAGTGCCCATCCTTCCACACTTACTATGGACTGGCCTAGATTAATGGTACAAAACAAAGCACTTCCTAATGGGTAGTGGTTTCACAAGTGTTGGACCTCCCTTCTTTTCCAAAGTAGAGTGTCCATCCGACCTCTCAACCCCAACCACAAAGGAGTCAACCACAACGGAGGAACCCAGAGCGACGACAATATCAGATGACCGAAGGAGGAAAGCAGTATCAGTACCTCAAAGCAAGAGGCAGGCAACAAATATGGGTGCCAGAAGGATAGAAACCACCACCAGATTTCAACAAAGAAGACATTGACAAGAAGAAGTTTCAGCAAAATCAGAGGAAGCATCTGACGTCTCCTCGACCTTCTTCTACGAGCACGAACAGTAGACAGATTTGGATCGCCAAGAAGTACCTTACAAATCGACCCACACCCACACAAATTTGGGTACCCAAACAGTGTATTATAGCTCAACCCTCAAGCCATGTAATATATACCACTGAGAAATCTTTTCACCCCTCAATACCACCACATCCGATATCACCTTTTGTTCCTCAGCAGAAACATTCCACCCGCTCAGAAACTCTTAGGAAGTGGATACCGAAATGTATCCAGACGACTTCTCCAAGCCCCTTATCTAACATTACTCCCATCCCGACTAAACAGTACCCTTGTAATAACTCATTCACAACTGAACCTTGTACAAATCCACACACTATAACCCGACATCACTTGTAATAACATCTCATCAAGAAATGCATGCATTATCTAAAGCATGTAGGTGTCTAGAGACCTGCACTAGTTTTGCAAACATCATTCAATGAACCACTTTGAAGAAGCATACGAACCCCAACCCATCCCAGGCGGACGAGTCACGGCCGAAGGCGAGACGACTTTTGAACTTCCTACTCCCGCATGGATGAAGACTGTCGAAGAGCTTGGAAGGACCCACTCCACACGTGTGGAAGCACAGTTACATGCAATGCCCATGATAGAAGGACGAATATTACAATCACCTTACTTTGCTCACTTGGCCCCTCCCAGGTACATATCTGGGCACGAGCTACAATATAAGCCATATTTTATGTTAATGGCAGAATATCAGCTGGCCATCAAAAAGGAAACAGGCAAGAAACCCTCCCACGCAACTCAATTTGAGCTTGAAGACTTGCCGACAGATGCGCAGAGAGGAGAAATATATCAACCAACTTGGCGCCAAGATTTATTACAGGAATATCCCGAGTTGATGAGCACATGGGCCAAGGCACCACTCCACTTGAAGTACAACCCATGTTGGGGTCCCATACCACATCGCCGCTCCTGGAAGGCATTTGCCATTAAAGTACAAAACAATGAGCAATGCCAGGATTGGCTCAATTACCCATATTTCAGGCCACCCGCATGACCACCCACAGTAGGCTATATGATGGCCATGATTCGTCACTGGCTCCCTCACTTAAAATGAATGGACGATGTAGCAGCGCATATGACTATCAAAATATTTGACATGATGCAGATGGTATTCAAAGTCTTCCGTCACATCAAGGCACCACATGTGAACACCCGAGGTTTCGAGCATGGCAATCAAGATTTAGCTTATGACATGAGTACGACACCATCGCTCCGAGTGTGTTATGCCTAGCACTGTCGAATCAAATACTTACCGGCGTGCTATAAGATGACCTTCGAAGAAATGTTCACTACCGGTTTTTGGGAGTATCACTCAGAGGTGTTCATAAGCAGGCCTACCCATCTACTACAATTATTTGCCAGTGAACAACTAGTGTACTCCACACATTACAGACTCCCACCACCAAAGGAACCTCAACCCATTGATTGGGAGAAGCTTGAAGCCAATCTTGCCAGAGGTATCCGTCTATCCGAGCACACCCTCGCTCATGACCTACTACAAAATTATATCCGACAGACCCCACAACAAGGTTCTGTCGAGGATGACAGAAGCAAGAGGGAGGGGGGTGTTGGCAGTAGCCAGAGGCACAGATGTCGAGGAAGCATGTAAAGACCACGCACAATGAAGTAGCAAGGAGTCAGTCGAATTATTTTTTCAAACAAATATGTTTCAAATACTTTTCAAAAACCTCCAACAGTGATTTTCATCACTTTTGTACCATATGTAACATAGGAAAACCCTTTTTGTAATTTATAGCTCCATTTTGTGCAAGCCGAGGAGTCCTTGAGCTTGAGGAGCTTAGGTAGAACGAGCCTACCAATTCTAGCTATTTTTAGACACCATTTACCCTTTCAAATAGCACCTAGAACCTATTTTTTAACTATGCCAGTCACTAAATGTGAAACGGTCAAAACTAGTCTAGAATCTATAAAAAGAGCTAGAGAGCTCATTTTTGAGGTTGGTTGGTGTGAGCTTAGAGCTAATTTGAGCTTGTAGTTGAGATCTTGAGTAATAGTCTATTTTCCTACCTTCCATTGTGTCTTGCTTGTCTCTTACATGTGTGTGTGTATGTGTGTGTGCATCTCCATGCTTCTCACCTTCACTCTCACTCCATCTCACATTCACGATCTTTATATCACTCCTATCTCTTCTGCAGATTGACATTAAGGAGGTGGAGCTTCTTAACCTGGTTCTCACCATTGTGCTAGAGCAACAGAGCTAGAGAGCTCATTTTTGGGGTTAGCTTGTTGTACAATTGAGCTTTGTAAGAGAGTTCTTTTGTAATCGAAGTCCTTCCATTGTTCCACTCTTTGCTCTTACCTTGTGTGCGTGTGTGTGTGTGTATGTGTGTGCATGTTTGTGTGCTTTCACTCACGCACTTGTGCCATCACTTGCTCACTGTCTTCATAACGGTCCTCACGTCTCCACGGATTGACATTTATGAGGTGAATCTCCTCACGTTGGTACTTGCCATTGTGCTAGAGTGACACCAAATTTGGCACCGTTGCCAAGGAGAGAGCTTGGAAGACGAGTGTGTGATGGTAAGACGTAGAGTAGTGACATTGGAAGGTAAAAAAATCACCATTTTTAGTTCAGTTTCTGAGTTTTTCTTCACCTTCATCGATGATCATCATCACCACCATCTCCTCTCATCTTCACCTTCTCAAATTTTTTTGCTTTTTTGACTGTACATTCCTTATTTTTCCCTCTTCATCTTTTTTGGGGCTTCACTCACTAATTAGACATAAAGACATAAAGACATATGAAGGAAGAAGAAAGACAAAGAGAAGTAGAAGCAAGACATTCAGAAAATCAAGCCTAAGTGAAAGGACAAATTCACACTTGTAATATAGTGAAAAATTAAAGTCTAGCCTTGACATAGAACTTCTAAACTTACGAGTTTGAGTCTAGGAGTATGTAGACCATATGTATATAAGTCAATTTGACTTGAAAAACATATAGAAGAATTTGATTTGTAAGTCTTGAGTGAGTAGAGAAAAAGTCAGGTTTTTTTTGAGAGAGATGTTGAGGAAGAACTACTCAGAGTAAGAGAGTTTTCCATGGCTATGAGTAGAATGAAGCCAAGCCATTTTGTACACATCTTCTCTAATAGATAACACATGTTTGTGTAGAAGGATTTGGTATAATTCCTCTTGTAAAGAGATTTCTAAGTGATTTCATATCAGTGTGAAAGTTAGTTGACAGTTACAAGTTTTTTGGTGCACTTTTCCTTGATCTTCTAAAGGTCAGATCTCATAGTATAGTGTAAATTTTTTCATGAATGATAGCTCATTTTGAAGCTACTACCTTCAGCTACAACTGACCAAAAGATCTTTGCAAAACAGAACGTGTACTCAGAGAAATGAGTCTAACAGTGAAGGTATTTCAAATCGATGAAGTCATTTTTCAGATTTCAAACATAGTTCAAATGTTGAAGTGAATTCAGAAGATTTTGAAGTTATTACTTGAAAGTTTTGATTGGAATGTGTTGCTTAACATTAGCAAGAACTTCTCTTAGCAAATGATCAAAAGAATTTACAAGAATCAAATTAGTACAGATCATATTTGAAGCTAGAAGAAAAGGCATAGATTTCTGAGAAGTTAATTCTTGAATTTCACTAAGTTTAGTGATAAAGTTTTCAAATTGAGAGTGTTGCTAAGCTAATGATGGTTATGAAGGTATTCTAATATCACTTTAGCTTAGTTCTTGTGGTGTTTCATACACCAACAATCTTCATTCTTGGTTGTGCAAGGAGTTCAGAGAGAGTCAGAGCTGAAGCGTGTATGAAATACAGAGGTTCGCGCTATGAAAACGTCAAACCTCTGAGTGACAGTATCGCGGCCCAAAACGACCTAATGTGGTATTGCGAGTGGAGTATCATGGATTTGGAGAGTGAGCTTGCATCTAGAGGCACATAGGAGTGACAAGGAGAACCTAAGGTACACATATTTGCAAAAATTTTTGAATTTGGCCTCCAAAAACTCCAAGTATTGTGTCTGGTTGAGTTTTGGTATTGCAATGCCAGAACTCTCGTGTATCACGATACTTGTTGAGTATCGTATTGCCTCCTTGAGGTATCGTGTATCATCAGGTCGAGGTATCGTGATCGTGTTTAAGTGGAATCATGTTGTCTGCCTAGTGGTATCATATCGTGTACCTTGTGGTATCGCATCGCACAATAGGACGTATTGTATCATGTCGGTTGAGTGGTATCGTATCACATAGCACAATATCGTATCGCGGTTGGAGTGGTATCATATCCTGAGAGCAAGTGGTATTATATCATCTGAAAGGTATCATATCGCTTAGAACTTGGTATGGTATCATGCCTTAGATCTCTTGACATCGTATCTTCTTGTCAACAGTATCATATCACGAGACAGCTCAGTATCGTATCTTGAACCATGAGGTATTGTATCGTGACCACTCCTAGTATCGTATCATCTGGATGGCAGTATCATATCATGGAAGTTGGTATCCCCTTGGTGGTATCATATCATCTGAGGTGATATCGTTTATAGTGGAATCGCGTATCATGGATAACAGAGGTATCGTATCGTGAAAATCTGGTATCGTATCGCCTGTTCTAACGTACTCCCAAAGAGATCATGTTTCCCTGTTTTAACCCCCAAAACCCTGAACTGGCATAACTTTCTCATACGAAATCCGTTTGTTGTGATTTTGGGTTCGCTGGAAAGCTCATGGGTAAAACTACCAAAATTTTTACTAGTTATAGTAAAACTAATATGTGGATTATTAGATGTAGTATTTTGAAGTTGACCCTCAGGTGGGAGTAGGAAACCAAGGAGTCCCAAAGGATTTTGAGCAATACAAGAGAACCGTGGGACCAGAAGACAAGGGTTATGAATGTGAGATCTAGGAGAAACGTAAGCAAAGATAGACAAAGCATTAGATCATCTGAGGCTAGTGTCAACCATACAACTAAGTCTTGGGCACAACAACTAAGTGGTTATCCCTACGTGCTAAGTTCCGACACAAGTGATTCAGAAATGTCTTTTAGCATGGAGAGAGCCAAACATACCTCAAGTACTGCTTATTTACAGACACCAGAAGGCCCCTATAAGACCCAATTGGAGTATATCAGGACCAACCAATTAGGTGCACGCATCTATGAGGATGGCCTAAGAAGATTAGTTGTCCAACTCAAAAATCCCGAACAGCCCTTTGGACTTGAACACCCAGTGGTCAAGTTTGAAGAGGGCTCATACATTGATAAGGAAGGAACCATGTATGTGATGACCAGTGTATTAGACAGGACAAATGAATTTGGAAACCTCATTCCTAAGAACGACATAGGAGATCTAGAGCAAGGAGACCTAGGATGAGAACCCAAGACTCCCAGAGGCAAGTGAGTCTTGACTAGAGTAATCACTCCAGATTAGATCGTCATTCTTCATTAGAGAAACAAAGGAAGCATTTTGGAGATTCAAGCTAGACCGACCCAGCCCAATAGTCACCATCTATGAGTTCAAGGATCCAGAGACACCAGGCAAAGTTGTCTATCTAGATCACACATCGGAAAAAATGTTCTTGGTAATAGAGCATGACAGGCATGCATACACTTGGAAAGGTGAATCAATTTTCCCTCCACTAAGATCTAGTGTTTCCCATGGCCTCCAAGGAACAGGATCATCCAAGGCTCATGAAAACGAGAGAGAAAGAGTCAAAGAGAGACCCGAGGTAAGTTTTGCAAGCACTGTGAGTAGAGACCGATCAAGACTTGAAGGTGAAAGACCTGAAAGAGAGAGACCTTGAGCACATAGGCATCAAAGAGATGAGCATGATTTTCCATTACCTAGGCCTCAAGAGCACCCAAGAACCCTTAGACCCTCTCAAGTGGTCAAGGCAATGAAGAACTATTTTGATGGGTTTGGAGATCCTTATGATCATGTGGCTGAGTTCAAACAAGTGTTAAGAGTTGAACAGGTTGAGGACTTGTTCACACAATTCAAGGCATTTGGTTTGACCCTCAAGGGTATTACCTTAGCTTGGTTTCAACCTCTAAACAGTCGCAACTATAGAGAGATAGTTCAATTGCTTGAAGAATTCATTGTAGAATTCTCCAAGAGTGGCATCAGGCATAACACATCATCCTTGATCCATAGCTTCAAGCAGACACCCCAAGAAACTGTGTGACTTGCAGGGAGATGGTTCAAACAGTACATAGAAAGATGCCCTATTCCCGAGTTACCCACACCAGCCAAACAAGTGGCTTTGTTTTTACATGGCTTGCTAATCACCAAGTTGAGATCATATGTGTACTTGAAAGAGCCTAGATCCATAGAAGAGTGTGTGCGGATATGTATTGACATAGAAGAAAATTTGTGCGAGGAGTTAGGACTATCAAAACTCTAAAAGGATTCAGACAGTTCTTCTAGTCATACTTCTAGAACCTCCATGGAGATAGATGAGATAGCTACCAAGAAGCTAGGAGTTCAAAATAGACAAGCACCAAGGGTCACCTCATTGAAGCGATGCTACAATTGTGGAGGAGACCACATGGCTAATGTTTGTCCGACAATGGATCAACCCCAAGGAAATTCTAATGCTCTATATTGCACTATTGAGAGAAAATACACAAACCACACGGCTCAAGATTGTCCATACAATAGGCAGGTTGTCAAACAGAATTATCAACAACCTTACTCGTAGGGTAGGTATCAGAACAATACCAACAGCCATATTATAGGCCGCAACAGCAATATCAGGCACCATATAGGCCACAACCAGTCCTAGGAAGCCAACCACCAGCTCTTGCCAATGTGATTCTAGTTAAGTATGCAGTGGCAAAGGAGAACCTTAATAGAGCATTGCTGCCAATGACCCCTTTGGTCTCAGAAAATGACTCTCATGCTCATAGTTCAAACTACTCCCATGAAGATAGTCCACATGGTTATTACACAGAGTCACCTGAGCATAGTGAGACTTATTTATATCAATATGAGGCATCACCTATGGAACAAAATTGGGAGCCATAATACTCTAATGGCATGTATACAAATCCTAACCCCAGGCCCAATTGAGATAGGAGAGATCACAAGCCCCTAGAGTACCATGTTTTAGATGTCAGGGTGACCATTTCATTCGTGAATGTCCCCACTTATCGGCTCCGGGACAAGGAAAAAACATCACAATACAAGGCCTTTGTCTTGAGTGTGGCAAAGAACATCTCCTTAGAGATTGTCCTAGGAACCCCTCTAGTGCATCCAAGGTTACATCCATTAATGTGGTTGGCCTAGTTGTGGATTCAAGTGCTAGTAGCAGTAATGTGGCTCCTATACAAGCAGTCACTAGGGCACAAGCCTTAAAACAAGTTAAGCCAGGTGAACAATCAGATTCAAGTGAATCAGGAGAGCCTACTAAGAGGAAAACAAGAACATGGAAGGATACTAGAGAGAAGGCCAATTGTAAGTGGACTAAAAAGTTATCTACTAGAAGAAAGCTTGAAATATGAAAAAACAAAAATAGAAGACATTGCATCTGAAAACCCCTCGCATGCCGGAACTCCATCCATTCCACTTCATCCCACCCCACCAGTCATTGTAAACAAATCGCAACCAGGGTCTGTTCTTGTAGATCCAATCCTAGAAGGCTTGGGCATGATGTTCATGGCCTACCAGGCTCGACTTCAAGAAGGGCCAACAGCTTCAAACCTAGACAAGAGCTACCCTAGGGCAAATTTAGAGATTCAACGAACAAAAATATATGTGAAAATGCTAGAACTAGCTTAGGCTATGCTCAAAACCAATCAACAGTTCAATCAGGCAAATTTTGTCAAATCGGATTTGCACTTCTAGGGCTCACTAGAAAGATTAGAGCAGTTTGTAAACAAGCCACAGGTTTCTTTACCTCCACAGGCTCAACCAATTGTTGAAAGAGAAAGCTCACCACCAACAAAAGCTCATGTTCCTGATTCCATAGATGATGGAACACCTCTTTCAATTCAGCAGTACTCTTAAGAGTTCTTGTGGGAAATACAAGAGGAGAAATGGCAAAGAAGAAGGATAATCCCCCTCCTATTCCTGAACTTACTGACCTTCATGATCAATTTCCCCAAAACATTCCATCTATCGATGGAGACCAATTAGAGCAATAAGAAGATGAAAGATTAGATTTTGAATCTAATTCTTTACAAGAGTTTCCACAATTCATAGGCCCATGGGAATTTGAATCTCTTCATATCAGAGCTCCCACAATATTGGTAAGAAATGAGGACTCGGTTGTTCCAAGAAACACTGACGTCGTGAACAACACTAAGGTTCAATGTCATCTCACTTTATAAGAGCTTCTCAAAGTAAAACTTGAGCTATGGAATCATGTGGCAAATCAAGTTCCAGAACTTGATTCCAATGTGCCAAAAGCAGGCTCTAAGCAGAAAGTCCTAGAGATACCTCTAGACAAAATAGGAGACATGAGTGAAAGTGAAGAAGGTAATACTTATCTTCCAATCACCTACCAAGGTTACACAACCAAAGCAATCTTGGATTCAGGTGCAGGTGTGCAATTGCAACCACCTACTTGTGGAAGTGATGGGGCAAACCCACATTAAAAACAACTACAAAGAAGCTTCAGATGTCGGATGGCCATGTTGAAAGACCTCTAGGATTGCTCGAAGGGATAACTCTAACCACTTGTGGTGTAGATTTTGAGCACACCTTTGCTATATGTGACTTTGAGAAAAATAATGTCTACAAGATGATCCTGGGAAGGCCCTTCCTACGATAATTGCAAATAGTGCAAGATTGGGGAACAAAATCCTTGTACTTACAACACTTAGGGGTCACAACCAAGGTCAATCTAAAAGACTATACATTTAGAGATGTACCACCCCTAGAGAGGAATCATATCCACAAAGCGAAAGAAGATTCTATCTCTGTGCATTCTGAAAGTAATTCTCATCCATTTTGGATGCATGAAGATACTCACTTGTGGATGTGCAAGGTTGTTGAGGAAGAGGAAAGACATCTAAAAGCAAGAGAAGGAGCTACTCCAGGAGATAGAACAATTATAGACCTAGCCTATACACTTATGATATTTCCAGATGAGGAATTCGAGCCTCATGGTTGGGAAGAAATCTTGGCCACCATGGACATTGTTGTCAATGAAGAACAGTGAACACCTCACTGTGATGAGGAGGGTTATGATATCTCAGTGTTCATGTGTCAACCCGTGCTAGAAGAATGGGACCCTAGTGACTTCATAGAAGAAGAAGAGAATGACAACGATCTAGATTCCATTATGATGGATAGTTGCTTTAATTTCTTGAAGATGTAGGAGTATTTAGCCAAAAAGAAGAAGAACCTCTCACAAGCATTAAAACAGTAAATTCAAAGGATGGAAGTGAAGGAGGTCAAAAGAAAAAGAAGAGGAAAGTTGTGAAATAAGAAGAGGAATCATTGTTTGATACCAGAAAATTTCAAGAAATATGAAGTTGAAGACCGGAAAATTTTGGTACAAATGCCTAAGAGAGAGGCCATCACAAGAGAAGTATATGATAATAAAGAAAAGACCAAAAAGATTGTTGTAACCATTGAAGGGAACAAAGAGCGATGTACATACATAGGAGATGACCTAAGCACAGAAGAAGAAGTAGAGCTTGTAGCTCTATTAAGGGAATACAGGGACGTTTTTGCATGGCACTATAGAGAATTGAAGGGAGTATATCCAAAAATATGCTCCCATACAGCTGATGCCAAGTTCACCAAACAAAAGCCCTACACATATAATGACACTTATGCAGCTAAAATAAAAGAAGAAATTGATAGACTGATTGAAGCTGGATTTATCTATGAGATTGAGCATACTGAATGGGTGTCCCCCAAAAAACTTCCAATTCCCGAACATTTATTGGAGAGTGTTGCAGTCAAGGAAGTTTATAGCTTCCTTGATGGATTTTCAGGCTACAACCAAGTAGCCATTGCACCATAAGATCAACACATAATGGCTTTCACCACAGAGTGGGGAATCTTTGCATTTCATGTGATGCCATTTGGGCTCACAAATGCACCTTCAACTTTCCAAAGGCTCATGTATCATGTCTTCAAAGAGTTCTTGGGAAAGAGCTTAGAAGTATATGTGGATGATTTATATGCTCATTCCCAACAAAGAAAATACCACACTCCTAAGCTTAGATAGATTTTCAACAAGTGTAGAGAATATCGAGTGTGTCTGAACCCAGAGAAGTGTGTATTCATGGTATGACAAGGTAAAATCTTAGGTCACATTGTTTCTAAGAATGGAATATCTATAGATGAGAATAAAATAAGAGCCATAGCAGAGTTGTCGAGGCCAAGGAATGTTAAAGAGGTACAAGCCTTTATGGGCCATTGTGGATATTACCGCAGATTTATCCACATGTATGCAATCATAGCCAAACCTCTTTATGCCTTGTTGACAAATTTCGAGTGGAACGAAGAATGCGGAAATTCCTTCAATGAGATGAAGAGACGTTTGTGCACAGCACCAATATTGACAACCCCTGATTGGAATAAACCATTCCATGTCCACATGGATGGATCCAATTATGCAATAGGATGTGTGTTGTCACAACCCACATGTGAAGGAAATCTAAATTTTCCTATAGCATATGCTAGTAGACAGTTGAATGCAGCTGAATGAAACTATACAACAACAGAGAGAGAAGGCTTAGGCATGGTATATGCTGTGAAGAAGTTTAGACACTACCTTTTGGCCAATAAGTTCAAGTTTTTTACTGATCATCAAGCTTTATTGTATTTGGTCAATAAACCTTGCAATACACGATGCTTAGTAAGATGGTTCCTCTTACTAATGGAATACGACTTTGAAGTGGTTATCAGGAAAGGTAGGACCCACCTCAAGGCAGATCATCTTTCTCGCATCACTTCAAGAGAGTCACCGCAAGCTGTGTCTGATGAATTGTCTAACGCTTATTTGTTCAATTTAGAATTTTTTCCTAAATGGGGAAATAACTTGGTACTTGTCCTAACCTTTGGACCTGCAAATACAAATGTGCAAACAAACAAAGAAGAAATTGTAAAATCACAAAAATACCAAATACTGGCTGGTAGTATGTACAAACAAGATACAGAGGGTGTACTAGCATGTTGTGTTGAGGACGATGAACATAGTACTTGGCTACAACAAGCCCATGAAGGATTGCTAGGAAATCATTACTCTAAACAATGAACATTGCAAAATTTGAAACGTTTAGGAGTGTATTGGCCTAGCATGGACAAAGAAGTACATGAGTGGATTAAGAATTGTCCAATGTGCAAAGAGAGACCCCCAATGGAGCATGCCACCCTTTATCACGTGTCATTAATTCCAGACTGGAGTGCTCCTTTTGGTAGAATTTATGAGATCAAGGACACTACCCAGTGAGGCTAGTCTAGCAAGAAAATGAAGCATGGAACAAGAGGCTCAGGATTATGCATTAGTAGGAGATAACCTTTAATGAAGAGGGAAATATAGTTACTTAAGACTATGTGTTCATGAATCAAACTATTTGAATGTTTTAGAAACTGCACATAGCGGTGTTGCAAGTGGACACTTCGGTCCTAAACGAGTAATTAAGACCATTCTATTTTCAGGACTTTGGTGGACAACTCTTCATATGGATGCACATACCTATGTGAAGAAATGGAACACATGCCAACATGCACAATATCCCATAATAGAAGATGAGATGCCTTTGAGGCCAATAATGGGAGGACGTGCATTTCCAAAGTGGGGTATAGACTTTGTAGGTCCTATTAACCCCCCAACTAGAAACTCCCATGTAGAATACATCATTGTAGCCATAGATTACCTTACAAAGTGGGTAGAAGTAAAAGCTACAACAAAGAATGATGCTCAAACAATGGCTATGTTCTTATTCGAGAACGTGTTCGCTAGATACGCGCTACCAATAGAGTTAGTAAGTGATAGAGGTATGCACTTCTTGAATGAAGTTATTGAAAACCTTCTCCAAGAATTCTTGGTGATACATAAGAAGTCGGCCCCCTATCATCCACAAGCTAATGGACAAGCCAAGAGCATAAATAAGATCCTATGTAATATATTGACAAAACTGGTAAATAATAAACACTTTGATTGGGACAAACAACTTCATCATGTTGTTTGGGCCTACCAAACTTCCTACAAAACGGTACTCATTGCCACCCCATTTTAGATGTCCTTCGGCCAAAATGCGGTGCTACCATTGGAATTTTTAATCCCAACTTTAAAAGTAGCACAAGAGCATGAATGGAATGGACCGAGTTGTCCCCTAGGATCTTTGATCTAGAACGATTAGGTGAGACGAGGTTACGAGCGGCAGTAGGCATCTATGTTGCAAAGAAAAGACAAAAGGCATACTTTGATGCCCATATCAAGGATAAAGGGTTGAAGGAAGGAGACCTAGTGTTGGCTTATACACTAATGAAGCATGCCCGTAAATTGGAAAAGCGAAGATATGGACCCATGATCATTAATATAATTTCTACTAGTGATGCGGTCCAATTGGCCACCCTAGAAGGTGATATCTTGCCAAACTATATTAGTGGATGTAGAGTCAAGTTGTATCAAGAGCCTCTTACAGAGGATATGCTCATGAGACTCAACACTACTAAGAAGAGAAAATAAGAAGACTTGAGGGTTAGAGAAGAAGCACAAGTTGAGGCGAGAGAATGCATCAAGAGAAATAAGTTAAGGCGACTAGGCCTAGATGCAAATCTAAAAGCCCCAAGATATTACATAGCTATGTGCACCAAAAAGATCACACATCCTAGCATTATGGATATATGACCATTCATCATGGTTGAACTAGGGCAAGACACTGCAAATAAGATGATCAGAGCTCTAATCGATTCGAGGGCCGCCACTAGTGCAATTAGGTACTCATGTTGTGAAGGATTGGGCATGGAAGTTAAGCCATTAAAAGCTTATTTAGTAGGCTTAGGAGGTGTGGAAACCCCTTGTTTGGGCAAGGTGGAGTTTCCCATCTACCTTCAGGATGTCCCAATCTCAGTCAAAATGTTAGTGTGTGAAGATGAGAACCTTACGGAACCACTTGTCTTGGTCAAGATTGGATTTTTTACCATGCAGTCAACTTAAATCTCAGAAGCCAACTTCTTCAAGTTTGGGTACATGAAAATGCATTACATTAGAATTAGAGACTCACATGCTCACAAATCCAGATGTTACACATTCTAAATAGTTTCGGGCATGAAGCAGATCTGGGTATGAAAAGAAGAGAAACCAACCGTGTCGCCACAACAATTCCCATCCAACCAGACCAACCATGATGGAAGAAGAACCAAGCAACTAGGACGAGCTCAACAACAAAGTATCCAGCAAATTTGGGTACCTAAGAAATTAGTTGCAGCTCAACAAGGGCGATTACACATGTGCGTTCCCAAAGAACTCTTACATGCACAAAGGCCTATTATCTCCACCATTCAAAAGGTCTCAACAAAGAAGCCAAGGAGAGAAAAGGGTAAGAACCAAGCACGAGACAAAAAGAAGATAGAAGCACCTCTTCGAAAAAAATAATAAGGCAATCATCAAGGATATGGGTTTGGAAACCAAAAGTACAAGCAGCATCCATCGAACCAAAGAACCAACCACGCCGGATGCAAAATTTAAGCAATCATCTAGAGATGAAGAAGTCAAAAAGGACTTGTATGCAACCCAAGACAATCCTAAAATGGGTCCCTAAAATCGATTTTCCTTTGAAATCCAATGGATATCTCCAACGAGGGCTACATCAACATTTGCCAAGAACATTGAAAGCCTCGACGTGCAACAACCATGTGCCCTTGGCATAACCTTGTTTTTTGCACCAGTCAGGTCATGCACTTCCAAAGTATGCATCAATATAGGGCCACATTACACGGCCGTGCATAGAGACAATTGAGAATCCTAGGCACATGTGACACATTTGACATATGTAAAATATTTTACTGATACTAACCACCCTCTTCTTGTTTTATGACATTGTTCCAAAAAAAAAGAGAAAATAAAAGAAAAGAGACAGAACAGGATTGTGCGCTTGGAGAATCTCCAACGCGAACCATCAACAAGGACCTCCATCAGCAACGGAAGATGGGCCACTGGTCAATCACCATGATGGGCATGCAACACGAAGAGACAAACATCCACCAATCTTTCACCATGGTAAGCACACCCTACTTTGGCCACACCATAACCATGATAGATTAGGAAACCTCTTCATCAACATACCCTTGAGCACTTAGCTCAAGACCCCATCTTTTCCACCATACTTCTTCCAATGCATTCCCAAGTATGTATGCATAGGGCCACATTACAAGGGCATGCACAAGGCACACATTTTTTCCAACCCATGCACTAATGCACTTAACCATCAGTCATTATGGGTCACAAATACTTGGCCTCATACTATGAAGCTCATGTTTCAAAGATCAAAGGACATTCAGGGTACAACATCAGTAGCCATGAAGCAATTCACAGTAGATAGCTACTCAACATCAACATTGACAACCTCTTTTGAGCAACTAACAGTCTTTGAAAGCCAAGAAATATACCATCGAGCTCCAATCCAAGGAAGACGTACATACATCGGGAACCAATCTCGCATAGACTAGCAGTGGAAAATGGAAGAACCAGACAACCAACCAAGCTACATTGGGAAGATGGACCACTCCTGTTGATACATGCAAGACTCTACCTCTCAAAGAACTACATAGAACAACTACTCCAACTAGGGTCTGTCAGGGATGACGACTCTAGAGGGGGGGGGAGTGTTGACACTCACGGTGGAGCAGGAAGCATGGAAGCGCATCAAAGAAGTGGACACACAAGAAGAAGGATCATGTAGGGAGCCCCAAGAAGCACATGTCAAATTTTTAGAAGAAATCCCTATAAAAATAGTGATTTATATCACTTAAAACCATTGTAAATACCAATTTCCATTTTTGAAACTCCATTTTGTTCAAGATGAGAAGTCCTCGATCTTGAGGAGTATTAGAAGTATCATCCTACCAATTTTCATAATTTTTAGATTCCTTTTGAGCCCTCAAATAAGCCCTAGAACCTAATTTTTAACTAGGTCGGACACTAGGTCTGGACAGGGCCAAAACTACTCAAAAAAATATAAAAAGAGTTAGAGAGCTCATTTTTGGGGTTAGCTTGTTGTAGAATTGAGCTTTGTAAGAGAGTTCTTTTGTAATCAAAGTCCTTCCATTGTTCCACTCTTTGCTCTTACCTTGTGCGTGTGTGTGTATGTGTGTGCATGTTTGTGTGCTTTCACTCATGCACTTGTGCCATCACTTGCTCACGATCTTCATACCGGTCCTCATGACGTCTCCGCGGATTGACATTTGTGAGGTGAATCTCCTCGCGTTGGTACTTGCTATTGTGCTAGAGTGACAATGACTTCTTGTGTAAACCCCATGTCTTGGGGCCACCATGTTGCCATATTGGCATTGAGGGAGACCTTAACACCAAGGGTGCCTCCTCTACCAAGGGTGACTCTTCTACCAAGGGCGACTCTACCACCAAGGGCCAAAGTTGACTCTACTGCCAAGGGTGAATCTACCAAGAGAAGTGACTCTACTACCAAGGGCAACCATACTACCACATTTGCATGAGGGCAACATCCTCACCTTAGATGGAGCACAAGGGCGACTTGGCACCTTCAAAATGGGCATGCTATGAGCTTCTTTATTTCTTCCTTGAAGCATATGATAGGGTAAGCCCCATTTGAAGCATGGGGCATGGTCTTAAGTATTGTACCTTAGAGAAAAATGGACAAACCATACAAGGGATTAATGCTTCTACAACAATCAACCACTGAGGGAAAGGGATTACCAAGCTCACACTAATCTAATGACAGATAGAGACTATGGGGAAAAGCCTACACCAGTGCTAGGACAACAACCACCTCTACCTACTAAGGTAGTCCTAGTGAAATATACTCTAGCAGAGGAAAAATTAGAACAAACAATGGGAACATCCAAGGAATACTCTGAAGAACATATTGGCCATTATGAGGATTATTTTGAATCATATGATTGGGAATATAATCATAAAAAGGAACCAGAATTACAAGCATTGGATTGGGGTAACAAGAGAATTTATATGGATGCAACAACCTTTATGTATATAACCAACAACTACATATCAAATACAAAACCCCAATTCAAGAATACTCAAAAGATAACATGTTATAGGTGTGGAGGAGATCATTTTGTGAGAGATTGTACTCAATCACCTACATTAAGGGTAGAAGGAGCCTACTGTAAAGATTGCGTTAGGGATCCCTTAATCAAAGACTACTTTAGAAATCCTCAAAAACAAACCTCTAATTCCAATATTCCTTTGAAATTAGTAGAAATTCTTGAGAACATGAAAGAGGAAGAAAACGAGACAATTCTCATACAAGTAATGACAAGATCAAGCACAAGAGAAAAAAAACAACACTAAAATAAGAAAAGAATGAAGTACAAAAGAATGGCTCATGGAAAGAGAGAAGGGAAAAACAAAAAGCTAGGTGGGAGAAAAAATTGGAGGAAGGTGAAAAAGGAACACAAAATGGAGTGGGTAGTACATCACAAAACCAAGACCCAGACCATTTCCTAGAGAGAAAAATATATAAAGATCTAGATACATACCTCAAGCTTACAAAGGAAGAATAAAAGAAGGGCCTAGTGCAATAGACCATGGAAAATTGTATCCCTTACCTGAATTGGAAAAAGAAAGAATGGAAATTTGCAAGGAAGTAATTGAAAAAACACAACAAGAATTAGAACAAGGAAAATATAACTTCATGAATAGACAAATAGGTGAGATACAAGAGAAAGTTTGGGAGGAAATATTAAGAGAAAAACAAAAGAAAGTTCCAAAATACTTTCGGAGCAGGAAGAAAAGGGAATGAAAGAACATCTAAGTAGGAAAGAATTAATGTGGAAAATACAAGTCAAGACGTCAAGCCACTGCAGTTTGCAATGTCATTGGACATTAGAAGAACTAATTCAAGAAAATCCTGATTTGCAAAACTTCATCACAAAAACATCATAAATTCTGGATGATCAACTACAAAATGAACCAATTCTGCAAGTGTTAATAGATAAAATAGGAGGACATTATGAAGGAGAAGAAGGAAATATTGTACTTTTAGCTCATCTTGGTAATAAACATACAAAGGCCATTTTAGATAGTGGAGCAAGTGTAGCCATCATGAATAAAAGAAGTTGGGAGGAATGGGGAGTTGAAACACTTCATTCCACCAAAATGAAACTTCAATTGGCAGATGGGCACATTTAAACACCAATAGGATTATGGGAGAAAGTGATAATAGAGATTTGTGGAATTGAATTAGAACACACTTTTGTGATAGTTGAGTTTCCACAACTCACTTCATATGAGATAATATTGGGAAGACCTTTTATGAGACAGATGCAAGTGGTTGAAGATTGGGGAAAAGAATGTTTGTATTTACAAAATAAGGGAAAAATTACCAAAATTAATCTCAGGAATGGAAATTATCATAATATACCTCCACAAGAATGGTATAAAATACATCATCCACAGGATAATATGATTGAGTTTGATGATAGTGGAAATAATGAAGCACCACTTTGGACTTGTATTTCCACAAAAAAAAAACTATCAAAAAAATTTTTATTGAGGAATGAAGATTGCATAAATGAAAGAACCATGGGAGATAATAGGTACACTCCTCAAAGCTTTAATGATGAAGAATTTGAACCATATGGATGGAGTCAGATTCTCTCAACATTAGATGTGGTGAATGATGAACATGTGGAAATAAACTTTCAAAATGAGGAAGGTTATGATATCTTTTATGTGGGATTCAAAATGATAAGAACTACAAATGAATAAGAATCAACTCAAGGGAATGTGAGTACTCAAGAAATCCCCAATAAAAAGACATATTTGGAGGAAGTACAGGCTATAGATGTAATCAAGGATGAGATCTCGAAAAGTATAACAATTATATACACAAAGAAGATTGTAAACAACAGGAAGTAAGAAAGCAAAAATCTTTAGAGAAAATACAAGATCAAAAAAAAAAAGAAGAAGGAATTTTTTATGTTCCAGCTAATATTAAAAAATATGAAGTTGAAGATAGATTGTTGCTTAAGATAAAGCCCAAAAGAGAAAAGAAAAAGGGATAGTCATATGATCATGAAGAAGAAATAAAAAAGATTGTAATATCCAAAGGAAAGGGAGAGGATAGACACATAACAATAGCAGATGACATGGAAAAAGATAAAGAAGAAAACCTTATAAAATTAGTTAGAGAATTTAGGGATGCTTTTGCTTACAACTATAATGATTTGAAAGGAATAGATCCCAATATCTGTGTGCATAAAATACCTATTGCACCAAATGCCAAACCAAGTAAGCAAAGACATTATACTTACAATGATAAGTACTCTACTAAGATCAAGGAAGAAGTAGATAAGTTGTTGGCAGTCAATATCATTTATGAAATTGAGTACACAGAATGGACATCTCCATTAGTTGTAGTTCCTGAAAAGAATGGTAAACTAAGGGTTTGCATTAATCTTAAAAGAGTTAATGTTGCAACTATTAGGGATAGCTATCCACTTATAATAAGAGATCATCTATTAGAAAGGGTACCTGGAAAAGAAGTTTACAATTTCTTAGATGGATTCTCGGGATATAACCAAGTGCCAATTGCATTAGAGGATCAACACAAGACTGCTTTTGCTACTGAATGGGGTATCTATGCATTTAGAGTTATGCCCTTTGGTCTGACAAATGCGCCTGCCACATTCCAAAGGTTGATGTGTCATGCATTCAAATATTTTCTCAGACATATAATGGAAATATATGTGGATGACTTATGCACTTTTTCAAATCAAAGAAATAATCATTTACATGATCTTGAGAATATATTTAAAAAATGTAGAGCTTACAAACTGTGTCTTAATTCAAAAGAAAATGTGTCTTTTTTGTTAGACAAGGAAGAATGCTAGGACACATGATCTCTAAAAATGGAATATCAGCTGATGAAGATAAGATAAAAAGCTATAGTGAATATGACAAGACCCACAACTCTAAAAGAATTACAAACCTTCATGGGTCATTGTGGATATTATAGGAAATTTGTGTATAAATTTGCAAAAATTGTCAAGCCTTTGTATGCATTAATTACCAAATTTGAGTGGACCAAAGAATGTGAGGAAGCCTTTGAGACATTGAAAACTTGTTTAGTTACTGCACCAACTCGAAAGACACCACAATGGGATGTAATATTTCATGTACATGTTGATGCTTCAAATTTTGCTTTAGGATGTGTACTAGCACAACCTATTGAAGGAAGCAAGATGGATTTCTCTATTTCCTATGCAAGTAGACAGTTGAATCAAGCTTAAAGAAATTACACAACAATGGAGAGAGAAGGTCTAGGCATGGTCTTTGTAGTAAAAAAATATAGACACTATTTGTTGGCTAACAAATTTAAGCTTTTTGTGGATCATCAGACCTTACTCTATTTAGTAAATAAACCTTTTCATACTGGAAGAATAGTAAGATGGTTCTTATTACTCATGGATTTTGAGTTTGAGGTGGTAGTAAGACAAGGAAAAACCCATCTTAGGGTAGATCATTTATCAATAATCTTAACAAAAGATAATCCAGAGCCTATTGATGATGAATTGCCTTATATATATCTTTTCAACATAGAAAATGTCCCTGAATGGGAAAAGTCCTTGATTCAAGTTTTGACTATTGGACAAAACAAAGCAAATGACAACCAAACACATAGGATTTTGCAAAGTAAAAACTTTGTTTTAGTTGCTAGTCATTTACATCATATGAGTCACATATAAAGTATGCCATTTTCTTTGTAGATTACAATTATAAAGTCAGATTTCAAAAACAGTACCTGTATCACATAGATGAGACAATTGTGATTCTATTAAAACTGAGCATTTCCACTTCCGGCATTGATCTTTAACAACAGTTCTCTCAATAGACTGATAATATCCTTTCTTCATACACTTCACTCAGAAATACACAAGAAAAGATCACAAATTCCATGGATTTCACAAGAGAAAGACTCAACAAATCAAGAAGATACTCTAGAGAAGTAGTAACACGATTTTCTTGCAAGAAACTCTTCACATTACTGGAATAGCATGAGAATAATACAACCAACCTTTACAAAGTAGAAGAAAATATCTTTTATACTTTTTCAAGTGTCCCTTTTCACACTTGAAATTTGGTCCTTCTACCTTCCAATCTAAAAATATGCTAGTGAAGAGCTTCCAAAAATTGTAAGAAAAATATATATGCTTCTACTATACATGAGGAAGACTCTTCCTCAATTTAACATTATTTGGATAAATACAACTACATGAAAATGTCAAATTACAAAGAATTTCCTTCAAAAAAATGCTTCTTCCGACATCCTTCCCCTCCTAGACTTTTTTGGCTCCTGACAAATTGTTAGTGTGAATTCACTTTATTTCTTCTTCCTTTGATAAACCTGTAATAGCAAATCATGACTTTTTCTCTCTATGACATTCAAATTGTTTACCATTTCAAATAAATCTTTCCTCCATTGAATTGTTGTTTCTGGTCTGTCTATCACACCCTTCTTCAGATATTATGTGTATGCAGCTTCATATGCAGTGAGTCTTGACTTTGTAACTACTGACAAATTCCCAAAAATCTCTGATTCTCTTTCAAAGAAACCATAATCAAAGGCATCCTCAAAAATTTGAAGATAATGACTTCCCAAAAATACAATTTTGTTGTAGTATGCCATCAAGAAAATTCTATCTGGAGTTTCACTCAGGTCAAAAAGTAAAGCATCTGTAGGTGAATTAAATCCTATATAATTGAGGGTTCATACTACTCTTGTATCTGTAAAGGTTTCTATACATGCTACTATAAGCCGCATAACTCTAACTACTAGTATACAGGCAAGATCATTTACATCTTTATATGTTGATATAACAGATTCTGCAGTGTCAATCATATATTTTTTGGTTGGCCAAGATCCTACTTTGGGTCCTGCAATCTTTGGAAAATTCAGCCATTTTGCTCGAATTTGTCCTTCATTTCTTCTTTCCCAAAAAATTGACCAATCCCTCCTTCGGGCTACTGGGCAATGTGCTAGATTTATCTTTTATTGCAGTGGTGCTTCCTTCCATATCTTCTTGCAATCCTTGTTGGAATCTAACCACCTATTTCTCCATTTAAGGTTGGCCTTTTCAAATAATGCTTTAGTGACATTAATGTCCTCCTCATACTCCAAATACCTATTAGGTGGTAAACCAACTCTTGCAGTCTGTTAATTTTTTACACTTTCAAGAATCATACAGAATGGTATTCCAAGACCATTTGCCGCCCAATGATGTTGATCTAGATTTACCCCATTTTCAAAAGCAAATTTTACAATCTGAATTTCATATTCATCATGAATCTTTCTAATGAACTTCATCCGTGATTCTCTATTTGTCAAAAGCATTTGTACAAATTCATCTGAATAATCTTCAATACTCTTTTCTTCTTGTTCATGAAAGTCCTGAGGTGGTGAAGTTCTTCAATTATCTTCCACCAATTCTTGCTCCTCTACTTGCATAGTCACTGCCTATCCTTCATCCTTTCTTTGTTGGATTTCCATACTTCTCTTTAACTCTTCCCCCTCCATCAATAATCTTTGATTCTGAGACACTAACAACTCTTTCTCTAAACTCCATTCACTTTTTTCCTTTTCTATACCCAGGTATAATTTGTTGTATCCTCGCATGGCATTTGCAGCATGTACACTAGCTTGTTTTTCCAATTCCTTGGTTTCTTTGAGCTCTTCTTGGAGCCTTTGAATTCAATTACTCATCTTTTCCACTTCTTCTTGATTCATCTATGTATTTTGATTTTTTTCTTTCATCTATGCTTCTTCCATCAATAGTTTGTTTATGTCTTCATTGGCTTTTACCATTATTTTATATGAACTTTGAAGTGTTCTGAACCTACCTTTTATTTTCTTCAATTCACTTTCCACTTTATTACTATGCTCTAATTGTTTAGAACATTTATTTTCAAGAAACTGAATTTTGTTCTGATTTTGTAGTTCATGTGCTTCTAATGAAAACATCCTCTTTGTCAAAGCTTCATTCTTTTCTTGTAATGCTCTTATCTGATCCTCTAATTGTTCCTTATTTTTCTTTTGCTTTGTAATAATCCTGCTTCCTTTTACAAACTTAGATTCAGCAACCATACCTGATACGATCATATTTCTGCTCGAAGGTTTGAATTGCATTCTATTTGTTTTTCTTTCTTCAACTCATCCTCCTCTTCATCCTCTTCTTCATAATATGTTTCCTGATTCATTTCCTTTTCAGCTTCTGTCTCCTTCTCTATTACTTCTACTTCCTCTCTTACCTGCTCTTTTTGTCTCTGCTTATTAGCTTGTAATTCTTCTTCATGAACCATTTTTTCCTAGAACACATTTGATTCCATCTTCTGATCAACCTAGTTTCCAATTTGATCATTCTGTTCCTGGTCATTTCCTCCCATCACTTTATCATCTATATCCATCAATTCTGCTTCATATTCCACTCCTTGATCACCCTGATCTTTTTGCTCTTCTTGATGTCCCAAATCAATAAGTACTTCTTCTATTTTCTTGTTTACTTCCTCCTCTGTGTCCTTGTTATTTTCATAGTGATCTTTGAACTTTGTCTTCCTCTGGACTTTAGCTTCTTCTTTATCTTTGTTTGTATTCTCTTTACTAAACAGTTGACTGTAGGACTTTTTGATGGTTTGGAGATAACAAGTTCTTCTTTTGATGCTACTGTTCCCTCATGTATTCCTTCCTCCATGGTCATACTTCCTTCAATCACTTTACCTTTTTCTCCCAAATTTCCCTTTTCTTCCTCATGAGGTTGACAATACTATTGTTCTGAAGGTTTCGTCCAACTGAGTTTTGATCCTGCATCTACAACTCCACTACTGGATCCTTCATCTACTGTAACATCTTCTTGCATCACCTCTCCTTTACCTTTTAACCTCCTCTTTTCTTTTCCAGGACTGATTTGCCTTGTGGATTCCTCAAGAATCTAAATTCCGTTTCAGCTTCCAGTTACTTTTACGGATGATCTGTTCACCTCCAATACTTGAGCTGATTTAACTTGTGTACTTGGTACAGATAGGTTTGAACTCCTTAATAAGAGATTCTCAATATCACTATCTGAATCAGAAGAATTTTTTGAAGAAGAAACTACTTCAACTTCCCTTATTTGATCCTGTCTTCTTTCTTCCCTTATAACTGCTTCCCTCTGATTCTTTCCTTCTACTGGTGTCTTTACTTCTTCCTCAACTATCTCTTGCTCAACAGCCTTACCTTTATCTTTCCTGGTTGGTTTCTTCTTCTGAATAGGCTTTTTTTGAACTTTTCTTTTCATAACAACTGTGGTTTTGGTTTCTGGAGGTCCTTGCAACTCCTTCAAATAAGCCAATAATTCCACTTCCTTTCTTACAAACACTTCCTCATATTATGCTGCCATCATCTGATCATGCAATTCCTCATAGTGTTCAATTTCCTCTTGCTCCCAATTAGTTGCCTTGTATGAATAGCTTTCCAACATTTTCTGGTACTAGGCTTCATATAGAGCACTCTTATCATTTCCTTGAGACAAATAAGAGTATAGTTGTTCCTTGCTTCTCTGAGGTGGATGAGGCTTATTGGAGGACTATACTTCTTTTTTAGTTGCTTCATCCTCCTTGGTTGATTCCTTCTGCTCCAACTCCACTTTCCTAGGACCAATCTTCTCTTCTTGGTTGGAATTACCTCTTCTGAAGTAACTTTCCTTTTCTATCGTGACCCTCTCATATATGTTTTGACTCCTGGTTCTCCAACTGGTATAACTTTGGATGGCTTTTAATTCTTGCAATTAAGCTTCTAAAGTATTGAGCTTCAGGTACCAACTTCAATTGATCCTCCATATCCAAAATATGGTATATAATTTTGTTCAGAAACTGAGCTCCATTTATAAACGTTTTCTGTTGCCAATGCTTAGCACCTTCCTTCAATTGTTCATGAATGTAGGGAGTCACATCCATTACTCCGAAAGGTTTAGTTCTATCTTTATTATTAAGCATAATCGGAGTAACTGGTTTATGAGGCATCGTGTAACTTGGCAGCTTCCAAAAACAAAAGAATTGTAGAAACATCCATATGGAAAATTCTTCATTCTCTTTGCCCTTGAAATCAACAAATTTGGAATATCTAGCATAAGTTGCTGCATTTGTTTTTACAAAATTGCCATCCAACTTGGTTCCCATAGAATAGAATTGAAGGGTTGTCCTTATGTGTTCTACTTTAATTGTAATCTGCATATCCTTGCCCTCTTTATTTTTGACTGAACATCTGAAATATGCATCATTGCCTTTGCCAAACTCTACCATACTAGACATAACTTGAGAGACTCTCAAAATCTATGAAAAAGATTGGTTCTTCCAAAATTCTATGAAGTCCAACTGCCTTCCACCTTTTATAATTAGCAGTCACCTTCTGGAATTTGTAGAACTCCTGGCATAACATAGTATATTTATTGCCTCCCACATCCACTGTAAAGATGTGTTGACCAATAACAATTATTGTTTCCTTAAGCTCCTTGATTATCTGTTCAGCTTCAGGAAGGTCATGTTCTTCATTAGATTCTAATTCCCCAACTTCCTCCACTATCTCACTATCTAGGAACTAGTGTCCCCTTGACAACGTAACTGAGTCAGCTTTAAAATCATGAATGGGAAGTTCTTTTGCATTCGCCATCCTAGAAAAATCATAAACACACCACACCAAGAATTCCACAACATGAGTCATATTCAAAATCATAAAAAAGAAAAGAAAAACTTTCTTCAGAAGACAAAAACACTTCTCTTCCAAGTTCCATCACAAGGTGTTTTCTAAAAAAAAAAATTCAAGAAGAAGTGATCATGACATGTGTAGCAAGATGTCTATTACTTTATAGTGTTGATTGGAAAAAGATATCAGAAATGTAAATAAAAATATCAAAGGTATATCAAAATTAACTATAAAAAATTGGAGAACACACAACAACTATGTCCTTCTCTGAATTGTACCCTATATCTTGCTTATGCTTGTGAATAATGCAAAAAAGAAAGGGATAAAAGAAAAAATTACAAAAATTTGATGTTTTCTCATTTTTACCCTTTTTTTAGCTATATTATTTTTCTATTCTCCTTTTTTTCTTTCCTTTTTTTTATTTGTATTGATTTTTTTCTCATCATTTTTTTCTTTTGTATATTTTTACTATTTTTTCCATATTTTTATTGGTAATTCTCCATATTTTTATTGGTAATTCATATTCCAGGATCCAATATTATAGGATCCTTTGGCTTCTGTTTTTGTTGCATAGGCCATTGCAGTGCATAGTCAATGGCCATTGCATAGTCAATTTGCCTTTTGTTTCTGTTGCATAGGCCATTGCATTGCATAGTCAATTTCTTGAGGTAACTCCCTTCCCCTCCTACTCTTTTTCCTAGAAAAATAGTTATGCAAAGTGCATGGAAATAGTCTCAAGTAGTGAATTCATGGCATTTTAATGTTGCCCTATTGATGCATACTCTAAAAATGTAATTTTGAACAACATGTAACTCTGAGGTCTTAGGTAAAAAGCCCAAATGGTTATTTGAGGATGAAGTTGCACTATCCTTAACCTATGGATCTTCATGCTTCTGAAATTTTAAGATGTCTTTGTCCTTGTTAATTTTCATTTGAAGCAGATCTGATTTTTTCACACAGCAATTCTTTGTAGTTGATTGTTTTTCCTTTTGAGTCCAAGAGATCTCTCCCATTGAGTAGTGTTTTGATGCTTTAGGCTTCCATACCCATTTGGTCCTTAGATTGAAGCTTTTTTGGATGTTTTTAGGTCTCCATACCCAAGCTTGTCTCTAGCAAGATTGCTTTCTTTCAACTTCCATCTGCTTACCAATGAATCTTTTTTTGTTATGGAAGAGCTTTTCCTGCAATTCTTGTGTGTCTTCTATTGGAAATATAAATCTTTCCAATTCTGAGTTATGGATTTTCTCCTCATTACTCAAAAAAGGCATTAAAAATCTCTTGGCATTCACTTTCAATTTAAGAGTCATCATCTCAAAATTCATAATTACTTTACCTTGTTTCATCCAAGGTTGCCCTAAAATGATTTTCTCAGTCATCATATGATCAGGCCATTCCTCACAATCTATTTTCATCTTTTCCTTATTAAACTTAACTGTAATTGATTGTGAAGACAAAGTTTGAACTACCTATCCATCTAGTGTTCTGATTAGGGTTTTACTTGTTTTCCTTTTGACATTCAGTTTATCTAACAATTGAGTACTTATCAAATTGACTTGTGCATCTAAATCTATTAAAACCCTAATTTGTTCATTGTGAAGATTCATTGTAATCACAGGCAAATGCTCTCTTACTTCACCTGAAGGTCTCTCACACATGAAAACTTCTCTCATTTCTTTAGATTTCCTCATTCTTTCTCTAGCTTCTTGTTCGGCTTCATATCTAATTTTTTCCTCTTCTTTTATTCTATTTTGAGCTTGATGTATTCTTCTCCATTCTAGAGTTGTCAATGGAAGATTATATCTTTGTATTCTACATCCACTTATTTTGGCATGATTTCTCCATCTTTAGTGGCTAATTGGACAGCTCGACTGTTACTTATCTGACTGATAATGTAAGGTCCATGTCCTTTTTTCTGAAGTTTCCTCTGGTGTTCTTTCAAGGTATATGATAAAACTAAGTTCCCAACTTGCAAGTCCTTATTTTTAATATGAATATCATGATATGCTTTTTGTCTCTTTTTATCCACATAGATACTGATGACTGCTTGAAGTCTTGAAGCTCCAAGTTTTTCTAACTCCAGCACTTTCAAATAGTTCATGTCCAGTCCACTGTAATTGATTTCCCACCTTTAATGTAGGTATGAGAAATTCTAATGGAAAAACTACATTTTTTCCATATACCAAGTTAAATGGTGTTGTACCAATAGCAGTCTTATATGCCACTCTATATGCCCATAGAACATGATTAAGTTGTAAATCCCAATCCATCCTATTTGTATTTACCAGTTTGGACAAGACAATGTAGAGTACTTTGTTAGTACTTTCTGCTAATCCATTTGCTTGTGGATGATAAGGGGCTGATTTTTTGTGAATAATCATAAAGTAATCAGTTATATTCCCAATTACTTGATTTAGGAAATGAGTTCCCCTATCACTCACCAACTCAATTGGTAAACCAAACCTGGTGATAATATTCTCATAAAGAAATCTTGCAGTAGTGTGAGCATCATTTCTCTTTGTAGCCTTAGCTTTTGCCCATTTGGTAAGATAATCAGTAGCTACAAGTATATATTCTGCATGAGAATGTCTTGTAGGAGGACGAATGGGTCCAATGAAGTCCAATCCCCATTTGATAAATGCTCTGGCTGAAATGAGTAGTGTCAATGGCATATCATCTCTTTTGCTAGGTTGACTTGTTCTTTGACAAACGTCACACCTTTTCACATATGTCCTTGCATCAGGAAAGAGAGTTGGACACCAATATCCAGAATACAGTATGAGTTTAGCAATTCTCTCACTTGAAAACTGACCTCCTGCTACTCCTAAATGGGCCATCTCTAACATTTCCACATACTTATCTTCAGGAACACATATTCTCAAATATCCATATGTTCCTTTCTTGTATAACTGGTCTCCTATCAATTGATACTCCTTGGTTATTATCTTTAAATTTCTAGAATCTTCACTAACTTTACCTGACTCCAGTGATTGATCTTTTCTCAACTCCTCAATTATGTGTGCACTTCAATCTGGTTTTTTCTGAAACCAATACAAAGTTATAATATCTAGTTTTTCAAAGATTGACATTTAGGACAACTAGAAACATATTTCTCCACATCTTGAATCTTTGTGGGCCAATGGACACCCATTCTATCGAGATTTTTTAGAGTGACAATTGTAGAAGCATGAGTACATGGATTCCAACAGTGAGCTTTCTCTAGATATCCTGGTTGCTCATCTTCTGGAGTACAATATTCCAGTATACCAATGTGGTTTACATGATATAAATGTCCAACAAGTAACACAAAGTTTCTACTCTGTAATAATAGATGTGTGTTATTATTGTGTGTTCTACATGGTCCAATAGTTAACAAAGGCACCAAAGTCATTGCCCAATTGGGAATGCTTTCTATCTTGAACAGATATGCATCTGATAAATCATCATCTAGAGGTGAATTTGTTCTTTGGTTTGTATCCTAGACAAATGATCTGCTCTTAAATGTGTTTTCCCTTGTCTCACCACTACTTGAAACTCAAATTCCATCAACAGTAGGAACCATCTTATTGTCGTACCAGTGTGATAGGGTTTATTTACCAAGTAAAGCAAGGCTTGGTGATCCACAAAAAATTTAAATTTGTTGGCTAAAAGATAATGTCTGTATTTCTTTATAGAAAATATCATTCCAAGTCCTTCCCTCTATTGTCACCAAACAAGTTTTTAGGGTTTCAAAGGCTTGATCAAATTCTTGGGTCCACACAAATTTTGTAATTAATGCATACAGAGGTTTTGCAATATTTGCAAAGTTATGCAAAAATTTTCTATAATATCCATAGTGTCCCATAAAAGTTTGGAGTTCTTTTACATTAGTTGGATTTGGTAGGTCCACAAAAGCCTTAATTTTTCTCTCATTAGTTGAAATTCCATTCATAGAAATTATGTGACCAACATTCTCCCTTGCCTCACAAAGAAAACACATTTCTCAGGATTTAGACATACTCTATAAGTTCTACATTTCTTGAATATATTCTCCAAGTTCTACAACTAATCTTGTCTTTTCAATGAAAAAGTATAGAGATCATCAACATAAATTTCCATCATATTTCTAAGAAATTCTTTGAACACATGACACATCAATCTTTGAAAGGTTGTTGGAGCATTGGTTAGTCCAAAAGGCATAACCGTGAATGCATATATTCCCCATTCAGTGGAAAAAGCAGTCTTATGTTGATCTTCTAAGGCGATAGGTACTTGGTTATATCCTGAAAAACCATCCAAAAAACTATAAACCTCCTTCCCTGCAACTCTTTCTAGGAGATGATCACTTATTGGTAATGGATAGCTATCTCTTATAGTTGCCGCATTAACTTTTTTCAAATTATTACACACCCTCAGCTTTCCATTTTTCTTGGGTACCACAACTATAGGAGATATCCACTCATTGTACTCAACTTCATAAATGAAATTAGCAGCAAGCAATTTATCAATCGCCTCCTTAATTTTGGAAGAGTATTTGTCATTAAATGTATAGTGTCTTTGTTTGCTAGGTTTTGCAACAAAAGTAATAGGGATTTTATGTTCACAAATTTTAGGATCAATTCCTTTCAAGTCTTTGTAACTGTATGCAGTCTAAATTAAATTGAAGATTTATTTGTTTTCCCTCTTTCTTTGAGTGCTCTTCCTTATTTAAATGTTCCTTGGATTTTGCTGAATTTGACTCCTCAGATATCTTTTTAGAATTATCTGATTTTCCTAAATGTGCTTCTCTAATGATTTGTTTACACTTTTGCATCCTTTCATCCTCAATATCAGGCATTGGATAAGCTAACACATGATCTGAAGGGTTTTGTCCATCTTGGATTCTTCTTTTATAGGCTTCTATTAGTGTATCCAAGCACTTTGAGTTTTTTATATCTCCTTGTTTTTTTGTATTTTGTTGTTGACTAATGTTTGAGTTACTTACAGTTTCCTCTTCTCGGGTTAGAGTTTTACCAGCTCTTATCTTTCTTTCCCATCTCCCTTTTTGTCTATTTTTCTTCTCTTTTGAAGATAGATTTCTCTTGTTGTACCCAATGTGTGTTTCTATTTTGATGCTTTGTTCCTTGGCTTGAGCTCTAGTTATGGCATTTAATGTTACTGGCTCATTGTCACTCAATTCTTCTTGTTCCACTATGTTTATTGCTTTTAATGGTATGTTACTAGACGTGTTTTGTTGTTTCTAAGGGTTTCTTGGACAATCTCTTATCAAGTGCTCCCCGCCACAATCCTTGCAAAAAGCTCCTTCTATTCTTAGTGTTGGAGGTTGTGGACAATCCCTTATGAAATGCTCTCCCCCACATCTATAACATGTTATCTTCTCACCTCCTTTGAATTGGGATCTCTGATTGGACATGTAATTATTTGTTATGTACATGAACATGGTTGTGTCCATTTCTATTCTTCCATTTCCCAAATCTAGGGCTTGTAAATATGGTTCTCTCATTTCATGTTCCTCCCAATCTTCCTGGTATCCATCCAACAAATGGTAATCCTCCCTGAAAGATGATCTAGATCTTGGACTTTCCTCCTCTACAGGTGTGTATTTTACTGGTACCACATTTGTAGGTAATGGTGGTTGTTGCCCCAATACAAGTCTAGGTTGTTCAGAAAATCCATTTTCTCTTTGTGGATTGTGTTGATTCATATATTCTCTTTCTCTAACAGGTTGTTTGTTATAAAGGAACTCCTTCACTAGTGTGGTTTGTCCATTTTTTCTCTAAAGTGCAATATCATAGTGTTTTCCTGTCTTGCAAATGTTGAGGTTTATGATATGGACATTGATGTACCAGTTGACTCTCTCCACAATTGTAGCACTTCTTATTGGGTGTAGTTCTAGTATTTACCAAATTTGTTTTTGTGCTAACCTCTAGGGCTTTAGCAATAGCTTTTGCTAACTCCTCAGTTGGTGGAATTCTATCTTCATTTGTTCTTGGTTGATCAAATGCCAACAAATCCTGTCCTCTATTGTCCTCTAAATCTATTACCTCTTTGGCACAAGCCCTAAGTTAGGACATCTCCTGTAGTACACCAGAGTTCTCAATTGTGCACTCCTCAATCCTTCTATGAACAGAGACACTTGTCTAGCCATTGAGGGTACCTCATCTTTTGGGCATCTGTCAATGTATTGCTTGAATCTCCTAGCAGCTTCTCTCACATTTTCATCCTTTTGTTGCTTAAAGCTATGTATCAATGTAGATGTACTATGTTTTATTCCAATTTTGAAAAATTCTCTTATGAAAGCTTCAAGGAATGACTCTATATCAGGGTACATTTCCTTTCTCACTGGAATGAACCAAGATAATGTAGGTCCAATTAGGGTTAGACCAAAGGCTTCAAATTGAACTTTGTAGTCCTCTACTTCTTTCGCCCTAACCAATTGTCTGAATTTTGCAGCATGAGCACGAGGATCTGAATACCCTTCATACTCATTTTTCATGCATTTAGCTACTTGATAAGGTCTAAGCATTCTCCCATGGTTTTTCCACGGTTGTCTCTTTCTAATGGAAAAATCAGGTATTTCATCTTCTTCTCTTTCAAAAGGATTTGGAGAAGAGTGTGATCTCCTTTCTTTTTGTGGTTCAATAGGAGTTTGATTTCCACTATGTCTAGGTATGTCTGTTTACCCTAGGTCTTGTTCCCAAGGTCTCTTATCTGCACATTGACCTAAATCATTAGAGTTTTTTGGATCTTGTGCAAATATGTAGACACATCCTTGTCTATCCTCATATTTGCCATCCCTGAATTGTGCCACTGGCATTAAGTTCAATGGAATTTCTAAGTTTCTCAACATAATAAGAGACTTATGCATGCCATCTTGATACACATAGGCTCCAAACCTGTTTGTATACATGTATTTGAGGATATTTCTAAAGTCACTTATATCTTGAGTTTCATTTGTCTCATTTAGATTTTCCATGTTAGTTGTCTGTTCCAATTGCCCTTCCTGAGAATCACTTAGTTGTATATTATCTTCTAATGACACGTGTATGAAGTGTAGAGAGATTGGTGCTGGATCTCAAAATCATCCACTTATTTAGATTTGATTTCCTCAATAGTTGCAATTTGGCATTGTATTTAGGTTTGTGTTTAAATTCACAATTTCTAGTTGAAAATCACGATTCTGAACCCAATATTGTATTTTCTCAGTTAAAGCTTAGAACCCACAATTTAATAGGACTCTATATATTTTTCTAATTTTGCTTTTCATAAAAATTTATGCAAAATAACAATTTTTAGCAAAAATCGTGATTTTCACGATTTTCAGACAAGCATCATGTTTTTTCACAATTCTGATCAAATGTGAAGATTTTGGTTTAGTATTCAATTGGTATCACCTTTTATAATCAAAATCATGTTATCTACCGATTTCTCACAAATTCTTTATCAAAATCGAGTTCTTTACGATTTTGCTTGAAAATTGTCTTTCTCACGATTTTGGCTCAAAATCGTGTTTTTCCACGATTTTGATTGAAAATCGTGTTTATCATGATTTTTTTTGAAAATCGTGTTTTTCACAATTTTTGCACAAAATCGTGTTTTTCCACAATTTTGGTTGAAAATCGTGTTTTTCACGATTTTTGTTGAAACTCGTATTTTTCACGATTTTTGCACAAAATCATTTTTTTCCACGATTTTGATTCAAAATTGTGTTTATCACAATTTTGTTTGAAAATCCTATTTTTCACGATTTTGGTTGAAAATCGTGTTTTTCCACGATTTTGATTGAAAATCGTGTTTTTTTCACGATTTTTGCATAAAATCATGTTTTTTTCACGATTTTTGCATAAAATTGTGTTTTTTTACGATTTTGTGATTTCCATACAATTGTGATTGCTCACAATCACTAAAAACGCGATTTTCTAATGAGAATCGTGTTCTGGAAATCGTGATTTTTAGTGTCTGCACAGAATTGCGATTCTGTGCAGATTCTGAAGAAAAAATTAAGTTTTAATTTTTTATTATTATGAAGACAAGGTTTTGAGCGCATAGCTATTTTATTGCCATGCAATCAAGAAAATATTGAAAATATTGAAAATCTTTAAAAGAAGTTATGAAAAACATAAAAACAGAAAATCATAATTTTTGTATTTTCTTATTTCTACTGTTTTTTTCAAAAAGAAAACATGACTTTGAAGATTTATCTAATACAAAATAAGGTGTACAATCAATACCTTGCTTGCTAGCTTGCAAAATGTTCTCCAATTGCTAGCTGCTGAGAATCGCGACTCTGCTCACTTTCTCTCTCTCTAGTTCTCTCTCACTCTCTCTCTCACACAATGCTTTTTTAATTTGAATTTTATGCTTTTATAGGCCTCAGAGAATCGCGATTGTGAGTGATTTTTTTTTTTAAATCTAACTCTAAATTTGATGACTCCTTCTCTCATGCAAAATCATGACATTACCTATGATATTCCGTCCTTAAAAACTATCATTTGCTTGCTTCTATACATGATGAAAATTGCGATTTTGCACCAAAAACTCAGATTTTAATGTTTTTATGCTCAAGGTGTGTACCTAAGCACCAACTTAGGGACTTGTGGAGAAAGAGACTATACCTCAATCCCCCTCAAGTGCATATAGTGGGGATTCACTCTTTAATTATCAATCCGATGAGTATACAAACCTAGCCGAGTGTATGAAGACATGCATTCAAATGATGATCAATGCAAATGAACTACTAAAAGAGTGCAAACAAGGTAAAGATTGATCCAAACAAGCTTCAACCGTCAGTTATGGTGTCACGATACTTGGAACAGAAACCAACAGTAAATTGAGCTTTTCTCTTAGCTCCGAACTCCAAATATAGCAAATAGCACATGCGTTTCGAAGCTCTCAAGAAGACGCATCCAATGGTGGTGGTTTCACTCAATTCTGACACTCCTACTTCAAGTTATGAGCAAAATACTGAGTCGCGGGAAAACCTTTCTACACTTCGCACACACCTTAAAAATAGCAAAAAAACACTTTCATGGATAGACAACACTTCCTAACACTCTTTCCAAGCAACACACATGCACACAAGCTCACAAAGAAGAAGATACAGAGAGGAGAAGACACAAATTCGAATTTTTGTGCTCTTGATTCTCACAATGGCAAAAAGTCTTTACAAAGAGTCACAAATTGACTTATATACTTGTGCCCTAAAAATGGTCCTTTCACACAAGAGACCGGAACTCCGGAACTTTATTCACTAAAAGACTAATTTCCTACTAATTTACATGGGTAAGTTTCTAATCTTCTGTGGGGATGCATCTAGAGGACTCCTCTAGTGCATTTACATCGGAAAATATATTACAAGAATGGTTATAATACAAAAATTGGGTGTCCAAATCAGAAAAATTTTGGGGCCCTTCTTTTTCTCTGCCTTGTGCTCTCTTTAGCTCTGCAACACTCTCCCCCTCTGTTGAAGCTTAAGGTCAAGGACAAAGCATGGAAGCGCATCAAGGAAGTGGACACACAGGAAGAAGGAGCAAGTAGGGAGCTCCAAGAAGCACATGTCAAATTTTCAGAAGAAATCCCTACAAAAATAGCGATTTTTATCACTAAAAACCATTGTAAATACCATTTTCCATTTTTGTAACTCCATTTTGTCCAAGCCGAGGAGTCCTCGAGCTTGAGGAGTATTAGATCTACCATCCTACCAATTTTCATGATTTTTAGACTCCGTTTGAGCCCCCAAATAAGCCCTGGAACCTATTTTTTAACTAGGCCGGACACTAGGTCTCGACAGGGCCAAAACCACTCAAAAACTATAAAAAGGACTGGAGAGCTCATTTTGGAGGTTGGCTGGTTGTAGATTTCAGTTTTGTAAGAGAGCTCTTTGGTAATCGAAGCTTTCCATTGTTCCACTCTTTGCTCTTACCTTGTGCGCGTGTGTGTGTATGTGTGTGCATGCTTGTGTGCTTTCACTCACGCACTTGTGCCATCACTTGCTCGCGGTCTTCATACCGGTCCTCACGTCTCCACGGATTGACATTTATGAGGTGTATCTCCTCACGTTGGTACTCACCATTGTGCTAGAGTGACACCAAATTTGGCGCCGTTGCCGGGGAGAGAGCTTGGAGGACGAGCGTGTGACGGTAAGACGTAGAGTAGCGACGTTGGAAGGTAAAAAAAAATCATCATTTTCAGTTCAGTTTTTGAATTTTCCTTCTTCTTCATCTTCATCATCATCACCATCTCCACCCACCTTCATTTTCTCAGTTTTCTCCATTTTTTAGAGTACATTCACCTTGCTTTTTGCTTGTGGTTGTGAGCAAGAAGCTTAGAGGGGGGTGCAGAACTGAATCGCTGAAGAAAAACTCGTGAAACACTCTCCAAACACCAAGAATCTGAGCGGCCATTTTCGGAAGCGCTAAAACCTGCGTCAAGTATCGTTTTTGAGAAACAAAGCTTTTGGGAGCTACGCGGAGCAAAATAGGGTGCTAGGAGAGTTGGAAGAGAGTATCAAAGGTAAGCAAACCCCCTTCATACTCATAAACTCTCAGGAAATCCAAGTTTTCTTTTGAAAAAAAAAAAAGTCGACCTGCGTCAAGTATCGTTTGGGATCTACAGAGGTTAAATGTTGAATTTTGCTTGATACAGAGAGTGAGGATAAGAGAGAAGAGCTAGGAAATCAAGGGGGCAAAATCAAAAATTCAAAAACAATTGTTAAAATTTGTCTAAGGGTCAAGTATCGTTTTACTCCCGCGGTCGAGTATCGCGATACTTCACAAGTATCGTTTTGCTCCTGAGGTTGAGTATCGCGATATTTCCCATCGATCGGTATCGTTTTGGCTCAAGTATCGCCGATCGTCTCAGTGAGAGATCGTTTACCAGAGATCGCGATACTTGGGTGAGATCGGTATCGTTTTGCTTAGCGATCGTTTTGGTCAAAGATCGTAGATCGTTTCACTCAGAGATCGCGTATCGTTTTGAACCAAATATCGTCGATCGTGTATCGTTTTGACCAAAGATCGTTGAGTCCAGAGATCGTTTTGACCAAAGATCGTTTTGGGGAAATATCGTGTATCGTTTTCTCCCGAAGATCAAGTATCGTCTGCGACCAAGTATCGTGTATCGTCTGGATTCAGGTATCGTGTATCGTTTTGGTCCAAGTATCGTGTATCGCGTCTCAGAGATCGCGATACTTGCCAGCGATCGAGTATCGTTTTGAGCTAAGTATCGAGTATCGTTTTGTCAAAGATCGTTTTGTCCAGCGATCGTTTGCTCAGATATCGTTTTGTCCAGCGATCGTTTTGTGAGAGATCGTGTATCGTTTGGCTTGGAGGTCGTGTATCGTTTGGGGCTAGAGATCGTGTATCGTTTAGGGGAAGTATCAAGTATCGTTTTCCTTGAAATATCGTATATCGTCTGTTCAAAGATCAAGTATCGTGTATCGAGTTCCTCAAGTAACAAGTATCGTGTCCTATAAATGTCATATATAGCCTGATTTGAAGCATCTTCTGAGAGACCCTGTTTCCCTGTTTTAACCCCCAAAACCCTGAACTGGCATAACTTTCTCATACAAAATCCGTTCGGAGTGATCTTGGGTTTGTTGGAAAGCTCGTGAGGAGTACAACAAAAACATCGACTGGTTATGTTAATATTAATACCAGGATTATTAGATAGGGTATTTTGAAGTTGACCCTCAGGGAAACTAGAAAATCAAGGTGTTCCAAAGGATTTTGAGCAATATAAGAGAACTTGGGGACTAGAAGCCAAGGCTTATGAACCTGAGATCTGGCAGACACTTAGGCAAGGATAGACAAAGCATTAGGTCATCTGAGGCTAGTGTCAACCATACAGCCAAGTCTTGGGCTCAACAGCTTAGTGGTTATCCTTACACACGAAGTTCAGAAACCAGTGACTCTGAAATGTCTTTTGGCATGGAAAGACCCACACGCAGCTCAGGCCTTGCCTATTTACAGACACCAGAAGGTCCCTATAAGACCCAATTGGAGTATATCAGGACCAATCAATTAGGTGCTCGCATCTATGAGGATGGTCTAAGACGATCAGTGGTTCAACTCAAAAATCCTGACCAACTCTTTGGACTTGAACACCCAGTGGTCAAGTTTGAAGAGGGTGCTTACATTGATAAGGAAGGAACCATGTATGTGGTTACCAACTTACCAGATAGGACAGATGAGTTTGGAAATATCATTCCTGAGAATGAGATAGGAGACCTAGAGCAAGGAGACCTAGGAGGAGAACCCAAGACCCCTAGAGGTAAGTCAGTCTTAACCAGAGTGCTCACTCCAGAATGGATTCCTCAAGATAATAAAAGCATAGAACTATTCGTGAATAGAGAAACGGAGGAAGCCTTTTGGAGATTTAGGCCGGATCACCCCAGCCCAGTAGTCACCATCTATGAATTCAAGGACCCAGAGACACCAGGGAAGGCTGTCTATCTAGATCACACATCTCAGAAATTATTCTTAGTATCAGATCATGACAGACATGCTTACACTTGGCAAGGTGAAGCAATTTTCCCTCCACCAAGATCTAACGTTTCCCAGGGCCTCCAGGGAGCCGGATCATCCAAGGCTCATGAAACCCAGAGAGAAAGAACTAGAGAGAGACCGGAGGTAAGCTTTGCAGACACTATAGGCAGAGACAGATCAGGATATGGAACGGAAAGACTTGAAAGGGAGAGACATAGAGTTCATAGACATCAAAGAGATGATCACGATTTCCCATTGCCTAGACCACGAGAACACTCAAGAACCCTTAGACCCTCTCAAGTGGTTAAGACAATGAAGAACTACTTTGAAGGATTTGGAGATCCTTATGATCATGTGGCGGAGTTCAAACAAGTGCTGAGAGCTGAACAAGTTGAAGACTTATTCACCCAGTTCGAGGCATTTGGGTTGACTCTTAAGGGTACTGCCTTAGCTTGGTTTCAACCTCTAAACAGTCGCAACTATAGAGAGATAGGTCAGCTGCTAGAAGAATTCATTGTGGAATTTTCCAAAAGCGGTATCAGGCATAACACATCATCATTGATCCACAGCTTCAAGCAGACACCACAAGAAACAGTGCGACTTGCAGGAAGAAGGTTTAGAAAGTACTTGGAAAGATGCCCTGTACCAGAATTACCCACATCAGCCAAACAGGTGGCACTGTTTTTAGATGGCCTATTGAGCACAAAATTAAGGTCATATGTATACCTGAAAGATCCTAGATCCATAGAAGAGTGTATACGGATGTGCATTGACATAGAAGACAACTTGGGTGAGGAATTAGGACTATCCAAACTCTATAAGGACTCTGATAGTTCTACAAGTCATACCTCTAAATCCTCCACTGAGATAGATGAGATAGCTGAGCAAGTGGCCAAAAAGCTAGGAGTCCAAAATAGACAAATGCCAAGGGTCACCTCAGTAAAGCGGTGTTATACATGTGGAGGAGATCACATGGCTAATGTCTGTCCGTTGACAACTCAAACCCAAGGAAACCCTAATGCTCTATATTGCACCATTGAGAGGAAATATACAAATCATACGACCCAAGATTGTCCCTATAACAGGCAGGCTATTAGACAAAATTATCAGCAACCTTACCAACAGGGTAGGTATCAGAATCAGTACCAACAGCCATATTATAGGCCACAACAATATCAACCTCAATACCAGCAGCAATATCAGGCACCATATAGGCCACAACCAGTCCTAGGAAACCAACCGCCAGCTCCTGCCAATGTGATCCCAGTTAAATATACGATGGCGGAGGAGAACCATAATAGAGCATTGGTGCCACTAACCCCATTAGTCTCAGAAAATGATTCTCACGCTCATGGTTCAGACTACTTCCATGAAGATAGTCCACAGGCTTATTATATAGAGTCACCTGAGCAAAGTGAGACTTCTCAGTATCAATATGAGGCACCACCTATGGAACAAAATTGGGAGCCAGAATACTCCAATGTCATGTATACGAATCCAAATACTAGGCCCCAATTGAGACAAGTAAGACCACAAGCCCCTAGAGGACCATGCTTTAGATGTCAGGGTGATCATTTCATTCGTGAATGTCCCCACCAACCAGCTCTGGGACTAGGACAAAACATCACAATACAAGGCTTTTGTCCTGAGTGCGGCAAGGAACATCTTCCTAGAGAGTGTCCCAGGAATCCCTCTAGTGCACCCAAGGTCACACCCATCAACGTGGTAGGCTTAGTGGCAGATTCAAGTTCAAGTAGCAATAATGTGGCTCCTGTACAGGCAGTTACTAGGGCACGGGCTGCACAACAAGCAAAACCATCTGAGCAATCGGAGTCAAGTGAGGCAGGAGAACCTAGTAAGAGGAAACCAAGAACATGGAAGGATACCAGAGAGAAGGCTAATCGCAAGTGGAACAAAAAGTTATCCGAGCTAGAAGAAAGCCTAAGGGATACCAAAACAAAAATAGAAGACATTGCATCTCAAAGCCCCTCGCATGCTGAAGCTCCATCCACTTCGCCTCATTCCACCCCACCACCCATTGTAAATAACCCACAACCAGGGTCTGTTCTTACAGATCCAACCCCAGAAGGCTTGGACATGATGTTCAAGGCCTACCAGGCTCGTCTTCAAGAAGGGCCAACAGCTGCAAACCTAGACAAGAGTTACCCTAGAGCAGACTTAGAGATTGAACGGATGAAAATGTGCATGAAAATGGTAGAACAAGCTCAAGCTATACTTGAGACTAGTCAAAAGTTCAATCAGACAAACTCTGTCAAACCGGATTTGCATTTCCAAGGCTTACTAGAAAGATTAGAGCAGTTGGTAAACAAACCACAAGTTTCTTTACCTCCACAGGCTCAACCAGTTATTGGAAGAGGAAGCTCACCACCAATGGGAGCTTATGTTCCTAATTCTACGGATGCTGGAATACCTCCTTCAATTCAACAATACTCTCAAGAGTTCTTGCGGGAAATACAGGAAGAGAAATGGGCCAAGGAGAAGGGTTATTCCCCTCCTATTCCTGAGATTGATGATCTTCATGATCAATTTCCCCAAGACATTCCGTCTATCTATGGAGACCAAGCAGAGCAACAAGAAGATGAAAGATTAGATTTTGAATCTAATTCTTTACAAGAGTTGCCTCATTACACAGGCCCATGGGAATCTGAATCTCTCCAGATCAGAGCTCCCACAATATTGGTAAGAAATGAAGACTCGGTGATTCCAAGAAACACTGATGTTGTGAAGAACACTAAGGTCCAATGTCATCTCACTGTAGAGGAGCTGCTCAAGGCAAAACCGGAGCTATGGAATCATGTGAAGGATTAGGTTCCAGAACTTGAATCCAATATACCAAAAGTAAGCTCTAAGCAAAAAGTTCCAGAGATACCTCTCGACAAGATAGGAGATATGAGCGAAGGTGAAGAAGGTAATACTTATCTTCCGATCACCTATCAAGGTTACACAACCAAAGCAATTGTAGATTCAGGTGCTGGTGTTGCTATTGCGACCACCTCCCTGTGGAAGCAATGGGGCAAACCCACATTAAGACCAACAAGAATGAAGCTTCAAATGGCAGATGGTCATTTTGAAAGACCTCTAGGATTGCTCGAAGGGATAACTCTAACCACTTGTGGTGTAGAGTTTGAACATACATTTGCTATATGTGACTTTGAGAAAAATAATGTCTACGAGATGATACTAGGAAGACCCTTCCTACGACAATTGCAAATAGTACAGGATTGGGGAACCAACTCCTTGTACTTACAGCACTTAGGGGTCACAACCAAGGTCAATTTGAAGGATTACACCTTCAGAGATGTACCACCCCTACAGTGGAATCCTATCCACAAAGCAAAAGAAGATTCTATCTCCGTGCATTCTGGAAGTTCACCTGATCCATCCTGGCTGCATGAAGATACTCACTTGTGGATGTGCAAGGTCGCAGAGGAAGAGGAAAAGCGCCTAAAAGCGAGAGAAGAAGGAACTCCCCCAGGAGATAGACCAATAAAAGACCCAGCCTATACACCGATGATATTTCCAGATGAGGAATTTGAGCCTCATGGTTGGGCAGAAATCTTAGCTACCATGGACATAGCAGTCAATGAAGAACAATGGACACCTCATTGTGATGAGGAGGGTTATGATATTTCAGTGTTCATGTGTCAGCCCCTGTTGGAAGAGTGTGATCCTAATGAATTCATAGAAGAAGAAGAGAATGATGATGATCTAGAATCCATTGTGATGGATACCTATTTTGACTCAGAGGAACACTATTTAGAAGACATAGGAGTGTTAACCCAAAAAGAAGAAGAACCCCTCACGAGTATTAAAACGATAAATTCAAAGGAAGGAAGTGAAGGAGGTCAAAAGAAAAAGAAAAGAAAAGCAGTGAAACAAGAAGAGGAAGAATCAGTGTTTGAAGTACCAGATAATTTCAAGAAATATGAAGTGGAAGACCGAAAAATTTTGGTACGGATGCCTAAGAGAGAGGCCATTACAGGAGAAGCATATGACAATAAAGAAAAAACCAAAAAAAATTGTAGTGACCATTGAAGGGAACGAAGAACGATGTACGTACATAGGAGATGACCTAAGTGCAAAAGAAGAAGCAGAGCTTGTAGCTCTATTAAGGGAATATAGGGATGTGTTCGCATGGCACTATAGAGACTTGAAAGGAGTAGATCCAAAGATTTGCTCTCATACGATTCCGATGACCGCTGATGCCAAGCCCACCAAACAAAAGCCCTACACATATAATGACAATTATGCAGCCAAAATAAAGGAGGAAATTGACAGGCTGATTGAAGCTGGATTCATCTATGAGATTGAGCACACTGAATGGGTGTCCCCCATTGTGGTGGTGCCTAAGAAGAATGGGAAATTGAGAGTGTGTATTAACCTTAAAAAAGTTAATGCCGCAACGATCAGAGATAGTTATCCACTTCCAATCACCGAACATCTATTGGAGCGTGTTGCAGGCAAGGAAGTTTATAGCTTCCTTGATGGATTTTCAGGTTACAACCAAGTAGCCATTGCCCCCGAAGATCAACACAAAACGGCATTTGCCACAGAATGGGGAATCTTTGCATTTCGTGTGATGCCATTTGGGCTCACCAATGCACCTGCAACATTCCAAAGGCTCATGTGTCATGTCTTCAAAGAGTTCTTGCGGAAGAGCTTAGAAGTATATGTGGATGATTTATGTGCGCATTCCCAACAAAGAAGTTACCACATCTTCAACAAGTGTAGAGATTATCGAGTGTGTCTGAACCCAGAGAAGTGTGTGTTCATGGTGCGACAAGGTAAAATCTTAGGTCACATTGTTTCTAAGAATGGAATTTCAACCGATGAAGACAAGGTAAGAGCGATAGCAGAGCTGCCAAGACCAAGGAACGTTAAAGAGGTACAAGCCTTTATGGGCCATTGTGGATATTACCGTAGGTTTATCCACATGTATGCCATCATAGCTAAGCCTCTTTATGGGTTGTTAACAACTTTTGAGTGGAACGAGGAATGCGAGAATTCCTTCAACGAGCTAAAAAGACGATTGTGCTCAGCACCAATACTGACCACTCCGGATTGGAGCAAACCCTTTCATGTCCATGTAGATGCCTCCAATCATGCAATAGGATGTGTGCTAGCACAACCCACGGGTGAAGGAAACCTAGATTTGCCGATAGCATATGCTAGTAGGCAATTAAATGCAGCTGAACGAAATTATACCACAACAGAGAGAGAAGGCTTAGGCATGGTATACGCTGTGAAGAAGTTTAGACACTATCTATTGGCCAATAAGTTCAAGTTTTTCACTGATCATCAAGCTTTACTATATTTGGTCAATAAACCTTGCAATACAGGCCGCTTAGTAAGATGGTTCCTCTTACTAATGGAATACGACTTTGAAGTTGTTGTTAGGAAAGGTAGAACCCATCTTAGGGCAGACCATCTTTCTCGCATCACTTCAGGAGAGTCACCGCTAGGAGTGTCTGATGAATTGCCCGATGCTTATCTGTTCAATTTGGAAGTTGTTCCTAAATGGGCAAATAAGTTGGTGCCAGTCCTAACCTTCGGACCTGCAAATAAAAATGTGAAAACAAGCAAAGAAGAAATTGTGAAATCACAAAAGTATCAAATATTGGCCGGAAGTATGTATAAGCAAGATACTGAGGGCGTATTAGCTTGTTGTGTGGAGGACGACGAACATACTAGTTGGATGCAACAAGCCCATGAGGGACTGCTAGGAAATCACTACTCTAAACAACGAACATTGCAGAATCTAAAACGTTTAGGAGTGTATTGGCCTAGCATGGACAAAGAAATACAAGAGTGGATCCAGAATTGTCCAGTGTGCCAGAAGAGACCCCCAGTGGAGTATGCCACTCTTTATCATGTGTCATTAATCCCAGATTGGAGTGCTCCATTGGTTGCGTTCATGAGATCGGGAACATTACCCAATCAGGCTAGTCTTGCAAGAAAACGGAGTATGGAGCAAGAGGCTCAAGACTATGCCTTAGTAGGAGACAACCTATATCGAAGAGGCAAGGATGGTTACCTAAGACTGTGCGTTCATGAATCAGACTATTTGAAAGTCTTAGAAACTGCACACAGCGGTGCTGCAGGTGGACACTTTGGGCCTGACAGAGTAATTAAGACCATTTTATTCTCAGGACTTTGGTGGCCCACTCTTCATATGGATGCACATACTTATGTGAAGAAATGTGACACATGCCAACGTGCCCAATATCCGATAAGAAAAGATGAAATGCCTTTAAGGCCAATGATGGGAGGACGTGCATTTTCAAAGTGGGGTATAGACTTTGTAGGTCCCATCAACCCCCCAGCTAGAAACTCCCATGCAGAATACATTATTGTAGCCACAGATTACCTTACAAAGTGGGTGGAAGTAAAAGCCACAACAAAGAATGATGCTCAAACAACGGCTAAGTTCTTATTCGAAAATGTGTTCACTAGATATGGGTTACCAATAGAGTTGGTTAGTGATAGAGGTACGCACTTCTTGAATGAGGTCATTGAACATCTCCTTCAAGAATTCATGGTGATACACAAGAAGTCTGCCCCTTATCACCCACAAGCCAACGGACAGGCCGAGAGCACGAATAAGATCCTATGTAACGTATTGACGAAACTTGTAAATAATAAACGCTCTGATTGGGACAAACAGCTTCATCATGCTGTTTGGGCATACCGAGTTGCCTACAAAACGGTACTCAATGCTACCCCATTTCAGATGGTCTTTGGACAGAATGCCGTGCTACCATTGGACTTCTTAATCCCAGCCTTGAAAGTAGCACAAGAGCATGAGTGGAATGGACATGAGTTGTCTTCCAGGATCTTTGATCTAGAACGCTTAGGTGAGACGAGGCTACGGGCAGCAGCAGGCATTTATGCTGCAAAGAAAAGGCAAAAGGCATACTTTGATGCCCATGTAAAGGATAAAGGATTGAAGGAAGGTGATCTAGTGCTGGTTTACACGCTAAAGCAACATGCTCGCAAATTGGAGAAACGAGGATATGGACCCATGATCATTAATAGACTCTCCACTAGCGGTGCAGTGCAATTGGCCACTTTAGAAGGTGATATCCTACCAAACTATATTAGTGGATGCCGAGTCAAGTTATATCAGGAACCTCTTATAGAGGAAATGCTCACGAGACTCAACACTGCTAAGAAGCGAAAAGAAGAGGAGTTCAGGGTTAGAGAAGAAGCACAAGCAGAGGCAAGAGAGCGCATCAGAAGAAATAAGCTACGGCGGCTAGGCCTAGATGTCAACACAAAAGCTCCCAAATATCACATGGACATGTGCCAAAAATCAGGCATAATTACTTCTCACATAATTGATCGACGGCCCTTTGTGACTATAGAGGTAGGACAAGGAAAGAGTGTAAGGACTGTGAGAGCATTGGTTGACTCAGGAGCAGCAACTAGTGCAGTTAGACTTTCATACTGCCAAGACTTGCATTTGGACATCAAGCCCATAGAAGCCTATCTCATAGGATTAGGAGGCGTGGAAACACCCTGTTTGGGCGAGGTGGAACTTCCCATCTACCTTCAAGATGTTCCAATAAAAGTCAAAATGCTAGTGTGTCATGATGAGGACCTCACAGAACCACTTGTCTTGGGTCAAGATTGGATTTACGACCATGCTGTCAACTTGAACCTAAGAAGTCAACTTCTTCAAGTGTGGGTATATAATCAATGCATTACATTAGAATTGGAGAATCACATGCCCACTGAAACTGACACCACACACTCTCTTTGTTCCTCTAAGGCTAATCTTCTTGAACAAGATGTTGTAGATGTCAAAAGCTCTATGATCCAGACGGACGCAAGCACGGAAGGACAGTCGCAAAGTCAAGACGAACCTTCTTCTTGTTTTTTAAAGAGCAAAGCATCCATAGGAGCTCAACCTCAGAAGCAAGCAAAACAGTGCAAGACAGCCAGTCTATCAAATAGACAAAGAGCCCTCAAGAAGAAAGAAGTGTTGGGCATGACACAGATCTGGGTAAAGAAAGGAGTGCAACCATCGACGTTGCCTCAAAGACTCCCACCCAACCAGATCGACCATGATAACAGAAGGACCAAGCACCTACGACAGGCTCAAACACGAGAAATCCAACTACTTTGGGTACCGAAACAATCGATGAAGGCCGACCACAATAAGGTACAAATTTGGATGCCTAAAAAATTAGCTACAGCTCAACACGGGCGATTACAGATGTGGGTACCCAAGAAGCTCTTACATACGCAACGGCCTATGCTCCCCACCATGCAAAAGGTCTCAACAAAGAAGCCAAGGAAAACAAAGGATAAGAACAGAGCACAAAGACCCAAAGAAGATAAACTTAACCCTTCTACAAAAATAAGCAGGCACTCACCCAGGATATGGGTTTGGCAGCCAAAAGCACAAGCAACATCCACAAAACCAAGGGGTCAACCACACTGGATACCAAAGCTTGGAAAGCATCCAAAGAAGAACTGGCCTGAGGTGATCTCTACAGGGCCAAATACTATTTGGAAATGGGTTCCCATTAGGAGGATTACATCATTTCGAGATCCAATCGACACCTCCAAACAAAGAATTCATCAAGTATACAAGTAACATCAAAAGCCTCGACCAGCAGCAACCATGTGCCTTTGGCATAACCAAGTCGTTTGCACCATTCAGGTCATGCATTTCCAAAGTATGCATCAATATAGGGCCACCTTACATGGCCGTGCATAGACACAATTGAGAAATCCCAGGCACATGAGACACAATTTTCACATGAAAAATATGTTATTGATACTAACCTCTTTCTTCTTGTTTGCTGCCATTGTTCCAAAAAAAAAAAAAAAAAAAAAAAAAAAAAAAAAAGACTATGTGCTGGAAAGTGCTCATCAGCGAACTTCCAGCAAGGACATCCCTCAACAAAAAGGACAAGCCGACGATCAAACATCATGAGGGAACCACAACACGAAGAGATGAAGACCAACAGACCCTTCACCATGGTAAGACGTGTATGTTTCAACAACACTATAACCATGATAGATTAGGAAACCTCTTCGTCAGCATACCCTTGAGCACTTAGCTCAAGACCCAATCTCTTGCACCATACTTCTTGCCATGCATTTTCCAAGTACGCATATGTAGGGCCACATTACAAGGCCATGCACAAGGCACATATTTGGTTCAACCCATGCACTAATGCACTTACCCACCATTCATTATGGGTTACAAATACTTGGCATGAAAACTATGAAAAGACGACATCAAGATGACAACAACAAGAGCAAGGACGCCATCCACCACCGAGAGTTGCTCCCAATCAACATTGACCACATCCTTCGAGCAGCTAGCAGTTTTGGAAAACTCACAAATGCACCACCCAGATGGAATACAAGGCAGAAGTACGTACAAAGGGACTACAAACTGCAAGAGATAACAGTGGCAAAGTGAAGAACCAGACAAACAACCAGGATACATTGGGAAGAAGGATCGCCCCTGTTGGACGCAAAGGACGCTACCTCTCAACGTACTACATGGAACGACCAATACAACAAGGGTCTGTCAGGGACGACAGACTCAAGAGGGGGGGGAGTGTTGAAGCTTAAGGTCAAGGACAAAGCATGGAAGCGCATCAAGGAAGTGGACACACAGGAAGAAGGAGCAAGTAGGGAGCTCCAAGAAGCACATGTCAAATTTTCAGAAGAAATCCCTACAAAAATAGCGATTTTTATCACTAAAAACCATTGTAAATACCATTTTCCATTTTTGTAACTCCATTTTGTCCAAGCCGAGGAGTCCTCGAGCTTGAGGAGTATTAGATCTACCATCCTACCAATTTTCATGATTTTTAGACTCCGTTTGAGCCCCCAAATAAGCCCTGGAACCTATTTTTTAACTAGGCCGGACACTAGGTCTGGACAGGGCCAAAACCACTCAAAAACTATAAAAAGGACTGGAGAGCTCATTTTGGAGGTTGGCTGGTTGTAGATTTCAGTTTTGTAAGAGAGCTCTTTGGTAATCGAAGCTTTCCATTGTTCCACTCTTTGCTCTTACCTTGTGCGCGTGTGTGTGTATGTGTGTGCATGCTTGTGTGCTTTCACTCACGCACTTGTGCCATCACTTGCTCGCGGTCTTCATACCGGTCCTCACGTCTCCACGGATTGACATTTATGAGGTGTATCTCCTCACGTTGGTACTCACCATTGTGCTAGAGTGACACCCTCTTTGTCTCTGTCATCCCTTGACAGGCTTTACTTCTTGTTTGTCTTTGTCATCGCACGCATCCCTTGGTCAGTTCTGCCTACTGGTTAGACTGGCATTACGTTTTAGAGGCCCTGTTCGATATTTGTCTTGACATCCTCTAGGCCTGATGCATTTGGTTTGCCTGTTAATTCGGGTTGCCACGCACGCCATTTGTAGATATATGAGGATGTAGCTCTTCAGCCTTGATCTGAACCTTCTGTTGATCAAGAGGTTGAAGCACCCTCATGTGGCTGCGTGCTTTTCCTTGGTGTGTGTGCCCCTGCGGGGCTCTGTGCAGAGATGGGTGTTGCGCCCCTGCGGGGCTTCTTGCAGAGATATGTCTTCAAATATGATCTTTCTAGTGAAGCTTCTTTCGTTGTCTTCTTCTTTTCTTCTTCTTGCTTGATTCTCCCTCAACACTGCCCCCCTCCTGGACTCTGTCGTCCCCGACAGGCTTTGACAAGCGACGGGTGTATGTTCTATATACTTTTTGCTCTGTGTCATTAAGCAATTTGGCTTCACGTATCATTAACTATTTCCATTGTTCTGCCTGCACACCGACATTTGGTGGTTGTCTATGGTCCGTGAAGAAGCTCAGTTCGTATGCCACTAATCTGGCATTGAGGTTAGATGACATCTTTAAAAATATTTCGGAATCTATTTCAAAAAATCCAGTGAAGAATGCTTCTTCAAATGTCTGCATATAAGTACTTGGCAAAAACATAATCCTGGAATAATACGCCATTATTGTAGGTCGGCTAGGCATAACAGACAGGTCAAAAATGAGTATGTTCGTTCCTTGATTAATACCAATGAAATTCAAAAATGTATAGGCTGCATGTTTGAAGACCTTCAATACTGTAAGTATCATACTGAGTATTTTATTTGTCATCCTTACAGTTACATCTGGTACTGTTGCATAATTTTGCAGCCAAAATTCAATGGTTTTTACCATGTACTCTTCCGTAGGTAGATAATTATGTGGCGGACTTGGAAGCAGAGGATAATTTAGCCATTGTTTATTTATGGCACCAGTTTTTTGCATGTCCAAAAATTCTGTGGTTTCTTGTCGACGTGGTATAGGACAAAATGAAGGGTTTACCTGTAGGAAATATGGTGCTGCTTGCCAATGCACCCATAGTGTAGGATGTTTTTCCAAAAACTTTCTCCTCCAAACAGGTTGCGCAGCTTCAGATTCTTCTTGAGTGTAAGCGAATGCGTCATGTTTGAAGTTTAGCTGCTCATCTAGACTTTTCTTTGTAATCTTCTTTATATATTGTCTTGTTTTCTCTTTCAATAATCTGTACGGAATGTTGAAAGGCTTCATTATCTTGTCTAAGTCTTTACCTTTAAACTTTGCTTCTTTCATGACTTTGATGACTTCGTTTTCAAAACTTTCTGTCAACCGGGACACCACTAGTGCCCATTCCTTCTGACTTATTTCTGCAGTATATGCTATTGGATGATCATCATGTATGTCCGCCATCTGCTCGTGTATTGGAGAATTATAAATCGAGGGAGATAGAGGACGTACCTCTACCTCGTCAGTAGGATTTTCTTTTGTTGGCTCTACTGGTGTCCCGATTGGTGCTTTCTCTTTCACTTGGGTCTCTAATTGTGTTAAGCGTTCATTCTTCTCTTTTATATCTTGCATCGCTGCTCTGAGTGCTTCTTTTGCTGCAAGCAGTTCATTGCCAATTTCTGCTACATGGTCCATGTTTTCGCTGTAACTTCGTACCAGTTTGGCATTCACATTTTGTAATTGCGTTTTCAGTTCATTTGTTTCATTGGTGTACTTTCTTTCCCACTCTTCTGCTCGGGCTTGCTCTTGCTTTAGCAAATCTGCATATTTTGCAACCTGATCTCTTAATTCTTGTTGTGTGGTTCCTGATGTCTCCTACTTTTCAATGGGCTGATCATAAAGTAATGACTTCATCAGTTCTTTATTTCTGTTTCGTAAAGTATCATTCTCCTCCATGTACACTTTTAGTTGTGTTTGAAGCATATTGCTTCTAGCTTTTATTCTCTCCTTGTCTGCTTCACTAGCTTCATGTAATCTTTCTAGATCTATTAATTGTGCCTAGAGTTGGTGATGCTGGTTCATCAATGTATCACATTGTGTTTTTACATTGAGTAACTTCGTTTCCTTAGTTGCCATTTCTTCCTGGGCCTGGATGAGTTGTGATGACAATTGTTCACTCATGATTTGGAATTGACTCTTTTCCCTCATGGCCTTATCATAATCTGCATCTATATCCATCATCTTTTGTTGTGTATCCATGGCCATTTGGATCATTTGTTTTACAACCGGCTTTAACTGAGTAACATCCACATTTAACCAGGTTTTAGGAATATTTGGTTCTGCTCCTGTTGTCACATCTTTTCCTTGTGCTATGTGTAATGTAGTGTCATGGGGCTGCCTAATGTGGAGTTGTATGCTTGGCTCAGCCTCCATGTGATTGATTTTGCCTTGAGGTGTATCATCTGGCACCTCGATTACAATTGGCTCTTTGTTTTGTAATATGTCTGAGTCCGCGTTCACTGGAGTTTGTATCTCCTCTTTGATAGGTGGCCTGGGGGCTTCATTATTCACGAGGACTTCTTTCACACTTATCTTTGATTGGTCATTTAGTTGAATCATGTGCACCTTATCCCCATGTGTTCGATATTCTTCGCTTGCGACTGTTGGTTGTCAGGTGTGACTTCAACTTGATTAATTTCCGTCCATTCTTCCTCGTGAGTTTCTGTTCTTATATCAGTATCCAATGTATCTTTCTCAGGACTAGATTCTTCGTTGGAGCTTGAATCATCTAAGCCCAGTGCTTTGTATCTGGTAGCTTGTTCTGGGGTCTTTTCTTTACTCTGTTGTTGCTTTTCTTGACTTGCTTGTCTGTAGTGATGACCTTGAACATTCAGATTCATAATGTGTCTCTTCCAGGGCAGTAGAGAGATCTCTCTTGGTGATTGGCATTTGGACTACAGGAATGTTTGGTAAAGTATGTGTCCTTTTTTACTGAGGTGTAGCTTGGGCTTCTTCCTCTCTCAGGCGCTTTGTACCCCTCATGGGTTTTTGTGAACTGGTTCCTGCTTCTTCCACGGAAATAGCTGCTTTCTTTTTTCTGGGAACCGTGGCGGATTTGGCATATTGGGCTAACCCCTCTGAGGTTGGCATCTCACGGAGACAATTTTTCATATCAAGGGCCTCATATATAAGTAAGGTTAACGCAGAACTGCCATTTAGAAACTTCTTCTGACCCCATTTCTTCTTGGCTTCAAATAATCGTTCTTGGACATAAGGAGTCATATTCACTTTTTTTCCAACTTGTTTCATTGCATGAGATAGTAGTTGTACAACAATCTTTTGCGGGGTTGTGTATCTATGCATACTCGGGAAACAAAAGTGCTCATGCACTAAGCGGACAGCATCTTCAATATCTGTTCTGTTAATATCCAAAAAGGATCTCTTTTTTGGGTCATGACATTCCTCCTTGACGTTAGTGATTCCTTCTTGATTCCATCCAAAAGCTTTGTTGATTAACTCATGAGTGAATTGAATTGTTCTCCAAGTACCCACTTTGTCCAGTACTCTTGCTTCAAGAACTGATATCTTCGTCGCTGCAGGCTGCAGTGTGTTCATCACTTGTGTACATCTTTGAAAATCTGGTAGATAGATAGGTACTCTCATAAATGCGTCTATCCTTGCTTGTGTCCAAACATCCACCATGCGAGGTAATCCTTGTATAATAGTCTTGAAGTCTTGCGACATAATAGGGAAGTAGTGATCCCTATCCATGATCTTTATGGTTGCCATGAAAATAAGGTCCGACACTGGTTGGTCATCAAGAAACCAATGGCCTCTTGCTTTCATTATTGATTCCAATGGAAGAAGTTGCACCTCTTCCTCTTGCGTAGCTTCAGAATTGGGAGATGCCATCTGCACTCAATTGATGGCAGTAATTAGTCACCGAATAATATTTAGAATCATCCTTCATTTATCCTTTATTAGATTGGCAATTCTCCGCGTGAATGGTGTCGTCCCTTTCCCGTGGGTGTGAGAAAGGTAATACCTGGATTTTTCCATATTTTAGGTATTTTTATATTTTCTTCTGAAAAGAAAAACAGAAAGGTTAGTTCATAGCCGAAGCGGTTTTTTTTTTTTTTTTTTTTGAGGTATTTCTTAATGTAGGTACAAGTGCTCTCCTATTCCCCGAGAGAAGAATGTGCTTACTATCCTGAAATAGAAGAATACTGTGCCGAATGCTTGGCTTTGTAATGTGGCCCTATCATGCATACTTTGGTTCCTGATAACTCCAAATGTGTGTAGCTTGAAGTAGTTGGATGATGCATGCGGTTTGTCTTGTCTTTCGGCAACCAAATCTGCTTTACTCTGTTGCGACGTATTGTATCCTGAACATTCCTGATGAATGTGGTGCTTCTCATGGTGTACGTCTGCTCTATCTGCTTTTTGAATCTCGGATTGGCTTGTGTTGCAACTACAGACTCCTTCTCTTTCCTGTAGCTATTCTTCTTTGGCTGTTTTGCCCTTAGACCATATTGGTTCTCCTTGTGCAGTGGTTCATCGTTTCGGTTTAGTGTCTTTGGAGCACATGATTTTGGAATCCATATTTGCACTCGATCCGGTTGGGCGGCTACTACTTTCTTTGGAATCCATATCCTAGCAATTCGTCGTTGACTTTGGTGTTCAAAATGATTTGCCTTCTTGTTTGATTGGCCGTTCTGATGTCGAAGATGTTTCTGTTGCTGAAGATATGCATCCGTTTGATCCTTCCTTATCCAAGCTTGTTTAGTGTATGGAATAGGGTATAGTCTAATAGGTGTAGACTTGAGATGATCCTTGGAATTAGTCTCTCTTGCGCTTGGTTCTCCATTAGGGCTGTTTTCAGGTTAACTGACACTCTGGTGACTTGCTAAACTAGAAGATGGAAGGCAAGCAGAATTCTGTGTCTCCTCACAGGAAGTACTAGAGGAAGGCGTTTCCACAGTGCTGGTGAACATACATTCATCATCATGTTTATGAGAGTGAGCTCGCGAATATATTTCTTCAGTTTTGATTGGTCGTTCGCCTAGCATACTGAATACCTCTCGATGTCCTATCTTTGCTGAGATGTATCCTAAGGCCAATTGAATGGTCACTTCATATTCGTATATCCAATCTTGACCTAACACTACGTCTTCGAGTAAGTCTTGATCATGACATACTAAGAGTTTTTGTTCCATTGTGTTGTTTCCTAAGTGTAGAGGTAAGGTAATCTCTCCTATACACTTGGTGATCCTTCCTCCTATTCCTATCAGCTGTGCCTTTGATGGACGTAATTCCTCCTTGAGTGTCTGTGTTAATGAATACTTGATACAGCTTGTAGCGGCTCCTATGTCAATGAGAGCATCCACTAAGTGGTACTCCGTTTTTCTGGCTCCCAAATTCAAATATGGTTGTGTCCTTTGTTGACCTAGGTTTTTGGTGGCTCTAAAATTAGCCATTGGGATGAGTTCTCCTAGTCGATATCTCTCATCTCTCTCTCTCATCCACTCTTTCCATTTCTTGATTCGTTCTAGTGCTTCCTGTCTTGCTTCTTCTCGTATCCTTTCCTCCTCAATGCGTCTATTCTTGCCCTTGATTAATCGTGACATTGTTTCTTCAGTCAATGGTTCTAGATATTTTTTCACTCGACACCCACTGATATAGTTTGGTAATACTTCTCCATCTAGGGTTGCTAAGTTGATGGCTCCACTAGTAGATATTCGATTGATGATTAATGGGCCATATCCTCTCTTTTGTAACTTCTTAACGTGTTGTTTCAAAGTATATACCAAAATTAAATCTCCTTCCTTCAAATTTTTGTCTTTAATATGACCATCAAAATATGCCTTCTGTCGCCTTTTAGCTGCATAAATCTCTGCTACTACTTGTAACCTAGTTTCATGTAGCTTCTCTATTTGATCCAATTGAGCTGAGAGTTCATGTCTCATCCACTCATAAGTTGTTGCTACTCTGAGAGTGGGTATTAAGAAATCAATTGGCAAAATAGCATTTTGTCCATACACTAAGTTAAACGGAGTAGTGCCTATGGAAGTTTTGTAGGTTACTCGAAATGCTCATAAAGCATGATGTAATTCCTTATCCCAGTCAGATCTTCCAGTGTTAACAATTTTTGTGAGAACAGTACACAAGATTTTATTTGAACTTTCGGCTTGTCCATTGGCTTGTGGGTGATAAGGTGCTGATTTCTTATGAATTACCAAGAATTCATTCAGTAAGGCTTCTATAACTTCATTCACAAAGTGCGTACCTCTATCACTCACAATTTCTATCGGTAGTCCAAATCTAGTGAAAACGTTCTCGAAGAGAAACTTGGCCGTAGTTCTTGCATCATTTTTCTTGGTTGCTTTGGCTTCAACCCATTTGGTCAGATAGTATGTGGCTACAATTATATATTCGGCATGGGATCCTTTAGCTGGGGGGCTAATAGGTCCTATGAAGTCTATTCCCCATTTAGTAAAAGCTCTGGCACTCATCATGGGTCTCAGTGGCATCTAATCTCTTCTAATTGGATATTTCGTTCGTTGACAAGTATCACATCGTTGCACATATGTTACGGCATCTTGATGTAGAGTTGGCCACCACATTCCAGCAAAGAGAATCATTTTTGTTGTCTTAGCTGCAGAGAAATGTCCTCCTGCAGCTCTTGTATGTGCCATCTCTAAAACAGCAAGATACTCCTCTTCATGAATGCACATTCACAAGTGATTATCTCTTCCTCTTTTGAAGAGTTGTTTTCCAATAAGAACATAGTCCTTACTTTTTTCTACAAGTGCTTGTTTTCTTGCTAGAGTGGCTCCTTCTGGGTACTCTTGGGTCTTTAAGAACTTCACCAGAGGCATGCTCCATCTTGGTGTTACAGTGGAGTAGCATAGAGTGGAGTTCTCTTCTGGATTCCGTTCTTGACAGGTTGGGCAGGCTGATACATAGTTATGTGCATCCCTCTGCATAGTTGGCCAATATATGCCCAATCTCCTTAGTGTTTGCCATGTTCCGTTCGCATTTAGATGAGTTCTCCATTGATTTACATGTGCTTTTTGAAGCCACATTTCTTGTTCCTCTTCTTCTACGCGTCTCATGAGTAATCCATTTGAATCTTGGTGATACAAACTTCCAGCAATGATATGAAGGTTTTTAGTCTTCCATAGGTCTTGGGTTTGGTTTGATGTGATTCCATTTTTTGGTCCATGTGTAAGTATAGGGATCAATTTTTCTGCCCACTGTGGACATACTTCAAGATTAAAAAGGTACGTATCTGGCAGATCATCTGGTACTCCTATGGGTGGTTCTCCATGTGTCATTCTTGATAGGTGATCCGCTCTTATGTGGGTATTTCCTTTCTTGACTACTACTTCAAAATCAAATTCCATCAACAATAGAAACCATCGTACTAGTCGTCCTGTATTACAAGGCTTATTGACTAAGTACAGTAGGGCTTGATGATCAATGAAGAATTGGAATTTGTTTGCCAATAAGTAGTGTCGAAACTTCTTTACTGCGTACACCATCCCTAGGCCTTCTCTCTCGGTTGTGGTATAATTACGCTCTGCTTGATTTAATTGTCTATTGGCATAGGCTATAGGGTGGTCTAGCTTTCCTGTATCTGCAGGTTGAGCTAAGATGCAACCAATGGCAAACTTGGATGCATCTACATGAATGTGAAATGGCTTATTCCAATTGGGTACTCGAAGGATTGGCGCTGAACTCGATCGACTCTTTAATTCGTTAAAGGCTTTCTCACATTCTTCAGTCCAATTAAATTGCGTCAATAATGCATAAAGAGGTCTAGCAATTATGGCATACATATGTATGAATCTCCGGTAGTAGCCACAATGTCCCATAAATGCTTGGACTTCTTTAGCAGTCTTTGCTCTCGGTAAATCCAGAATTACTTTGATTTTGTCTTCATCTGTTGAGATTCCATTTTTGGAGACAATATATCCCAAAATTTTTCCTTGGCGAACCATGAAGACACATTTTTCTGGGTTAAGGCATACTCGATACTGTTGACATTTGGCAAAGATATTTTCTAGTTCAGGGATGTGCTCTGATCGTACAGCTGAATAAGTACATAAATCGTCCACATATACCTCCATACTCTTTCTCAGGAACTCTTTGAATACATGGCACATCAATCTCTGGAAGGTGGCTGGGGCATTAGTTAGACCAAAAGGCATGACTCTAAAGGCATATACTCCCCATTCAGTTGCAAAAGTTGTTTTGTGTTGGTCCTCAGGAGCAATGGCTACCTGATTATACCCTGAAAAACCATCCAGAAAACTATACACTTCCTTTCCTGCCACTCTTTCCAACAGATGATCAGTAATAGGTAATGGGTAACTATCCCTGTAGCTCAGTGATGAGTAGCACCTCCTTTAATGTCAATCCGGGAAGACGTGAGGATGGTATGAAGACCTCGAGCAAGTGGAGGCACAAGTGCGTGAGTGAGAAGCACACAAGCATGCACACACATACACACACGCGTGCACACACGGCAAGACAAAGAGTGAGAAGCAATGGAGTTCTTAGATTACTTTCAAAAAGCTCTTACAAGTTCGTTTCAATTACAATGCCACCCAAAAATGAGCTCTCTAGCTCCTTTTATAGTTTTTGACTAGCTTTGGCCCTGTTCAGACCTAGTGTTCGGCCTAGTTAAAAATTAGGTTCCAGGGCTTATTTGAGGGCTCAAACGAGATCTAAAAAATACGAAAATTGGCAGGTAGATACTTCTAAAGCTCCTCAAGCTCAAGGACTCCTTGGCTTGCACAAAATGGAGCTACAAAAATATGAAATGGTATTTACAATGGTGTTTAGTGATGAGAATCACTTTTAATTCGTGTAAGGGTTTTTGAAAATTAAAGGGTTGCCTTAGTGCTAGATTTGCGTGAATGCTCATACTTGCTTCTTTATGAAGAAAATTATTGGCCTACTTGCCAGATCTTCTTTGACTGCCATGTCTGCTTGTGCTGTCCCTTCGCTCTGACTCTCTTCGTCTTGTGGCTCCTTCGGTTCCCTGACTGCTGCCAACACCCCCCCCACTCTCGCGTCTGTCGCCCCTAACAGACCCTTGTCTAGAGGATTTTTGAACATAGTATTGGATGACATCGGAGGCTAGGTGGTGTTCTTCGAGTCGCAAGCCGCGTGCTAGATCTGTGAGCAAATCATCCCAATTCACAGGTCCGGGAACATCTGGATGAGGCACCCTCAATTGTTCTGAGTAAATAGTTCTCTCCACAGCAAATAATTGGAGGAGATGTGATGGTCTGGGTATAAAGATTTCGGAGTGATATTCCCAGAATCTTGTGATGAACATCTCCTCAAATGTCTGTTTAAAGCAGGCTGGGAGGTATTTGATTCTGGCGTGCCAAGCATAAATTACTTCAATTGATGGGGTGGTACTCATATCGTACACTAGATCCTGGTTTCCTGTCACAAAGCCTGCACCTGAGAAGTGAGGGTCCTTAATGTTCTTAAACGTCCTGAAAGTGATCAGCATTAATTCAAATATTTTCATACACATCTGGGCCATCACATCAGGATTATTGCGTAGCCGAGTACTCCAGTGACGGATTGTAGAAATCATGTAGTTGACCGTGGGGGGTCCTCGTGGAGGTGCCAGATAAACATAATTCAGCCATTTTGCACAGGCTTTGATGTCTCTGACGGCAATGGTGAATTCAGGCCAGGTGCGTCGTCGAAGAACTGGAATGTAACAAGGATTATATTTAATAAACAACGGCATATTATTCCAGGTTCGGACCATTTCAGGATACGTTTCCAAAAGCCTGATTCTCCAGGTGGGTTGATGGATGGACCCACGCTGAGCACTTTCCGGTATATCATCTGGACCAAATTGTGTAGCAAATGTAGGAGGCTTGCCGCATTGTCGTTGAATCTCAGCGTTGTAGTCGGCCAGAAGTATGCAGTATGGCACATATTGGTCATTATTGGTGCCGATCCATCTATGATGAGACATGCTTCTGAAATATTCTGACTTTATGACAGTTTCTTCTAAGTTCGCTAGTGATTGGATCTGAATGGCCACCCGTTCTTCGTGGGTGTTCGCTGTCCTTTCCAATGTCTGAAGCCACTCGGGTGCTTCCACTTCCAATGTTTTTAGTCCCTCTGAGGTTCGTCGCCCGCCTGGCATTGGCATAGGAACATACGGTTCCTCGTACGAATCATCTACCTCAATAGGGACCAACTCTTCTTGCTCTGGTTCTACCACTGGAGATGGCTGCCTCTCGTATGTCAGTAACCTCTGCTGTAATTCTGCTACCTGCTCAGTTAAGGCCTTTACTTCGTCTGAGGTGGAGGTTGATGGGACACTCTTTGGTTGTTCTTCTTGTTCCTTAAGTCTGCTCTGAAGTGTGTCACGCTCTCTTTCCAAGTCATCATGGGCTTCCAGGAGATCTGCATAGCTTTCCAAAATGGTTTTCATCGTCTCCGTGGGAACTGCTTTGAACTGCTCTGGATCTATCTCGTGAGGGGAGCCTTCCATTGCCGCTTCCATTTTCTCTTCATTTTGTTTTTGCAGTCTTTTGTTCTCTTCTAGTGCTGTGGCCATATGTTTCCTTAGTAGCGCCAAGTTACGTCTGACTCGTAGGTTATCGGCCTGGTATACTTCGAGCAAGGCTTCTAGTTGTTTGACGCCTGATTCTGTCGATGGTTGGGGTGCCTCCAATAGTGTTTGGTGAGCCTGCTCAAGCGTTGTATAGCGTTGATTCACTTCTGCATTTTCATCTTGTAGAATTTGAAATTGCCTTTGTACGTTCTGGTGGTGAGTTGTCAGTTGTTGATACCGGCCGTCCAGAGCTCTGTACTCATTCTGAAGCTGATATACACATTGATTTAATGCTAAAAATATGCTATTTACATTAAATGATGTTGGGAGGGGTGAAGATGCAGGGGGAATGGGGGCGGGAAAGGGAGTTGTGAATGATGTGGATACAAGTGGAGATGTGGGTGGAGGGGGTATGGGAGATGAAGGTGGCATGGGGGGAGGGAGCGGTGCTGTGGCAGGAGATGTTTCCATAGTGTCAATTGTTTGAGTGACAGTGTAGATGGGGATCGTGGGTGGATTGGATGTGACGTCAGTGAAAAGAGTGGTGAAAGTGGGCATGGTGACTCCCCCGAATTGGATTCCCGGGGAGAGTGGAATTCCCATGACAATGGTGGTGGTAGTGAGTGTGGTGGTGCTAGTGTCATGTGGTGGAGTGAGTTGTGTAGTGAGAGGTGGGGATGGTGGTGACAGTGGTGCTTCCTGATGTTTGTCTGCTTGCGTTGTCTCTCCTGGTGCTGATACATTGATATGAATTTGTTTCACGGACCTCCTGGGACGAACGGGAACCCTCTTCTCAAATCTGTGAATGTAAGCCATTGCCTCATGGATGGCCTCATCCACTCCTACGGCGTCGGCATGAAGGTTTATGGACTCAATGAACAAATCATCCACACCTTCCTCAGCTAGCAACTGGTTCATGAGTTTCTTGCCCGATTCCAGTGACATCTTATGTTGTTCTTGAACTAGTTGCATGGTTCGATATAGTCTTTTGATTTGTGCCAAATACGCAGGGGCACTTGCCAGCTCTGAAAGCTCGTCATATTCTTGTTCCTCGTAGGCTTCTTCTTCTTGTTCTGTCTCTTGTTCCTCGACGTCGACTTCTACCACTTCTAGTCGGGTGGGGGCTGCTGTTGTTGTCTGGGGTTGTGGTTCCTGAGCACGTTCTGTTTCCGTCTCCAGATTAGAATCATAGATCAGTCGGGCTACTTCTTCATCCGTGAGATCATTTAGAGTAAAACCCTGTGGGAATTCCAGATCTGATGGGACGGGTGGAAATACCAGATTAGGTCCATCTGTGCTTGGTCTTGGTAGCCGGATTGTGAATGGCCTAACGCGTCGTGTCTGGGGAGGGGTAATTTCTGGTGTAGTGGTGGCTCCCCTTGGTTGAGCGCAGGGTAATTGTACTCCCCCCCTCATCTTCTTTGATGGGGGACCTGCTGCTGATAGTCTTCTCTGGAATTCCTGGGCGCGGGGCCATATGAGTGCCCGCTGAATAGGCACGTCATAGGCCAGACATCGGTAGATTATCTTTGTTAGAGTGCAACATCCATGAAGCACATTTTTCTGCTTCTTGTTCCACCTTTGATGGGCTAGGTGGATCTGATCTATGATCCAATGTGGCACATTGATGGGAAGGCCTTCCGTCTCTGCTAGATACAAGCTGAACCATATTTTCTTTGGGGGCATTGTGAATCTTTCCTGGGTGGGGAAAGCAAAATGTTGCATGACGGTCCGTAGGTGAAGCGCAATGGTAGGTGTCATCGCTACCATATCCTTCAGCTTATTAAGATCTTTGTGTTTCATTCGTCCTGGAACCATGGTTTCCTTTTCAGTGGGGATGTGCATGCCATACATGCCCAACGCTTCTCGTACCAGATTAAGGGTCAGCTTGAATCTTTTAAGCTCATGACCCGGCAGCAGTGAGGGTAACACAAAGGTGCTGTCGCCTCCCTTGGCCCTGCTTGGCGTGATGGTACTGATAAGATATGAACATCGTAAGAAATCCGGCTTTGGTAAGTGGGCCCTGAAATAACTGTCCACACCGGCTTTGGTCCAAACTGATCGCATGACTTCGGCATTTTGATAGCTTTCAAACTCGCGCGTGAAAAAGTGGTAACGTCCCCATTTACCATTAAATTCCAATTCAGCTTCCCAGAAATAGGTTCCATCGCCCAATGGTCCAGCGACATCACTGAACCAGTGAGCGTGTTTTCCTACTTGAGAAGTGTGCCCTTGAGGAGGATCCTGAATGGGGAGCACATGCACGGCTTGAAGTTCTTGCGGCCTTGCGGTGAGATGTGGCTCGAGGAGGAGTGTTTCTATGTCCACAATCTGTGCACCGGATCCGGCTTGAGAACTGGCACCTCCTCCTTCTGCCATGGCCCTGCTTGCTGGTTGGTTCTGTGAGAATATAGAACCACGTGTTAACATCGTAATGGACAGAATAAATCCGTTGTTGTCCTCGTTACAACATTAACATGAGGTAGATGGTGAGTTAGTGGTTAGTAAGTGCACGAAGACAGTGTGTGTAGTTAATGCTTGGGTAGTCCTAGGAGACTAACGCAGTTAGTAAGTGGGAATGAATTTACAAATTGGGGTCGGGGGGTTTATTACAGGTCTTAGGCTTCCAAATGCAGTGGATGGGTTTTGTTCTTGGTTTCGTAGAGACTCTAGAGAGCTTTATAGGTGTATCGGCTTGAAAATGAGGCTTTTTAGGGACCCATTTACAAGCGATTATGTTCGTGCTCATGGGCCTTGGTGTGTTCCTGAGTGTTGGAAACGAGTGAATGCTGGCTGCGCGAGTGAATGGGTTATGCTGTATCGGTTGTGGCTTCGGCGTAGCTATTTGCGCCCGCAAGCAAGCCTTAGGCACCCAAATTTGTCTTGATTGTGGGCTAGCCTTCATCGACTTCTTGGGCACCCAAATAGTTTTCACGTTAGCAGAAGAATTTCTGAAAGACTTCTTATTAGTGTCGTGTTGTTGGTTACTAATAAGAGGCTTTGCCCGTGTGGTTGGCGTGAGTGCAACTGGGTGTTCGCCTTTTCGCACCCACACTTGGTTCACTTGCTGAGACATTTTGCTGCGCAGGTACTTTTGATTTCCGGCATAGGTAGTACTCTGCTTCTTCTGCCTTTGATCCACCTTTGGTTGCTGCCTCCTTCTGGCCTTTGGAAAAGAAGGGAGTTCCGTTGCATCCCTGACTCCTTTTTTGAGAATATCATTCCTCTGCAACACATAGTTTTGGACAAGAACAGCATGGTCAACTTCATGTGCACCCCTGGAGGGACCAGGAGTCTGTGCCTTTCCTAGTTCCTTGAGTGCTCCATTATCTAACTCTACTCTAATTTGACTATGATTGACCCATACCTGAAGAAGTCCACTTCTTAGGTTTAAGTTGACTGCTTGGTCATAGATCCAGTCTTGACCCAAGACAAGAGGTTCAGTGAGATCCTCATCTTGACACACTAGTACTTTAACTGTCATTGCCTCGTCATGGATACAGAGGGGAAGTTCCACCTCGCCCATGCAAGGGGTTTCCACGCCTCCCAATCCTATGAGATATGCTTCCACAGGATTGACAGTTAATTGCAACTCTTGACAGTAAGACAATTTAACAGCACTAGTGGCTGCACCTGAGTCAATCAAGGCTCTTACGGTCCTTGCACTCTTTCCTTGTCCTATATCTAGGGTTATGAAAGGACGTCGATCAATTATCCTATGCAAGCTTGTTCCTGCGACTTCACACATGGCCATATGATATCCTTGATCTGCATAGTCATTCGTTTTAGGCTGACCTCTACCTTGCCTTCGTAACTTCATCCTTCTGATGCGTTCTAAAGCTTCTGCTTGAGCTTCTTCTCGAATTCGCTTTTCTTCCTCTTTGCGTTTCTTGGCAGTGTTGAGTCGGCTGAGCATTTCCTCCGTGAGGGGTTCCTGATACAGCTTGACTCTACATCCGCTAATATAATTTGGGAGAATATCACCTTCTAAGGTGGCTAGTTGTACTGCTCCACTCGTGGAGATCCTGGTGATGATCATAGGTCCGTAGCCTCTCTTTTCTAGCTTCCTTGCGTGTTGTTTCAGTGTATAGACTAAAACTAGATCTCCTGCTTTCAAGCCCTTATCCTTCACATGGGCATCAAAGTATGCCTTCTGTCTCTTCTTAGCTGCATATATTCCTGCAGCTTCTCTCAGTCTTGTTTCTCCTAATCGTTCAAGGTCAAAAAGTCTAGAGGAGAGTTCATGACCCGTCCACTCGTGCTCTTGTGCTACTTTCAATGTAGGTATCAAGAAGTCCAAGGGAAGCACAGCATTTTGGCCAAATACCATCTGAAATGGGGTGGCTTGGAGTACCGTTTTGTAGGCAACTCGGTATGCCCAAACAGCATGGTGTAGCTGTTTGTCCCAATCAGAGCGTTTCGTGTTCACTAATTTTGTCAGTACATTGCATAAGATCTTATTGGTGCTCTCAGCTTGTCCATTAGCTTGAGGGTGATAGGGGGCAGACTTCTTATGTATTACCAAGAATTCTTGGAGTAGCTTTTCAATCACTTCGTTCAAGAAGTGAGTGCCTCTATCACTTACAAGCTCTATAGGTAGCCCATATCTTGTGAATACATTCTCAAACAAGAATTTAGCAGTTGTCTGAGCGTCATTCTTTGTCGTAGCTTTTACCTCTACCCACTTAGTTAGATAGTCTGTTGCAACAATGATGTATTCCGCATGATAACCCTTAGCTGGGGGATTAATAGGACCTATGAAGTCTATTCCCCACTTAGAGAATGCACGTCCACCCATCATAGGTTTCAGTGGCATCTCATCTTTGCGTATAGGATACTGAGCACTCTGACAGACATCACAGCGTTTCACATAGGTATGTGCATCCATGTGAAGGGTAGGCCACCAGAAGCCCGCAAATAGTATTGCCTTGATCACCCGATGTGGTCCAAAGTGTCCTCCTGCTACACCTTGGTGAGCAGTTTCCAAGATCTTAAGATATTCACTTTCGTGGACACATAGTCTTAAGTAACCATCTTTACCACGCTTATATAGATTATCACCAATGAGTGAGTAATCCCGGGCTTCTTGTTCTAGACTCCTTTTCCTAGCCAGAGTCATGTCTGGAGGGAATGTGTTTGTCCTCAGGAAGGATACTAGAGGTTCGCTCCAATCTGGCACAATGGATACTTGATAAAGAGTGGCGTGCTCCACAGGTGGTTTAGTGCAGCAGATTGGGCATTCCTTGCACAACTTTTGGACATCAGCTTCCATAGTTGGCCAATGTACTCCGAGTCTCTTTAGGGTCTGTAAAGTTCGTTGCTTTGAGTAGTGTTGCTCCAACGCACCTACATGTGCTAATTGCAACCATTTAGCGTACTCATCCTCTTCTACGCAACAAGCCAAGATTCCTTGATCTGTGTGTTTGTACATGCTTCCTGCCATGATGTGGTACTTTTGGGCTTTTACAACCTCTCTATTCCGTGTGTTTACCACTAGATGATTAGGCCCGTATGTCAATACTGGTACCAATGGCTTAGCCCACTGCGGCACCACTTCCAAATTAAACAAGTAAGCATCAGGAAGGTCATCTGACACTCCTTGTGGGGCTTCTCCCGATGTGAGCCTAGAGAGGTGATCTGCTCTCAAATGAGTCCTACCTTTCCTTTCCACAACCTCAAAGTCATATTCCATGAGCAAGAGAAACCATCTCACTAATCTTCCTGTATTGCATGGTTTGTTTACGAGGTATAGCAATGCCTGATGATCAGTAAAAAATTTAAACTTATTTGCAAGCAAATAATGTCTAAACTTTTTAACTGCATATATCATGCCTAAGCCTTCTCTCTCAGTAGTGGTATAATTTCGTTCAGCTGCATTCAATTGTCTACTGGCATAGGCAATTGGAAGATCCATATTACCTTCACCCGTAGGTTGTGCGAGTACACATCCAATAGCATAATTGGATGCATCCACGTGAACATGGAATGGCTTGTTCCAATCTGGTGTGGTCAAGATTGGTGCTGAACATAATCTTCATTTAAGCTCCTGGAAGGAGTTCTCACATTCATCAGTCCACTCAAAGTTAGTCAGAAGTCCGTACATGGGCTTAGCAATGACAGCATACATGTGAATGAACCGGCGGTAGTAACCACAATGTCCCATGAAAGCTTGTACTTCCTTGACATTCTTTGGCCTAGGTAGCTCTGCTATAGCTCTCACTTTCTCTTCATCAGTAGATATGCCATTCTTTGACACTATGTGTCCTAGAATCTTGCCTTGCCTTACCATAAAAACGCACTTTTCTGGGTTCAGGCAGACTTGATATTCTCTACATTTGTCAAAGATTTGTCTAAGCTCAGGGATATGGGTTTGTCTAATGTTGGAATGAGCACAAAGATCATCAACATAGACCTCTAAACTCTTCCTCAGGAACTCCTTAAACACATGGCACATCAGCCTCTGGAAGGTAGCTGGTGCATTGGTAAGCCCAAATGGCATTACTCTAAAGGCAAAAATGCCCCATTCTGTGGCAAAAGCCGTTTTATGCTGATCCTCTGGAGCTATGGCTACTTGATTGTAACCCGAAAATCCATCAAGGAAGCTATACACTTCCTTGCCTGCCACTCTTTCTAAGAGATGTTCTGTGATGGGAAGCGGATAGTTATCCCGAATCGTGGCCGCATTAACCTTTTTCAAGTTAATGCATACGCGCAGCTTTCCATTCTTCTTGGGCACCACTACGATGGGGGATACCCATTCAGTGTGCTCAATTTCATAGATAAATCCAGCTTCAACCAGTCTATCTATATCTTCTTTGATCTTAGCAGCGTAATTATCGTTATATGTATAGGGCTTTTGCTTCGAGGGTTTAGCATCTGAGGTCATGGGGATAGTGTGTGAGCATATATCAGGGTCAACACCTTTCAAATCCTTGTAACTCCAAGCGAATACATCTCTGTATTCTCTTAGCAATGCAATTAACGCATGCTCTTCTTCCTCTGTTAGGTCATGACCTATGTACGTGCATCTCTCCTCTCCGTCTTCTAGGGCCACTACTATTTTCTTGGTGGTTTCTTTGTTATCATAGGCCTCTCCCGATTGCGCCTCTCGTTTAGGCATTCTTATCATGACTCTCTTGTCGTCTATCTCATACTTCTTAAAATTTTCCGGGACCTCAAACAAAGATTCTTCCTCTTCTGGTGAGACTCCTCTCTTCTTTCGTCTCTTTCCTTCTTCCTTTGGGATCACATGTGTGGCTAATCTTACATCATTTGTAAGCTCTCCATGCCTCTGGGGTTGAAATTCTACTTCATGGAAGTATTCTTCATTTGATGCAAAAGGTGAGTCCATAATGATTGACTCTAGATCGGAGTCACTTGCATCCTCAAATGCATCAGGGCTAGGTTCGCATTCTTCTAGAACTGCCTCTCCCATGATTGGCTCTATGGAGAAGACTGAAATGTCATAGCCATCCTCATCACAGTGAGGTGTCCATTGTTCCTCATTGATGGCTACATCCATTGTTGCTAGGATTTCTGCCCAGCCATGGGGTTCAAATTCCTCATCAGGAAAAACTACAGGTGCATAAGCTGGGTCTTGAATTGATCTATGTGTTTCTTTCGCACCTATCTCTCTGGCTTTCTCTCTCTTCTCTTCTTCTATTGCTACTTTGCACATCCATAAGTGAGTGTCTTCATGCATCCACGAGGATCCAGACCCTATGGAATGCACCGATTCAGTATCATCTTTGGCTCTATGGATGGGATTCCATTGGATGGGAGGGACATCTCGATGAGAGTAATCTTTGAGATTTACTTTGGTTGTAACACCTAAGTGCTGCAGATACAAGGAGTTGGTTCCCCAGTCCTGTACCACTTGCAACTGTCGCATAAATGGTCTTCCCAAAATCATCTCATAGGCATGATTTTTGCTGAAGTCACATATGGCAAATGTATGCTCAAACTCGACACCGCAGGTGGTGAGAGTTATTCCTTCTAGCAATCCTAAGGGTCTCTCAATATGACCATCGGCCATCTGTAGTTTCATTCTCGTTGGCCTGAGTGCTGGCTTGCCCCAACGCTTCCATAGGGAAGTGGTGGCAATTGCAACTCCTGCGCCTGAGTCCAAAATTGCCTTGGTGGTGTACTCCTGGTAGGTAATGGGAAGATAGGTGTTCCCTTCTTCACCTTCACACATGTCTCCTATCTTATCCAAGGGTATCTCTGGCACTGTTCTCTGGGATCCTACCTAGGAACGAGGTTTTGCTATCTCAGGTACTTGTTTGGCTACATGTTTCCATACTTTAGGTCTAACCTTGAGTAGCTCTTCTGACTTGAGATTACACTGCACTTTGGTGTTCTTCACTACCTCTGTGTTCCTAGGTATGACTGAATCTTCGTTCCTTACCATGACTGTAGGTGCTCTCATACAGGTGGACCTTGCTTCCCATGGGCCTGTGAAATGGGGTAATTCTTGTAAAGAATTAGACTCGAAGTCTAATCTTTCTTGAGATTGGGTACTTTCCTGCTCTCCATAAATGGATGGGATGTCTTGTGGGAATTGGTCATGTGCCTCATCCACAAGTTCAATGGGAGGAGGGACTTCACTCTCCTTAGCCCACTTGTCTTCTTGAATCTCTCGTAGGAATTCTGGTGTAAATCGATTCATAGAAGATGATGTGTCTGGCTCCATAGAGTTAGGCACATAGGCTTCAGGCACATAGGCTTCTTGGGCAGGAATGCTTACTCTTTCACTTGCCTTGCCCTTGTGTTGAAAGGCAGGTTCCTTTTGTGATTGTGCCATTAGATTCTCTATTCTTTCTAGGGAGGGGGGGTTGTCTGGTTCAGTGGAATTGGCCACATAAACTTTTGATGGGGAATGGGTCATGTTTTTGCTTGCTTTCTCCCTTTCCTGATTTTTTTCTTCCTTGGCAGATCTTGCGACTATGCTCTCTAACTTCTCTAGAAGTCCATCCAAGTGTAATTGCGTCTTGGCTGAGCCCGAGTAATTGAAAAGGCGGCTGGCTTCAAACATAGTCTGAGCCAATGCGACCATCTTCGCGCAAATCTTGGTTCTTTCTATCTCTAGGTCAGCTCTAGGGTAACACTTGTCATGATCCGTGACATTTGGCCCTTCTTGGATTCTGGCCTGATATGCTTTAAGCATCATGTCTATATCTTCAGGAGTGGGATCAGCTAATACTGATCCTACTCTAGGGGGTGGTGGAATCATATGAGGTGGGTTGGAAGGTGGCGGTTCGGATGGCGATGGGAATGGTGGTGGTGGGATAGTGTGAGAGGGAGGTTGAGATGTGAGTTCAGTTATCCTGGCTTTGGTTTCTCTTATGATTTCCTCAAGTTCACTCATCTTCTTAGCCCATTGTCTTTTCATTCTTTCCCGACTATCTTTCCACGCTCTAGTCCTTTTCTTTGTCATGCTCTCGGTTTCACTAGCCTCTGGGTTCTTATCCTGGTTTACCCCTTGGTTCTGCTGCAATGCTTGAGCTCTAGTCACGACCTGTACTGGTGCAGTGGGCGTCACACTTCCTGTGGAGTCTACCACCAACCCAATAACGTTAATAGGGGTGATTTTTGGCATATTATTAGGATTCTTAGGGCAGTCTCGTAAGAGATGCTCTTTTCCACAATCTTGGCAAAAGCCTTGGATCGTCATTGACTGAATTTGTGTAGGTGGAGGTAAGGGACAATCACGAATGAGGTGATCTCCTTGGCATCTGTAGCACGCTCCTCTTGGGAATGGAGGTCTTACTTGCCTAGGTTGAGGTCTAAGATTGGGGTTTACATGACGTTTGTGTAATCTGACTCCCAACTAGGTTCATTTGGCTCTTCGTTGTAATAGGACTTACCATGTTCTGGAGACTACATGTAGTACACCTGGGGACTATCAACATGTGTAGAATCAAAGCTATGGTCACTCGGGTCACTTTCAGAAAGCAAGGGTGTTACAGGGACTATAGCTCTATTCAGGTTTTCTTCTGCAACAGCATACTTTACCGGAATCACATTAGCTGGGGCAGGGGGTTGTTGAGCTAACACAGGCTGAGGCCTTTGTTGGTTTTGGTATGGTTGCTGATAAGGTTGTTGTGGCCTGCCATATGGTTGTGGAGGGTACGGGTTCTGGTATCTTCCCTGCTGAGGGTATGGCTGAGGGTAGGGTTGCCTAACAGCCTGCTTATTGTAGGGGCAGTCTTGCGCTGTGTGATTTGTGTATCTCCGTTCTATGGTGCAGTACTGGCTACTAGGATTTACTTGGGGCTGAGCCATAATGGGGCAGACATTCGCCATGTGGTCACCACCACAAGTATAGCACCTTTTCACAGGGGCAAACCTTGGGATTTGTTTGCTAGTTACACCTAATTTCCGAGCTACTTTCTCTGCAAGTTCCTCGATTGATGTGGATTGCGTGGAAGAGAGGCTTGAGGCACTATCCGAATCTTTGTATATCTTAGCAAGCTCTAGCTCCTCCCCTAGGTTATCCTCAATGTCAATACACATGCGTACACACTCTTCTATGGTCCTAGGGTCTTTCAAGTACACATATGATCTTAATTTGGTACTTAGCAATCCATCCAAGAATAAGGCTATTTGCTTAGCTGGTGTAGGTAGCTCCAAAACAGGGCATCTTTCTAAGTATTGCCTAAATCTTCTTCCTGCAAGTCTCACGGTTTCTTGAGGGGTTTGCTTGAAGCTGTGAATCAACGAGGAGGTATTATGCCTTATGCCACTCTTAGAGAATTCAATAATGAAAGCCTCTAGGAGTTGGTCTATGCTCCTGAACTGTCTCTCATTTAGTGGTTGAAACCATGTCAGGGCAGTGTTCCTAAGGGTCAGACCAAAGGCATTGTATTGCGTGAATAGATCCTCCACTTGTTCAGCCCTCAGGACTTGCCTAAACTCAGCCACATGATCATATGGATCTCCAGTGCCATCGAAGTAGTTCTTCATGGACTTACCTAGCTGAGTTGGTCTCAAAGTCCTTGTGTGCTCTCTAGGTCGTGGTAGAGGGAACTCATCCGCATTTCTTTGATTCTTGTGAGCTCTAAGTATCTCAGGTTCTACTCTATTTGTTTCCGTCCTCGTTCTTTCTCTGCCCACTGGGTTGGCAAAGCTTACTTCTGGTCTATCTCTTCTTCTGTCTCTTTGCATTCCATGAGCATGGGATGTTCCAGTTCCAGGGTGACCATAGGATACGTTTGATCTTGGTTGGGGAAAAACGAATTCGCCCTTCCAAGTGTAAGCATGCCTATCATTTTCCGTAACCACAAAGATCCTTTCCGAAGCGTGATCTAAGTAGGTCACTCTACTTGGGCTATCAGGATCCTTAAACTCATAGATCATAATTGTTCCTATATCAGTTGGCTGATCAGATTTGTACCTCCAAAAGGCTTCGTCAGTCTCTCGATTGAGAAGTAGATCTATGCTCTTGTTGTCTTGGGGAACCCACTCAGGTGTGATAATCCTAGTGAGAACAGATTTGCCTCGGGGGGTTCTAGGTTCTACACCCATGTTTCCTTGTTCCAAGTCACCTAAGTCCGCTTCTGAGATTACATTCCCAAATTCATCTGTCCTATCTGGGTGACTGGTGACTACGTATATGGTTCCTTCTTTGTCCAGGTATGCACCGTTTTCGAACTTGACAGCTGGGTGCTCTAGTCCTATGGATTGATCAGGATTCTTAATCTGTACCACAGATCTTCCTAGGCCGTCCTCATAGATGCTAGCACCTAGTCGGTTGGTCCTAAGGTATTCCAACTGTGTTTTGTAAGGGCCTTCTACTCTGTGCAAGTATGGCACTCCTGAACTTCCCGTAGGTCTGTCCATGCCTTGAGACATCTCTGATTCACTGGTATCAGAGCTAGGGTAATGCGAGTGGTGACTCAACTGCTGGGCCCAAGACCTTGCAGTGTGATTGACACTAGCCTCTGAAGACCTAAGGCTTCGTCTCTCTCTTACTAGGTGTCGTCCTGATCTAAGGTTCATATGCCTAACTGATTAACCCAAATTTTTTTTTCCAGGTACAACCACGTTTCTGAGTCCTTTTGTATCGGTTACTTGGTTCTTTTTATGTTGATTATCGTGTTTATACTCTTGTCTGATATCACTTCGTCAGGAATACTTGAGTTTAATTTCGCACTTTAGTTTGGTCGTTTCACGTTAGGTTCTTTTCCTTTTAAGGTTGTCGTTCGCACACACACAGGTTATTTCTTGACTTGCACTTGATTTCTTAGATAGTCTGTGATTTATCTCGTGCCTATCGTTGCCTGGAATTACTTCTAACACTACCCGCACTTAGCCTAAACTAAGAATTGACAGAGGGTGTTGCGGGTTTTCCAACCTTGAGTTCCTTTCCTTATATTGTTGCCCTGGTGTGCCCAGGACGCGTGTTCCCAAGCCTGCACTTACTCTTGCCTTGCGTACCCTTCGCTGCTCTCAAAGGACCTGTAAAAGGCCCACTGTTAGCTCAAGACTTAAATTCAAAAGACAGAACCAATCACTTTCATTCATGTAACACCACCAATTTGCACTATGACTTTTTGGGCACAACTCTAGAGACCCCTGAACTTTGTTTCCCCTGGGTGTGGTCAACTTCAAAATACCCTAGCTAATATTCCTGATCTTAATTTAACCATAACCAGTCGATGTTTTTGTTGTATTCTCTGCGAGCTTTCCAACAAAACAAAAATCACGGCAAACGGATTTCGTATGAGAAAGTTATGCCAGTTCAGGGTTTTGGGGCTAAAACAGGATTAAACTAGGTTAACAGGCGAACAGGAATTCTCGAGTTACTTGGGTTATGCCCTCGTAATGCAATGTTACACCCTAGTGTTTGTCCCACACTTGGACAAAATTTAGACCATTATTCTTGCCTTAAAAATTTGACCTAATTTGCCCTTCTAACGTGTTCGCAAAGTCTGTCGGTCGCGATTGACAGGTCAGTCGCGATCGACGTGTCGATCGCGATTGACAGGTTCGTCGTGGCTGTCAGTCGCGATTGACTGGTCAGTCGCGATTGACAGGGGTTACAAAAAGTCAATCAGTCGTGGTCGAAGGATCGTTGACTCTGTCAGTCGCGATTGATGGGTCGATCGCGATTGACAGGTCGGTCGCGAGGGTCTGTTCGTCGTGGTCAAACAGTCGTTGACTGTGTCGGTCGCGATTGACAGAGCCGTCGGGGCTGTCAATCGTGGTCAAACAGTCGTTGACTGTGTCGGTCGCGATTGATGACTCGATCGCGATTGACACGTGTCACGCGTATGGTCCATCAGTCGTGGTCAATCGGTCGTTGACTCTGTCGGTCACGATTGACAGAGCCGTCGTGGGCTGTCGATCGCGATTGACGTGTCGATCGCGATTGACAGATCTGTCCGTCGTGGTTTGTCGGTCGCGATTGACAGAGCGATCGCGATTGACAGAAATCTGAGGAATTTCAAGAAACTAAACACATTTTTGGGAAGCTATAGGCCTGTAGATCATGGTTTTGCACTTTGTTTGGCAATTTGAGCGTTTTTTCTGTCGGTCGCGATTGACAGAAGTCGGCAACACACAGACAGTTACTTCGAAATCCGTACCAGCGCAGAGTGCTGGGGACGATGATGTGACCTGTACCTGCAAGACAGCTCAAGAAACATGCAAAAACAGTACACGCAATTTCGCTCTCTCGCTCTCTCTCACAAGTGAAATGAGGGAAATGAGGTGGAGATGGTGATATACTCAAAAAACTGAAATTTTCGCGATGATGGAAATGGAGGTGGAAGATGGTGATGATGATGATGGTGATGAGGATGGTGAAGAAAAACAAGAAAATAGATGAAAGTGAAGAAAATACCTACAACTCCAACGCGTCAACTCTACGTCTTACCATCACACGCTCGTCCTCAAAGCTCGTTCCCCGGCAACGGCCCCAAAATTTGGTGTAGCTCAGTGATGAGTAGCACCTCCTTTAATGTCAATCCGGGAAGACGTGAGGATATTATGAAGACCTCGAGCAAGTGGAGGCACAAGTGCGTGAGTGAGAAGCACACAAGCATGCACACACATACACACACACGCGCACACACGGCAAGACAAAGAGTGAGAAGCAATGGAGTTCTTAGATTACTTTCAAAAAGCTCTTACAAGTTCGTTTCAATTACAATGCCACCCAAAAATGAGCTCTCTAGCTCCTTTTATAGTTTTTGACTAGCTTTGGCCCTGTTCAGACCTAGTGTCTGGCCTAGTTAAAAATTAGGTTCCAGGGCTTATTTGAGGGCTCAAACGAGATCTAAAAAATACGAAAATTGGCAGGTAGATACTTCTAAAGCTCCTCAAGCTCAAGGACTCCTTGGCTTGCACAAAATGGGGCTACAAAAATATGAAATGGTATTTACAATGGTGTTTAGTGATGAGAATCACTTTTAATTGGTGTAAGGGTCTTTGAAAATTAAAGGGTTGCCTTAGTGCTAGATTTGCGTGAATGCTCATACTTGCTTCTTTATGAAGAAAATTATTGGCCTACTTGCCAGATCTTCTTTGACTGCCATGTCTGCTTGTGCTGTCCCTTCGCTCTGACTCTCTTCGTCTTGTGGCTCCTTCGGTTCCCTGACTGCTGCCAACAATCCCTTATGGTACCGGCATTTACTTTTTTCATATTTATGCATACTCTTAACTTCCCATTCTTTTTTGGTACAACCACCAAAGGTGACACCCATTCCGTGTGCTCAATCTCATATATGAATCCAGCATCTAACAACTTATCTATCTCTTCCTTTATCTTTGCTGAGTACACATCATTGTATGTATACGGTCTTTGTTTAGAAGGTTTGGCTTCGGATGTCATGGGGATTCTATGAGCACATTTAGATGCATCTACTCCTTTCAAGTCCTTATAGGTCCAAGCAAAGACATCCCGGTATTCCCTTATGAGGCGTATTAACTCTTGTTCTTCCTCCACTGAGACATCCTGTCCTATGAAAGTACATCGCTCCTCTCCTTCTTCTAACGTTACTACTATCTTCTTGGTTTGCTCTTTGTTGTCGTATGCTATTCCCGGCTGTGCTTCTCATTTTGGCATTTGAATAGCAATTCTTCTCTCTTCTACTTCATATATTTTGAAGTGTGCGGGCACTTCAAATTGGTTTTGAGGCTTGTTTTCTTCATCAATTTTTTCTTTTTCTAATCCCAGCTCTTCTTCCTGTGTTGGTTCTTGATTTATTTCATGAGCTATGACACTTATTTCTTGAGTTTCATTTTTTGTTTCCATGTGTTCTTGCTCCATTTCAATGCTCTCATAGTCTTCCTTCCATTCCTTTTCTATGACTTCTCCTTCTTCAGCCTCCTGAAGGACTACCACATATAGACTAACGTCATATCCTTCCTCATCAATACATTCATTCATAGTTATTACTTCTTCGTTCACACATACATCGAGGGTCGCTAAAATCTCCATCCAACCGTGAGGTTCAAACTCTTCATCCAAAAATACTTGAGGCATGTAAGCTGGATCTTGTACAGACCTAGCTACTCCTTGCCTTTGCTGCCATCCCTTTCTCCTATCCTCTTCCTTTTTTGCAGTTTGGCATATCCATAGATGAGTGTCCTTGTTCATCCATGATTGATCACTTGAACCTATACTATGAACCGACTGATTATCTTCCTCCTTATGAATCTGATTCCATTGTAAGGGGGGAACATCTTGATATATGTATGTGTGGAGATTTATTCTTGTGGTGGTTCCTTCATGTTGTAGGTATACAGCGTCTTTTCCCCAATCTTGCACTACCTTTAGTTGTCTCATGAAAGGTCTTCCAAGTATCATTTCATAATAGCTAGGCCTTTCAAATTGACATATTGCTAAGGTATGTTCGAATTCAACTCCGCATGTGGTAAAAACTACTCGTTCCAATAGTCCCAAGGGTCTTTCAGTGTGTCCATCTGCCATTTGTATCTTCATGCGTGTTGGTCTTAGAGCTGGTTTTCCCCATTTTTCCCAAATTTCCTTAGTTGCTATTCCTACTCCAGCTCCTGTATCTAAAATGGCTTTGGTGGTGTAACCCCTGTAGGTAATTGGAAGGCAAGTGTTTCCTTCATCTCCCTCACTAAAATCTCCTACCTTATCGACTGGGATTTTTACTGTGTTTACTTCATCAGATACCTCTTTTTCTTCCATCTTGATCTCCAATTGACTGGTCAGTTTCTCCTTCAAATGTGGTTTGATCTTCAAAAGTTCTTCCAATGTTAGGGTACAAGGGATTTTTACTTTTTTGAGATGTTGTATGATATTCGATGTTTGGACTGATGGGTTTGGTTCTTTTTTCCTTATTGAGGGAATGCAATATAGTTCCGAATTATGTTCGTACTCTCCTGTATAATTTGGCAAAGCCTTTACATCTTCATTCTCTTTGTCACTTGGATCCATTGGTAATATTCCTTCTGAATTCAATTCAGGTATTGAATCCTCTACTCCCTCTTCCGCTTCTATCTCTTCAAAGGGCGGTTCAATTCCTTCCACTTTCTTCCATCTGTCTTCTTGGACTCTAGCCCACAAATCTTTAGGCCATTCCCCTTCTACTTCGGGAACAATGGAACCATCCCTTTTTTCCTCACAATAATTTCCATCATGTGTCTTACCTGCTTCGGGTTTCTTGTGATCTTTAGCAATGACACACTCTTGGAATTCTCTTTCGGAAATTCGAGTATTGGGTAATGGCAACACAGGTTTTTCTAAGGTCTGTTGAGCAACTTCTATTAATTTTTTGCAGATCTCCAACCTCTCTTTCTCTAGGTCACCTCTAGGATATTCTCTTTCATGTTGTTCTATGGTAGGTCGTGCTCTTATTCGTGCCTTGTATGCCTGAATCCACATGGCTAATTCTTCAGGCATGGGATCTGCTAAAACTGATCCTACCTCTTCTTTTTTATACTTTCCATTTTTATTTTCTTCTTCAAATATCGGTTCCTCTTTTGGATTTTGTTCGCTCTTCTCATTTTCCTTCTTCTGCAGTAACTTCTTTTCTTTTATCCTATCTCTACGGTTCTTCCATCTTTGTGTCCGTTTACTTACAATAATTTTCTCACGCTCTTCCGAGTATTCAACTCTTTGAGGTGTAGGTGGGTTTGCCTCTTTGTAGCTTTGATTCTGTTCCTCTGCCTTTTCTGTGGTCTCTCTAGCTTTGGCTCTTGTTATCGCTTTCAATGGTACAGTGTATTCCTTGTCACTCCCTGACGATTCTATTACTTCTATCACATTGATTTGCACATTGGAGGTAACCTTGTTGGGATTCTTGGGGCAATCTCGGAAAAGATGTTCCTTACCACAATCACTACAGTAGCCTTCCCAGACTCGTTATGGTGGTGGTGGCTTTGGCAATGTACATTCTCTGATATAATGATCACCTCCGCATCTATAACATGGTCCTCTAGGTACAGGCGGTCTGTTCATAGGTCGGGGGGGTATGGGTGCTCTAGGGGCTGTGTACATCAATGACACATAGTCCTGCTCATATCCGTAAGAACTATCTAGTACTTCCATGCCATAGACATATGGTTCGTACAGTTGTCCTATTCTATCATAGAGCTTTCATAAGTGGAATATGCTCCTTGACTATGGTCGTAGGGTGGGTCATATGATTCACTACTGGTCAATGGTGCGGCTGGGACTATAGATCTCTCTAAGTTTTCTTCAAGTTGAGCTACTTTCACCGGGACAACATTCTGAGGGTGGGGCGGTTGTTGTCCTAACATTGGTTGTGGTTGAGTGTATCCTTGATAAGCATACGGTCGTGGTACTGGAGCTCGCTGCTGATATGTGGGATATCTAAAGGCTTCACCTCCTTGATCTCTCTGAGGGTATCCGTAAGGTCTCATGACAGGTTGCATGGGTCTTGATTGCCTATTGTAAGGACAATTTTCTGTGTTGTGATTTGTATATTTTTGCTCAATACTGCAATACTGCAGAGGTCCCGGGACAGGTGGTCTATTGTACGCATAAGCAGGTGGTGGGACTACTCCCCTAGTACACAAATGAGAAGGATGATCTCCTCCACAGTGCATACATCTCCGAAGCATGGGCACTCTCATTGGGTTGTTGGGGTAGTTCCTCTGTCCTTGGACATTCACCTTCTTTGCCACTAAGTCGGCTATTTCCTCTACATTGTTCTTAGGGTTTGATGCGCTGCTGGCTGAATCTTCACTTTTGACACTGCCTTGAGGTATTTTACCAGCGATCTTAATGATCCGTTCAATAATCCTTCCAAAAATAATGACACCATTTTATTTTGGGTAGGTCTCTCTTCCACTGGGATCTGTCCACATACTGCTTGAATCTTCTTGCTGCCAATCTCACTGATTCTGTAGGAGCTTGCTTAAAGCTATGGATCAATGATGACGAGTTGTTTTTAATTCCAAACTTAGTGAATTCCTCAATCATTTCTTGATAGACTTGTTCCATGTTTGAAAATTATTAGGATCTAATGGTTGGAACCATGCTAACGTCGTATCTGTCAAGGTTAGACCAAAAGATTCGTATTGGATCAAAAAATCTTCTACTTATTCGGCTCTGATTACTTGTTTGAATTCCGCTATATGATTGTAAGGTTCACTAGAGCCATCATAGTGATTTCTCATGCATTTGGCCACTTGAATTGGCCTCAATCTTCTCTTATTTCAGGCGGTCTAGGCATCACTGGAAAAATTGGTCTCCCTATGGGTATACCAGGTCCTCTTGCTACAGGTGGTCTGACTGGGGCAGGAATTCCATGTCTTGGATCCACAGGTGGTTGAGGCCGGTAATTAGGGTTATTTGTAGGCATTGCAAACTGCACATGTGGTCTGACCGGGATTTGTGTTTGTTGGGTTTGTTGTGTTTGTCCTGACTGCTGATATGAGTCATTTTGAGATGTTCCAAGTGGGTTTCGTGAAGTAGTGGCTTGGTCCCTAGGGGGAAACACAGGAATATTCTGATATTTCAACTCGGCTCTTTCTGACTCTGTTAGGGGCCAATACCTTCTCTGATTCTTATCCAAATATGTGATGATGGAGGGGAAGTCAGGATCTTGTAACTCATATATGGTAACTGGATTGGGGGCTGCTTCCCATATTGATGAGTGGGCTCTAAGGAGATGTTCCATTCCATTGATCAAATACACATACATTAAGGAGTCGCCTTGGGGAATCAGGTCTCCTCTCCAAACCCTAACAACAGTAGATCTCCCTCTAGGTGTGGTCACTCGCTCTTCATTTCCTTCTTCATTAGGGTTATGAGCATTGTTTTCTTCCCCAAGTTCATTAATGTTTTCAGGGTGTTTTCTAACCACATACTGGATGTCCCTTTTATCCAAATAAAATCCTCCGGTATACTTGACTGCTGGCCTAGGCACTATGTAAGCCTCTGAAGCTTTCTTCAGTCTGGCCACTGATCGGTTTAGACCATCTAAATAAATAGGGATCTCATTCTGGTTGGTGTTCACATATTCCAAAGATGTCTTATATTCTCCCTCATTGATTGACATCATGCCAATCATTGGCACGGTATTTTGCATGTCCTCTGAAGCCATAGGAATTTCTTCTTCTGACTCACTAGAGGTCTCAGAATAATGTGAGCGGCTACTTGGTTCAGCTACACTCCCTACGGAAGAGTTCACACTTCTTTGGCTTCCTAGGGTTCTTCCGGACCTCAGGTTCATCCACTTAACAGCTCTGATCAACCCTTGCTGACCTCTATCTTCTAGAATTCTTTACTATGGGTCAGAATTCTAGAGAAATTTGGCTGGAAGATGACTGAAAAGGAAAATCTCAAGTCATGATACTTGGCTCCAAAATTTCACAATACTCGACCTTTGACCAGAAACGATACACGATACTTCCAGAAAATGATACTCGATACTTCAGGAAGGACGATACACGATACTTGATCAGGGACCACGATACACGATACCTAGATTCGCACGATACTCGATACCTGAGTGAAAAGTCCCTCACGATACTTGTCGCAGATCGTTTTACACTGATATCTAATTTTTGAGTGATGAAAATGATTAGCAGACTGAATGGCTCACCTTAAAAGCTCTTTCCCAAATCTCCTATCACCCTCTCTAGTTCCGTGCAACTCCCAATCACTTGGCTTATCAGAACGCGATACTCGGTTGGAGACTCCTCACGATACTTGCTCAAAAGACAAGTGATTTACAAATGGCATTTTTTGGGCTTTTATACTTCGAATTTTCCTACTCACAATAAAAAAAATTCAACTGAACAATGATTGAAAACTACTCTAATGACTTGACCTACTCCCTCACTTCTCCTACTCTACTCATTCTACTCACTTCCCTAGACTAACAACTCACTACACACACTTCAAGAGTGAGAAGTAGTAAGTTCGGCTGAAAGTGACTTACCAAAGAAGAGAAAATCACTACTACTCCTCTCACTTCAATGCAAAAAGCTACTTACCATCACATGAATGCCTCGGTTTGATTCGACACTCCCCGGCAACGGCACCAAAAAATGTGTGTACCTAAGCACCAACTTAGGGACTTGTGGAGAAAGAGACTATACCTCAATCCCCCTCAAGTGCATATAGTGGGGATTCACGCTTTAATTATCAATCCGATGAGTATACAAACCTAGCCGAATGTATAAAGACATGCATTCAAATGATGATCAATGCAAATGAACTACTCAAAGAGTGCAAACAAGGTAAAGGCTGATCCAAACAAGCTTCAACTGTCAGTCATGGTGTCACGATACTTGGAACAACAGCTAACAGTTAATTGAGCTTTTCTCTCAGCTCCGAACTCCAAATATAGCAAATAGCATATGCATTTCGAAGCTCTTGAGAAGACGCATCCAATGGCAGTGTTTTCACTCAATTCTGACACTCCTACTTCAAGTTATGAGCAAAATACTGAGTCGCGGGAAAACCTTCCTACACTTCAGCACTTTCTACACTTCGCACACCTTAACAACAGCAAACAAACACTTTCATGGATAGACAACACTTCCTAACACTCTTTCCAAGCAACACACATGCACACAAGCTCACAAAGAAGAAGATACAGAGAGGAGAAGACACAAATTCGAATTTCTGTGCTCTTGATTCTCACAATGGCAAAAAGTCTTTACAAAGAGTCACAAATTGACTTATATACTTGTGCCCTAAAAATGGTTCTTTCACACAAGAGACCGGCACTTTATTCACTAAAAGACTAATTTCCTACTAATTTACATGGGTAAGTTTCTAATCTTCTGTGGGGATGCATCTAGAGGACTCCTCTAGTGCATTTACATCGGAAAATATATTACAAGAATGGTTATAATACAAGAATTGGGTGTCCAAATCGAAAAAATTTTGGGGCCCTTCTTTTTCTCTGCCTTGTGCTCTCTTTAGCTCTGCAACACAAGGCTTACTCAATTTTAGTTTCCCTCAATTATACAACTTATAAAACCTTTACTAACTTACCTGGATGCCCAAAAGCACAAATGAAGCAAATTCACCATCTTACTGAAAATCGCGATTCTGAGATGAAAATAGTGTTTTTCTTGAAGTCCTTAGAAATTGAAATTTTTGACTCTCCTTCTCACTTGATCTTTTCAAATGTTCTTCAACCACCCCAAAACAATTGGCACTTGCAATTTATCAAAAACTCGACCATTCAAAAGAAATTGAAATTGAACAAAGAAACCACTATTTTGACTTCTTCTTGAGATATTTTGATTTTTCTTTGAATTTTTTCTCAAATTATCTTCATCCACTACTCAACACATACCTCATACATCACTTCTTGAAAAAAGAAATTCGTTTGTACTTTTATCAAATTTTTATTATTTTTTTTTAGTAGTAATTTTTATCCTAAATCAAGGAAAACACTTCACCTAGGGTTTTCTTTTCTTGAAGATTCACTAATCTTCTTTGAGATATGATTGGTTGCACTCTATACTTTCAATATCATCATGGAAATAGGGCTTGTTAAGAAAATATGTGTCAGTGAGTATAATTATCAATCTATGCAAAGATGAACTCAATATCTTTCCTTCAAATGACTAAAACCATCTCTCTAAAAGACAAATAATTCACATACAACAAGCAAAATGGAACAATCAATTTGCATATAGCTACTTTTCATGACTTTCCTTATTGCAACTATGTCATCTTTCCCAAAAATCAACAAAATTGCTTAGTACTTTGTCAAAATAAATCTAAATATGCAAAGATGACACATTTTCACTTTCCTTTCAGCAAATTAAGTCATCTTTTTGAAAAAGACCTGCATTTTATTCTTGAAAAACATGAGCAACTATCAATTGGCATAAAGATACACACTTACATGTCTCAAAAGGTTAATTCAAGCTTTCTTTTCCCAAAAGACAAGCATAAAAACCTACCTTCTCCAATTTTCTTAATTGATTATAGAGTAATACCTTTCCAATGTGTTTAAATACCATCAATAATGGAAGATCCAACAAGGTCCAAAACTTGAATGAAGCTTCAGCTTCCCCCCAACAACGGTGCCAAAAATGTTTGTTGTTAACCTTTGGAGTTGTCCTCTCCAATCATTATAGCATAAAAGATTAACTAACACTTCATTAAATTGTCAATCCGAGAAGTATGCAATGACCACAGCCCCTTCTAGTTAATGGTATCCAAGAATGAGAGATACCATGTTGATTTCTGTGAAATTAATGAAGATGAAGATGGAAAAACTAGGCTTTTGAATATCTTGAGCTATACAACAGCATTTTCAATGATCTTTGTGTCTAAAGTGTGCCATTTTCTCTGTAGATTACAGTTATAAAGTAAGATTTCAAAAACAGTACCTGTATCACACAGATGAGACAATCGTGATTCTATTAAAACTAAGAATTTCCACTTCTAGCATTGATCTTTAACAACACTTCTCTCAATAGACTGATAATATCCTTTCTTCATACACTTCACTCAGAAATACACAAGAAAAGCTCACAAATTCCATGGATTTCACAAGAGAAAGACTCAACAAATCAAGAAGATACTCTAGAGAAGTAGCAACATCATTTTCTTGCAAGAAACTCTTCACATTACTGGAATAGCATGAGAATAATACAACCAACCTTTACAAAGTAGAAGAAAATATCTTTTATACTTTTTCAAGTGTCCCTTTTCACACTTGAAATTTGGTCCTTCTACCTTCCAATCTAAAAATATGCTACTGAAGAGCTTCCAAAAGTTCTAAGAAAAATATATGCTTCTACTATACATGAGGAAGACTCTTCCTCAATTTTACATTATCTGGATAAATACAACTACATGAAAATGTCAAATTATGAAGAATTTCCTTCAAAAAAATGCTTCTTCCAACACTTACCAATTGAACTGGTAAGTGATAGGGGAACTCATTTCCGAAATCAAGTGATTGAGGAATTGGCTTCACAATTTATGATCATACATAGGAAATTAGCACCATATCATCCTCAAGCCAATGGTCTTGTGGAAAGTACTAATACAGTGTTGTGCACATTACTTTCAAAATTAGTAAATATAAAAAGAATAGATTGGGACTTACAATTACATCATGTGCTATGGGCATATAGAGTAGCCTAGAAAATTGCTATTGGGTCAACTCCATTCAATTTGGTGTATGGACAAAATGCAATTTTTCTCATGGAATTTTTGATACCAACTTTAAGAATAGACAATCAAATGCAATGGGCAGGTCATGAATTATCCGAGAGAATTGTGGAATTAGAAAAATTGGGAACCTCCAAAATACAAGCAGTCATGAGTATTTATGCAGATAAAAAGAGACAAAAAGTCTTATCATGACATACACATCAAGGGAAAAGATGTGAAAGAAGGAGATCTAGTATTGGCATATACAACTAGGGAGCATACAAGGAAACTGGAAAAAAAGGGACATGGATCATACATTAGTCATCAAATTAATCCTAGTGGTGTTGTACAGTTAGCAAACCTAGATGGTGAAATCATGCCAAACTATATAAGTGGTTGCAGAATCCAAAGCTATAAGATGCCTTTAACAATAGAGGAATGGAGAAGAATATAACAATCAGATAAGAGAAGGCAAGAAAGAAGAAAAAATTAGGAAAGAGACTTAGGAAGAAGCTAAAACACGAATGACTAAACATAAAACATTAAGAGAAGTATTGATATGTGAAAAAAACATAGTAAAACAACAAATGCATTTGCCATTCATACAAATGAAATACAAGGAAAAGCAAATCAAGGTTTTACTGGATTCTGGTTCTCGGGTAAACTTGATTAGTTCTGACATACTGAATCAACTCCAAAATAGAAGACAACCAAGTTCTACTTTAATCAAAACAATAAATGGACAAATATTTCTAACAATTTCAACTCAAAAAGTTACTCTAAAAATAGGACAAGAAGAATTTTTAGTAAAATGTGAAGAATGGCTTGAAATTTTGATGTCTAAAAAAATAGTGTTAGGAAAATCATGGATGAAGGATCATAAAGTATCAATTAATTTTGATCAAATGATGATTTGTATGAGGATAAATAATAAGAAGATAAAAATATTGTTTCCAAGCAATGTTATGTAGGAACCAACTCATGAAGCACAACAGGTAGAGATGGAGACATTCAAATTTACATCAGAAGAACTATCTCTCAATGTCATACAGAACATAATGGAGGCGTTGATGCAAAAGATTGACAAAGGAGAGACAATCGACACATATCTATGTAGAAAAGTGAATCAAAGTCAAACATGTCCATATCATTATCAAAAGAAAAAACAAATATGGAAACCAAAAAAGAAAAAGGAGAATCAAAACCCAAATATGAAGCAGATGTGGAAACCTAAAATTTCTACCGCCAAGAAGAAAGGAGGAGATGAAATCTGGTGGCAAAAAATTGGTATGAAAATCAAAATAATAAGACACAAGAAAACCTACTATGGTATTGGAGGAAAAAATCAGCAATTCACACACAACCTGTAAATCAACAACAACATGAAAACCTGAAGGGAAATATGAACATACATGGAGATATGCTGAGAAAAGCCTCTACATCAAATGACCACTTAAGTGAATTACTTAAGACCTCAATTTTGCACCATAAAGAAAATGCATTGCCAAAGTATGCATGTGTAGGGCTATACTACAGAGCCGTGCATTCACTAGATACAAAAGAGTTAATCCCATGCACAATAACAAGCTCTTTTGATCTCAAGCATAAAGAGCTAGAAGGGGGACACAAATCAGCAAATTCTAGAATATATATATATATATATATATATATATATATATATATATATATATATATATATATATATATATATATATATATATATATATATATATATATATATATATATATATATATATATATATATATATATATATATATATATATATATAGAGAGAGAGAGAGAGAGAGAGAGAGTAAATAATTATATAATAATTAAATCACAAAAGGCACAAAAGCAAGATGTAGAAGTGGGTGTGGATAATATTTTTTGAAAATTTATTTTATTTCTTCATTTTGCCTAAAAATATAAACATATAAAGATATTACATTTGCACTTAGAAAAATATTGCTATATGTATGGAGTACACGTGTTTTGAAAATAAGAGATAGCCATATTAGGTGATGATGAGTGGTGTAAAGCTTATTTTCCCTTCTGGTATTTATCACAAATTAGTTAATTTTCTTTGAGTCTTATATTTGATATATGTGGAGTCTTGGTGTGTTTTTCCTTTCACAGGATGACTAAAGGACTTCCAATAGCTGAATTGGAAGTGGATGCAGTGTCCTTATCAAGAGGGCATTTTTTTCTGGATATAGATGCAGAAATAGTGGAGTTGGAATTCAAAATAGGAGGACATCCCTGAGCAAGAACAAATAGAAAAAGAACTCAAGGATTTCCTCAAGATAGTCAACAAGCATATCTTCATTGTAACAAAAGGAAAGAACAAGTATACTATGCTATGTCAGGAATTCTACAACTTTCAAAGATTAGCTACTGCATACAAAAGGTGGAAGGTAGTAGGGTTACACATATTTTTGGAGGAACCCATGTTTTTTATTGACTTTGATAGATGTGAGCAGGCTATATCAACCCTTCAGGAAGTTAGAAGAAGCATAGAAGCTTATTTCATGTGCAAAGTCAAAAATAGGGAAAATGAAGTGGTAGAGATATTAATTAAATCAGAGCATATCAAGGTTGCTTTGAACTTCTACCCAATGGGCACAAAGATTAATGTATGCTTTTTAAAGAAGAATCCAGCTACATGTGCTAGATTCACAAAGTTTTCAGACTTTAAAGATAGAGCTAATGAGAAATTGGCAACCAAAATATTTCTATAGCTATTGTGCTTTCCAAAGTTGCCTAGATACACCAAACCACACAGACTAGTGACTCTGGTAATGATGAATACAAAGGATAAAAGCAAACCTTATGGTGTGGTGGATATGACACCCTATCTCCATGATTAGTTGAGGGAAGCTGCTAAACATTGGGAGACAAAAAAAAGTTATGAATGGATCTCAATTATTCAGCAAAATAATCTATCATGTTCTAGGTATGAAGGATATGTTGAAGCTAGATCCTAAAGCATACGTGTTTAGAGCACTAATCAGTAAAGTGAAGAGTCCTCTCGAACCAATACTAGTCAGGGAAGCAGGCAGAAAAAGGAAGGAATTATCCAGGGAAGTGACACAACCAATAAAAAAGAGGAAAATGTATCCTAGGAAAATAGAACTAGAAGAGATAAAGGAAGAGCAAGAGAAAGTCCAAATAGATCTTGAACCACATCCGCCTCAAATAAGCATAGAAAAATTATACTCATATTTAATGCAGGGAGGTGATAAGGCAGCAACATATGAAACTGAGTATCAAAACATGTTAGAGGATTTCTCAGACAAAGCTATAGATTGGGCTCAAGCTAAGATGGAACACTATGAAGAGCTTCATGATCAAATGATGAATGTAGAGACTGAAGTTGTGTTCATAAAGAAAGAAGTTGCACTTCTATCTTACTTCAAGGAGTTATAGGGACCTCCTGACACAAGAACCATTGTGGTGGAAACCATAAAGAGACCAAAGAAGGAACCTAAAAGCAAAAGGAAAAATTAAGGGATCAAAACAAAAAAGGACTTATGAAGAAGAGCAAGGAATATTAGAGTCAAGCTAGAGGATCAACTTTGATCCATAAAGTTGAAATACTGAAAGAACGGGATGACTCAATAGCAATAGCAAACTACTCTGAAAAAGTGAAAGAATATACTAAAGAAAAATTTGATTCAAACACAGACATAGATATCGAAGAATTTCTTCTAAGAAGTCTCAATCTTTCATTACCAAGTACCCCTATAAAGACATATCAGATTCAAGAATCAACCATAAAGGAATTGGAGAAGGAGATGGAAATAGAGAAAGAAGACTCCTTAAAGAATATAAATACCACTATCAAGGAAACTCGGGATCAATTAGAGTCGGCACAAGAATGTCAAGATATAAACAATTCTTCAAAATGGATGTTGATACTTCTAAAAAAGAAGAAAAGGAAGGTCATTCTTTGATGCAAGAAAAGAAAGTTGAAGAAAGTTGTGTGGTGATGAGTCATATCATGCAAGGGGTACCAAAATCTAAAGAACTAGAATTCAAGATTGATGAAGCAAAAACACAGGAGGAGGTATCAAACTCAAAGAAGTAGAGGAGTGATAATAAGACAGAAAATCAAGAAATTCTTGATGATATCCATAAGGGAGCGGTATATTCAGACATGGATGTAGAAATGAGGGAGGTACATTCTTCATAAGAAGAAGAACTAGAAACTGATCAGGAAGAAGAAAAATCAAAAGCTGGCCAAAAAGAAGAAGGGTCTCAAGAAGGATTTAAATAGATAGAGGAAGTAAAGGGAGCTGATCAAGAAGATTTGGAGTCAAACGAATATAATGAGGACTTTCAAAATAATCAACAGCTTGAAGTATATCAGAGGAGTCTTTGAAATAATTATGAGGAATATTGAGGATTTCAGGCTTCCAAGCAAGAATACCATTATGTCAGGAATTGTTGGAGAGTCAGAATTCATTAAAGGTCATAAAGTCATAGAATATAAAAAAGAGAAGCATCAATTGGAGGAGGATCTCAAAGAACAACAATTGAGAAGTGAGAAATATTTAAAGAGATCAATTGTACTAGAGACAGAAGTAGTGGGAAACAAAAATAGAATAGGATTTTGGAAGAAAATTATACTAAACAAAATGAGACCATCAATAAAATGGGGGAGGATATCAAAAGATTAGAATCGAAAAACAAGGTATTACAAACTTCATATCAGGTTCTTACCATGGCCAATGAGGAAATCAATAGAATGCTCATGGAAGAAGAGCAAATGAAAATAGAAATACAGGATTCAGGTGCCAAGCAAGAAGAAGTGGAGCAATTGAAGTTGCAATTGGAACGAATCAAAAGAGAAATTAAAAGATGCAAAGGAGTTAGAAAGCCAATGCACATGCAACCACTGCTATGAGAGGATATAATAGCCCCAATGAAAAGGTAGAAAAGGAAAATTCAACATGGGAAGAACAGAAGAACAAGTTAATGAGAGAAATTGAAGAATGGAAGAATAAGGCAAAGATACAAGTCAAAGAAGTTTCTATACAAGGAGAAGTATAAAAAGGAATACAAGATACAATGATATCTTCTCCTTTGCATGAAATAGGTGAAGGACATTTAAAATTTGTGGAGAAAATGGACGAAGAGTTAGATGAGTTTGTACAACAATTGCTCACTGATAGAGAAGCCAAAATGAGATATATCAGGAAGATACAAGATCAATATGAAGACTATATTGTTAAATTTGCTCTAGAGAATGGAGTCAATCTTGATCAACATCATTCGGTAGCAGATGGGTTAGGGATACCTTTTTGCATGATATTAGAAAGTGTAACAAATTACCAAATTGCCACAATAGGAATACCACCAAATCAGCACTTTGAATATGATGCAGATTTGGTTGTCAAGAATTGATTGAGAAGGCCAATCCAGCATGGAGGAATAAATGGTTGGATAAGAATAAGGAATGTAGAAAAATATGAAAGGAAGCACCAATACAACTAAAAATAAATCCAACCTATTGTCCAATAGATAGAAGAAGGGAATGGACATTGTTTTGGAAAAGACGGAATGAAGGTCAGATTCCAGCAAGATGGCTGAATTTTCCTAAGATTGCAGGACCAAAGAAAGGAGCTTGGCCAACAAAAAATTATATGCTTACCACTACCAAAGTCTTGATAGAGAATTTGAAGGATGTCAATGATCCAGCTTGTATATTACTAAGCAGAATCTTGAGACTTATCATTACCTGTATAGAAACCTTTAATGACACTAATATAAGAACCCTTAATTATATAGGATTCAATTCACCGTCAGATGTGCTTCTTTTTTATTTAAGTGAAATCCCATACCGGATATGCCTAATGGCTTATTACAATAGTCATGTTTATGGGCAGTCACTATGTAGAGATTTTTGAAGATGCATTTGACTATGGATTTCTTGAAAGGGAATTAGAGATTTTTGGGAAATTATCTCTTGTCATGACTTCTAGGTTATCAGCATATGAAGTAACCTACACAGAATACATAAAGAAGGATGTGATTGATAAGCCCATGGTAGTTGTTCAATGGAGAAAAGCACTCTTTGAAATGGTCAATGATCTGAATATTACAGAAAGAAAGATTCATGATTTGGTTGCACATGTATACCAAAGAAAGAAGAAACAGTGAGAACCATCATGGAAATATTGTCAAGGATGACAAAATTTTAGGAGGGGAAGGATGTAAGAAGATGCTTTTTTGGACTAAAAAGATGAATTGTAAAATTAGATTTATGTATTTTAGAAGGATTGAATGATGTAATTTTTGGATAATTATTAGAGCTCTCAAAATGTATAGAAAAGTGACTTGACAAGTCTAGAGAGCTTAATTTTCAAGTGAAAAATAGGACACTTGAGAAAGTATATAAGTCAATTTATGACTTATTTTTGGAATGATTCATTTTGTATGAAGAATAATTGAATGAGAATTAGAGAGCTCGTATCCTTCTTGTCTTATCTCGTCACTTGACTTCTATGATGATTTGTTGATGAATTTTCAAGTGTTTACCTTGGATTTATCTTGTTAATCAATTGTTTCTTGAGTATTCATGAGTGTAGAGGTTCATTCTTTTAGATTCTACTTGTTGAGAGTGATGGATGGATGCACTCAGGAAATCAGTTGGTGCTGCAAAACCTGCTTCACACCTGCCCTCTTTTCTCTTCAGATATGCTTAGTGCACTTGCTTAGCTTCCAAATGACACAAAGAAACCATATATGTACTTTGGAAATGGTTTGGGTAATGATCAAACCAAAACAGATAACTTGAACTTCAAAAACCAAGCAAAAAACTTTCTATTCCTGTAGTGATACCTGCTCAGACTTTTACTCAATGTGTCCAGCACACTTAAAATTGGAACAATTCCTTTTGGGAGTATTAATGTACCTTAGTAAGCTACCAATCACAAGTGGAATCACTTCAATTGATAAACTATGCACTGAGAAATAAGTTTAGCAAAATTATAATCACCCCCGACTTTTCAGGAACTCTGCAGACTGAGACCAGTGTGCACTTCGAATCGATTTTCTCCCAATTGGCTGAATGGAATCCTTTGAAATTTTGTATGCTTGTAGTAGACTTTGAGCTGGTTCCAATGAGCTATAGATCACTTGATTTGGCTCAGTAGATCCAGAGATATGCCCTGATGAAGTTGACAGACTTGGAATAGAATACTCAGAAAAACCAGAGATGATAAATGTATACTTCTATTGATAAATGTGTTTGTACAATCTCATTAGCTTGCCAAGCACAGCTAAATGAGGTGGTGTGATGTTGGGTATAGAGTAGCCCTCACACACAATGAGTTACAATGAAAAATATGTCTCGGGGAGTGAGCTAGAGTGGCAGGACTAACCGCGACTTTTTCACTACATCCTTTATAGGAGTTTGATCTTCATTTGAATTTGAAATTCAAACTTAGGCTCCCTTGAATCTCTCCTCTAAAAGTAGGGAGATATTCTCTCCATCTCAACATTCAAATTTCCACGACTTATGAGGTAGGTGGATGACTTTAAGTGTTTACAAACAAATGATAAGTCACTTAGACTTTACAAGGGGTAAAGAGGTAAAAAACATATAAGCATATGTTCACATAAGCCTTGCTTTGAGTGAAGCCTTGATAAACCTTTATCCATGCTAGTCTTCAATGAGTCCAAGGGTCCAAGCCAATGTGTGTAGGCTTGTCTTGCACCAACAGCTCCCCCTCAAGCCAAACACTTTGGCTTAAGTCTTCTTCTTCATTCTTCAATCACTTCCTGCAATCCAATCATAGTTTTGAATCTGCATAACTTGTTTCCATCCAATGCCTTTGTAAGTAAATCTGCACATTGCATATTAGTAGATACATATGTCAATTGTATATCTTTACTTAGCAATTTCTCTCTCACATAGTGGTAATGAACCTCTATGTGCTTTGTTCTGGCATGATAAATTGGGTTTGCTGCAAGGTGAAGAGAGCTAGTGTTGTCACCAAAGATAATAGGTGGTCTTGTGAATAGACCTAACTCTGCATATAGAAGCTTCAACCAGATAGCTTCTTGAGTTGCATTGGCAAGTCCTCTATACTCTGCTTCAGTGGATGACAATGCCACTGTAGGTTGCTTCTTAGCTGACCAAGAGATAGGCTTATCTCCTGCAAAACAAATGTATCCTGAAGTGCTTCTCCTATCATCCTTGCATCCTGCCCAATCTGCATCTGAATAAACCTTTATGTCAATATCTGATGTATAAGGAAAATACAAACCATGACTTTGAGTTCCCTTGAGGTACTTCAAGATCTTCTTGGCTGCCTCTAAGTGAGGTACCCTAGGTTTGTGCATGAATTGACTAAGCACACTTACTCCATATGCTATGTCAATTCTTGTCAAGGTAGCATAGTTTAAACTACCCACCATACTTTGGTATCCTGTAATGTCTTTGATTTCTTCTCCTTCATGAGCACTTAGCTTTTGGTTAACCTCCATTGGAGTAGTAGATACCTTAGCATCCTGCAAACCAAACTTCTTGACCATATCATGTACATACTTCCTTTGAGTGATGTAGATACCAGTATTTGTATAGATCAATTCAAGACCTAGGAAATATTTTAGTAATCCAAGATCACTAATCTTGAATTCTTTCATCATCTGTCCTTTGATGTGTCTAATCCCATTGACATCATTACCTGTAATGATGATGTCATCAACATAAACACATAAGTAGATTACCTCTGTACTACTTCTCTTTATGAATAGAGAAGTGTCTGCTTTGCTCATCACAAATCCTTGGTCTAAGAGGTAGGTGGTCAATCTGTAGTTCCATGCTCTAGGTGCCTGCTTCAAACCATACAGAGCCTTCTTCAATTTACAAACATAATGTACCTTTCTTGGATCTTCATAGCCAGGTGGTTGTGACATGTAGACTTCTTCAGATATCCATCCATTTAGGAATGCATTCTTCACATCCAATTGGTACATGTTCCAATTCTTGGATGCAGCTACACTCACCAACACTCTAATAGTTGGCATCTTGGCCACAGGAGAAAATGTCTCCTCATAATCAATGCCTTGGGTTTGTGCAAAAACCTTGGCTACCAACCTAGCTTTGTACCTGTTAATTGTTCCATCTGAATTCTTCTTCAATTTGTAGATCCATCTGGATCCTATCACCTTCATAGAATCCTTCTTGGGTACCAAGTCCCAAGTATCACTTTCTTTGAGGGCTTCTATCTCTTCATTCATGGCTTCTCTCCATTCTGGCTTTGTAATTGCTTCTTCATAGATACCTGGTTCTTCATTCAACAAGTCTTTTGCAAGATATACAGAGTGTTTAGTTACAAGTGATGTGTCATACCCAAATCTGATAGGCTTCTTCTTCTCTCTCTGAGATCTTCTCATAGCTTGAGTAGAAGTTTCTGCCTTGTCCTCCAATTGCTTCATCTTCATCTTTCCTTTGGATTTCCAAGCCTTGAACTCTTCAAGGTTTATGGTATCATCATCTGAGCTTGAGTCTTCTTGCTGAGTTGGCTCTTCCTTGGTAAGCTTTGGAAAATCTTCCTCCATGTCATAGGGTAGACTCATTTTCCTGCATTCATTCTCATACCATGAGTCATTCTCATCAAATATGACATCTCTGCTTACCTTGAATCCTTTGTTTGTGGGGTTGTAGAATCTGTATCCCTTTTGGTTCAAATCATAACCAATGAAGATACATTTCTCTGCCTTTGGGTCTAGCTTTCCTCTTACATGTGAGGGAATATGCACATATGCTACACATCCAAAGATTTTACAATGATCCAGAGAGGGTCTCTTACCATGCCATGCTTCATATGGTGTCATGCCATCAAGTGATTTGGATGGCAACCTATTGATGAGGTAAGTGGCAGTGGATACACTCTCTGCCCATAAGTAATTTGGCAACTTTTTCTCATTGAGCATAGACCTAGCTGTTTCCACTATAAGTCTATTCCTTCTTTCTGCTACCCCATTTTGTTCAGGTGAGTACCTTGTAGTGATCTCCCTCTTGATGCCTCTTTCCTGCAAGAAATCTTCAAACTCATTGGAGAAGTACTCTCCTCCACCATCTGATCTTAGCCTCTTCAAGCTTCTACCTGTTTGATTTTCAACAAGTGCAAGATACCTCTTGAAACAATTAAACACTTCATCTTTATGCTTCATAAAGTATAAAATGGTCCATCTGCTATAGTCATCAATGAAAGACACATAATATCTTGAACCAGAAATGGAAGGGTCCTTGCTAGGTCCCCAAACATCTGTGTGTACCAAGTCTAGGTAGTCTTCATGCATGAAACCTTTCCTTGAGTAGGGTAATCTGTGAGACTTACCAAATTGACATGATCCACATTTGTAAATCATGTGTTGCTTGGATACATTAGGTATCCCAAGCACACATTGATCCCTGCACATTTGCTTAAGAGTCCTTTCACCTATGTGCACTAATCTCTTATGCCATATCTCTAACTCTGAAAGTGTCTGATCCTTGTAATTATACAAAGCAATGTTTTTTGTATCCTCTAGCTCAAATGTAAATAGTCTACCTGATTTCTCCCCTTTGGTTATCCTTCTAAATCCTTGTTTTGGGTCCTCCACATATGCTCCATGTTGTGTGAATCTGACCTGCAAACCTTTCTCCACAATCTGACCAACACTCATTAAATTTTTAGTTATTGTTGGTACATAGAGTACCCTGCTTAATAGGTTCTGATTACCATCACATGTCTTCACATTTCCAACTTTGACAACAGAGTGTTTAGTGTCATCACCTGTTTGTACCTGATGTTTGCCCTTGGGCTCTTCCAAATCAGAAAGTAGTGCCACATTGCCAGCTACATGGTTAGAACATCCTGAGTCAATGTAAAATAAATGATCATCATTTGTACCTATCTTGGAGGTCATGTTCATGATCAATAAGGAGTCATCCTGCTCCTCTGTGTAGTTGTTGTAGTCTCTTCTATTTCTGAATCCACCTTGGTAGCTTCCATTGTGGTTGTTGTTGTAATTGTTGTTGTATTGGTTGTTGTACCCATTGTAGCTTTGATGTTGGTTGAATCTGCCTCTTCCTTGAGAGTATCCACCTCTTGAGTAGCCTCTTCCTCTCTGATTTTTGTAGTTCTTGTAGCATTCATCTGTGGTATGATTGGACAACCCACAGATGTTGCATGGTGATGAGTTGTAGGATCTCCCCCTACCTGACTTACCTCCTCTGCCTCTTCCTCTAGATGACCTACCTCTCCCTGCATAATTGGCTTGAGAGGTAGAGCCTTCTTCATCCTGCTTCTTCTTGCCTTTATCTTTAACTTTCTTATCAGTATAGAGAGCAGAGGGGTTATTACCTTTTGATTGATCTCCAGCTTTGGTGAACTTTGCTTCATGTGTAAATAGTTGGCCCATGAGTGTTGTGAGATCAGGGGTATGCATGTCCATGTAGAGGTCCATTGCAGTGGTGAAACTTTCCCACTTATCATCTGCCTTGAGTCCATTTGTCACTTGCCTGACTATTTGCTCCTCTTCAATTTCCTCTCCAATGCTTGCTAGTTGGTCTGCCACATCTTTGATCTTTGTCACATACTCTGAGACTGATTGCTTGGGCTGCTTCCTAAGTGTTGTGAACTCTATCCATAATTGATTCTTCCTAGCCCTTGTGTTGGAAGAAAAATAGTTTGACAAGGTTTCCCAAGTCTCTTGGGAAGTCTTACAGTTCCTTACATGAGGTAAAAGAAAGTCAGATATAGAGTTTAAGAGATAAGACCTTGCCAAAGCATCCTTTGCACACCATTGGTTGAGCCTTTCATGTTCATCCTTTGTAGGTAGTCCTCTAGTCTTGAATGAGGGCAACTCCTCATCTCCTGATATGTATCCAAATAGACTTCTCCCTTGTAGATAGGTCTTCATTCTCAAAGACCAAGCTTGATAGTTATTTCTGTCCAATTTGTCAATGAAAGAAGGGAAACCATCACCCATGTTTACCTTCTATGCTCTGATACCACTGTTGAGAGTGATGGATGGATGCACTCAGGAAATCAGTTGGTGCTGCAAAACCTGCTTCACACCTGCCCTCTTTTCTCTTCAGATATGCTTAGTGCACTTGCTTAGCTTCCAAATGACACAAAGAAACCATATATGTACTTTGGAAATGGTTTGGGCAATGATCAAACCAAAACAGATAACTTGAACTTCAAAAACCAAGCAAAAAACTTTCTATTCCTGTAGTGATACCTGCTCAGACTTTTACTCAGTGTGTCCAGCACACTTAAAATTGGAACAATTCCTTTTGGGAGTATTAATGTACCTTAGTAAGCTACCAATCACAAGTGGAATCACTTCAATTGATAAACTATGCACTGAGAAATAAGTTTAGCAAAATTATAATCACCCCCGACTTTTCAGGAACTCTGCAGACTGAGACCAGTGTGCACTTCGAATCGATTTTCTCCCAATTGGCTGAATGGAATCCTTTGAAATTTTGTATGCTTGTAGTAGACTTTGAGCTGGTTCCAATGAGCTATAGATCACTTGATTTGGCTCAGTAGATCCAGAGATATGCCCTGATGAAGTTGACAGACTTGGAATAGAATACTCAGAAAAACCAGAGATGATAAATGTATACTTCTATTGATAAATGTGTTTGTACAATCTCATTAGCTTGCCAAGCACAGCTAAATGAGGTGGTGTGATGTTGGGTATAGAGTAGCCCTCACACACAATGAGTTACAATGAAAAATATGTCTCGGGGAGTGAGCTAGAGTGGCAAGACTAACCGCGACTTTTTCACTACATCCTTTAAAGGAGTTTGATCTTCATTTGAATTTGAAATTCAAACTTAGGCTCCCTTGAATCTCTCCTCTAAAAGTAGGGAGATATTCTCTCCATCTCAACATTCAAATTTCCACGACTTATGAGGTAGGTGGATGACTTTAAGTGTTTACAAACAAATGATAAGTCACTTAGACTTTACAAGGGGTAAAGAGGTAAAAAACATATAAGCATATGTTCACATAAGCCTTGCTTTGAGTGAAGCCTTGATAAACCTTTATCCATGCTAGTCTTCAATGAGTCCAAGGGTCCAAGCCAATGTGTGTAGGCTTGTCTTGCACCAACACTACTTTCAATATCAATATATTTGTTGAAGAAGTTGACTATGTGCTTTCTGTCAAAATCATAATTGTTTCATCTTGATGATACATGTACTAAAATTAACTTTTGATTTCATATTCTTAATCTACATGAAAAATGGCATGATTTAGGCACAAGAACCATCTTAAAAGCTAATTTCTAACTCAAGATATATAAAACCCTAGTATTCCACATACACTTTTCATGAATTCTCTATTAAAGTTGATTTTGTTGATAATCTTGGAAATCATTGATGAAGAAGGGGTTGTGGTCTTAGTATACTTCCTGGATTCACAAATCAAAGGTGCTTAAGTTGCTAATCTTTTATGCTATGATGATTGGAGAGGAAAATTCCAAAGGACAATAAACACCTATCTATTGCGACAGACTAAAATCTACAACAGATGACAGATGACAGACAATAGACATTGTCTATCGTGACAGACACTCGTCTATCGCGATAGACACTCGTCTATCGCGATAGACACCCATCTATCGCGACAAACCACAGACAATAGACACCCATCTATCGCAATAGACACCCATCTATCGCGACAGACATCCGTCTATCATAACTGACAGAGACCACGACAAATGATAGACACCCGTGTATCACGACAGGCACCCATCTATCGCGACAGACAGGACCCCATGATAGATGATAGAAACTGTCTATCATGATAGACAGCTGTCTACCACGATAGACAACCACGCATGATAGAGACTGTCTATCGCAACAAACACCTATCTATCGTGACAAACACTTATCTGTCATCATAGACAGCTAATTTTGACAAAAAAAATATGTTGTATTTTTTTATTTGAGGCTAATTTTGGGCATATTTACAAAATCTTTAACCTAAAAAATTAGGGAGGCCATAAAAAAATACACCAATATCTTGAGATATCCTATGTACCTGTTTTACCCCCCAAAACCCTGAACTATCATACCTTTTTCATACTAAATATGTTTTTTAAGCTCTAGAGCACGTTGGAAAGCTCGTTGATTTTCAGATAGGGTAATTTGAAGTTGATGCTCAATGGGATTAGGAAACCCAAGGGAGCTCTAGAGAAATTTTTATCAATACAAAGGGGCAAAAAGGGCCATTAAAAGTGTCTGAATCACAGTCTTCCAATTGAAGTTAAAAGCTTGAGCTAAACTTAGAACTTTTATAGGATCATTAAGAGCTCTTGGAGAGACCAAAGCAAGGTGCTAGTGTGTGCAAGCTTGGGAACATGTGTTCCGGGCATACAAGTGCAACAAGGAGAAGCGACTTGAGGTTGGAAGATCCCTCAACCCCCTCAATCAATTCCTAGCTTAGGATAAGTGCGAATAGTGGTTTTGAGTGATTAGAAGCACGATAGAACCTCAAGTTCTAAGAGCCTTTAAGTTCTCAAGCTTAAGAATAGGTTAATTGCACTCAAGGGACAACTTAAGGGCAAAGAATTTAATCTAATTGGATGAAGAACATCAACTATGACAAACTTAAGTGCTCCTTATGATGCACATTTTGAAACAAGGAAATACCTACACAAAAATTAAAAGGAACAAGTGATTGATAGCAAGGAATCAGCAATGTGGTTGCACAAGGGTCATCGGGCTAATCAGTAGGATATATGAACCTTAGATCAGAAAGATACCTAGGGAGAGATCGATGTAGTATCAGATGATATTCAAGAGTGTCAACCATACAGCTGGTCATGGGCTCAAGAGCTTAGTGACTATCCCTACAGACTCAGTTCAGAAACCAGTGATTCAGAGATGTCCTTTAACATGGAATGACCTGTAGGTAGTGCAAGCATAGCCTATTTACAGACACCAAAATGTCCCTATAAGACGTTGGAATATATTACGACCAACCAATTAGGTGCCTGCATCTATGAGGATGCCTTGAGGCGATCAATTGTCCAACTCAAAAATCCCGATCAACCCTTCGAATTTGAACACCCATTAGTTAGATTTAAAGCAAGGAACCATGTATATGGTAACTAGCTTACCAGACAGGAATAATGAGTTTGAAAATGTCATCCTCGAGAATGAGATAGGAGACCTAGAGCAAGGAGACCTAGGACGAGAACCTAAGACACCCCGAGGCAAATCCGTCTTGACTAGAGTAATAACTCCAGAGTGGATTCCCCAAGACAACAAAAGCATAAAACTATTCTTGAATAGAGAAACGGATAAAGCTTTTTGGAGATTCAAGACAAATCAACTAAACGAAATAGGCGGAGTCACCATCTATGAGTTCAAAGATCTAGAGACACGAGGCAAAGTGGTCTATCTAGCAACATGTATGAGAGAATGTTCTTGGTAAGAGTGAAACCCAAAGGGAAAGAGCTAGAGAGAGACCTAAACTGAGCTTTGCAAACCTTGTAGGAAGAGAGCAGTTAGGATTAGAGGAAGAAAGAGCACATTTCGAGAGGCACAAAAATTCAAGACATCAAAGAGGCATGGATGAGTTTTCCTTACCTAGGCCTAGGGACCACCCCAAAATCTTGAGGCCTACCCAACTGGTTAAATCTATGAAGAATTACTTTGATGGCACTGAAGATCCATACGATCATGTAGTAGAGTTTAGACAGGTGTTGAGAGTTGAACAAGTTCAAGACTTGTTCACTCAGTACAATGCCTTTCGTCTAACTCTCAAAAACACTCCTTAACATGGTTTCAACCACTACATCAAGGTCAGCTCAGGAACATAGACCAATTGCTAGAAGCATTCATTACTGAATTCCCTAAGAGTGGCATAAGGCACAACACTTCATCACGGATCCATAGCTTTAAACAAACACCTCAAGAGACAGTGAGACTTGTAGGAGGAAGATTTAAGCAATACCTAGAGAGATGCTCTCTCTCTCTCTCTCTCTCTCTCTCTCTCTCTCTCTCTCTCTCTCTCTCTCTCTCTCTCTCTCTCTCTCTCTCTCTCTCTCTCTCTCTCTCTCTCTCTCTCTCTCTCTCTCTCTCTCTCTCTCTCTCTCTCTCTCTCTCTCTCTCTCTCTCTCTCTCTCTCTCTCTCTCTCTCTCTCTCTCTCTCTCTCTCCACTCTATTTGTTCTATACATCGATGAGAGAGAGGACTACATTCCCTGAGCTAGAAGAGAGGGTGCAGACCTCGCAAGTAAACATGTCCACATTTTATTATATGCCGATGACATTGTATTGATTTCATAGTCACATGAGGGATTACAGCACCACCTGGATGCCCTCGATGAGTTTTGTACACAGAGGGGCTTGACAGTATACCTTGGCAAGACCAAGGTCATGATCTTCCACACCTCTCCCATGGTGAGGAATGGAGCAGGATTCACAGCTCGCAATGGACAGATTGAGGTAGCTTGCGGTGGACAGATTGAGATGGTCACTTCCTATGTCTACCTCGGAGTCACATTCACGAGTTCGACTCGCCCCTTTTGCATGAGACAGGCAGCCACCGATAGACTCACACGAGGATATGCAACTTTAGCCATGTTAGAGCGGAGATGTCACTAGGCACACTTTCAGGAACCCTGCACGAAGGGGTGGCTATTTGACACACTAGTCGGACCAGCTATGATGTATGCTCCGACAGTTTGGGCCTAGGCCTCATAGTCACCCAGTGGAGTGCGATAGAGAGGCCACATGTATGTATGATCTCGTGACTATTTCGCGGGAAACAATCATTATTACATGACATCATCAGGGCAGAGATAGTTGCGCCACCCATGGTAGTAGATGCACTATTCCAGACTACCTACTTTATTCAGAGGATGAGGGAGCTCCCTATAGATAGACTCACACATAGAGCTTTTGAGGCATCTATACAAATATCAGAGTCAGGATATGAGAGAGCTTGGTACACTCAAGTTAGAGTCTCGTTTGATAGTCATGGACTTGATATGGACAGAATGCCACCTTTTCAGTATGACACAGACTCACCTCACATCCACCTCTCACATCCTGAGAGGAACATTGTGCTCAAACAGGATCTCTAGCAGCTCTACATTAGTTAGACATGGCACACACCACACATGAGATTGAGACTATCGCACTACCGAGACCAGTTCTTAGACATACTAGGAGACGGTTTCATCCAACGACCACGCTACATGGATACTTACATGCCTCATAGCTCGAGGGTATTGATTGGCCAGTTGAGAGTCTCATCACACCAACTAGAGATTGAGACGGGAGCCGCAGACATTCCTACAGAGGAGCGGATATTTTGGGTATGCAGAGTAGAGATGGAGGATGAGGAGCACTTTGTATGCAGATGTAGCGCATATGATAACATCAGAGGAAGATACGAGACTTTGTTTACGGGGAAGCCCACCCTCCAAGAGATCATGGACTCTAGAGACCAGCAACAACTCGGGCGATTCTTACTAGAGATAGAGTCACAGAGATTCCAACAGCCCAAACGGGAGGGAGACAGAGTCAGCTCACTGACTTCTTTGTACCATGACGTGCAGCAGCCCTCACCTCACACCGCAAGATGTGAATCTTCAGCAACCTCAGACCTCTCAAGCTAGGAGACCACCCCATGCTATAGGATATCCGGCCCTGAGACTTCACCGACACCAGATTGCGGAGATCCAGGCTCATGACCATCGCGCCATGGAGAGACGATCCTAGATGATGGCTGATCTCTCTCTCTCTCTCTCTCTCTCTCTCTCTCTCTCTCTCTCTCTCTCTCTCTCTCTCTCTCTCTCTCTCTCTCTCTCTCTCTCTCTCTCTCTCTCTCTCTCTCTCTCTCTCTCTCTCTCTCTCTCTCTCTCTCTCTCCTCTAGCCTACTACAGCAGCCCAAACAGGAGGGAGACAGAGTCAGCTCACTGACTTCTTTGTACCATGACGTGCAGCAGCCCTCACCTCACACACCGCAAGGGGTGAATCTTTAGCAGCCTCAAACCTCTCAAGCTAGGAGACGACCCCATGCTATAGGATATCCGGCCCTGAGACTTCACCGACACCAGATTGCGGAGATCCAGGCTCATGACCATCGCGCCATGGAGGACAGACGATCCTAGATGATGGCTGATCTCTCTCTCTCTCTCTCTCTCTCTCTCTCTCTCTCTCTCTCTCTCTCTCTCTCTCTCTCTCTCTCTCTCTCTCTCTCTCTCTCTCTCTCTCTCTCTCTCTCTATGGGGCAGTGCTAGAGACAGAGTTGAGCACCCTCGCCGAGAGGAAGGGCATCAAGGCTCCAGGACAGGCAGGTTTCAGACGAGATTACTCTACCATTGACCACATCTTCACTCTGAGATGCCTGATCGACCAGGCAAGAATGAGGAAGAGGAGATTATACCGCTGCTTTGTGGACTTCCGCAAAGCCTTCGACATAGTTCCCAGGGAGAGACTCTTCAAACGCCTACTTGATATCGGTGCTCCAGATGAGATGATATGGGGGATCTATGCCCTATATGAGAGTATATGGTAGAGTCAGATGTCCAGGAGGCTTATCTCACTCACTTGCTAGCACCATCGGAGTGAAGCAAGGGTGCCGTCTTTCACCCACCCTCTTTGGTCTATACATTGATAAGATAGTGGACTTCATATGACAGCAGGGAGGGGAGGGCGTTGAGGTACAAGGGACCATTGTTCATATTCTTTTATATGCAGACGATATTGTGCTGGTTTCAGAGTCTTCCGAAGGTCTAAAGCACCACCTACCTGGCCTAGACGACTTCTGCCTACATAGAGGGCTATCTGTGAACCTTGGTAAAACCAAGGTTATGATTTTTCATACATCAGCACAGGTGAGGAGACAAAGTGCTTTCACAGTAGCAGGGGGACCGATTCAGGTAGTCGGATCATATGCCTATCTCGGAGTGACATTCACAGCAACTTCTGGAGCCCGAGATCGCATCACACATGGATACGCATCACTAGCCTTGATGGAGAGACAGTGCCACCAGGCACACTTTCAGGAGTCCCGCACAAAGGGATGGCTCTTCGACACTTTGGTTACACCAGCGCTCATGTATGGAGCAGCCATATGGGGGCCGGGGTTAGTTACATCAGCATGGATAGCATTGGAGAGGCCACAGATTCTCATGATTGCAAGACTCATCCGCAGCAAGCCTTCGATACCACATGATATCATCAGAGCAGAGCTCGCTGTACCACCGATGGTAGTAGAGGCACTGTTCCAGACAGTATGCCTATTACACAGGATCCGGAGCATGGATACAGAGCGCATCACTTATAAAGCTTTCCAGGCATCACGTGACATGGCATTAACAGGAGACGCCTCCTCATGGTACGCACAGACACGAGATTGGCTGGCCCACCATGGGTTTGACATAGACAGACTACCACCACTACAGTATGACTTACAGGCCCCCACCTATTCGCTCTCCCATCAGGAGAGGAATAGGGTCATTCGACAAGAGATATGGCATACATACATACAGAGGACATGGATTAGCCCCATGGGTACATTGCCACCGAAAATGCTTCACTACCGTGAGCATTTTCTACAGATCTCAGACGAGGGCTTCATTGAGACTCCACGATACATGCAGACATACCTACCATACCACCTCCGAGTCGTCATTGGGCAGCTTCGAGTTTCATCACATGAGCTCGAGATCGAGAGTGGTCGGCCAGGGGAGTCCCTAGAGAGGAGAGGTGGTGCCCAGTATGCCATATAGAGATAGAGAGCGAGGAGCACTTTGTTATCAGATGTCGAGCATACTCAGATCTACGAGCACAGTTCCACATAGAGGAGTCACTACAATTGTGCATGACCACTGGAGACCAGGTTGGGACGTTTCCTCATGGCAGCATATGAGAGACGAGATCAGTCCCTACAGCCCATGCATCAGACACGCGTGAGTACCCAGCAGACCATTACTCAGTTCTTTCAGCGAGATGGGCGATATCAGACAGGTCCGCCTTCCCTAGGCATAGGACTCACTCTCGAGCAGGCAGCGGCACAAAGAGTACGACGTCGACCGCATAGGGCTGGATATGGACGACCACGACTATACCAGTAGGATATTTCACACATCGGGATAGCCCATGACCACACGATGGAGCAGAGGCGCACCACCACCACCTGGGTAGCCTTCCTTCAGGAGACACTCAGACCGCCACCGATGTATCACATACTCCATCCACCCCCACCCATTATCTGTAGTTAGGATATATACATTCACTCCCATCATGGGCCCCCATGTATTAGGTGGTCATTATCTGCAGAGTCAGAGCCACCTCTCCCATGCACCACTACATTATTACATTATCCCCCCTACCTCTCCATCACCCGGTACACTATCCTGTAGTTGTTTGTTTCCAGTCTTTTTCAGCCTAGACAGTTTTGTGTAGCGAGTACTATTCCGTTTTATTTCTACACAAAGGTTACTACTGTTGTACATGGTTTTGTCTCATAGGCCAAGTTTGGCCTTTCGAATCCCTCCCTCCCTTTCTCCCTCCCTTCCCCCCCTCCCCCCCCCTCCCTCCCTCCCCCCCCCCTCCCCCCCCCCCCCCCCTCCCCCCCCCCCCCCCCCCTCTCCCTCCCTCCCTACCTCCCTCCCTCCCTCCCTCCCTCCCTCCCAGGTAGCTGCTGTCGCCGCCTTGTCTTTTTTGCTCTACCGGAGAACGAACGGAAAACTTCATTTCACAATTTCAAAATTAGTGTAGTTGAATCAAGACAGGGAAGAAAAAAGGTAAAAAGGAAAAAATTTGCATTTCTCAATCTATTTTCCTCCCTCCCTCCCCTCCCTCCCTCCCTCCTCCCCTCCCTCCCTCCTCCCCTCCCTCCCTCCCTCCCAGGTAGCTGCTGTCTCCGCCTTGTCTCTTTTGCTCTACCTCCCTCCCTCCCTCCCTCCCTCCCTCCCTCCCAGGTAGCTGCTGTCGCCGCCTTGTCTTTTTTGCTCTACCGGAGAACGAATGGAAAACTTCATTTCACAATTTCAAAATTAGTGTATTTAAATCAAGACAGGGAAGAAAAAAGGTAAAAAGGAAAAAATTTGCGTTTCCCTCCCTCCCTCCCTCCACACACACACACACACACACACACACACACACACACACATATATATACACACACACACACACACACATATATATATATATATATATATGTATATATATATATATATATATATATATATATATATATATATATATATATATATATATATATATATATATATATATATATATATATATATATATATATATATATATATGTGTGTGTGTGTGTCTATATATGTGTGTGTGTGTCTATATATATGTGTGCGTGTCTCTCTCTCTCTGTGTGTGTGTGTGTGTATATATATATACCACACACACACACACATATATATATGTGTGTGTGTGTGTGTGTGTGTGTGTGCAATGTCTTTCGTGCTCTATTGTTTGCTGCCTTTTGACTCATCAGCAAGATTTGTTATCATCATGCTCAAGAATAAACACTACTGTGTTCCACATGCAAGAAGGTGCACAGTATGTGCACCTTTGAGGTGCAGAAGATGGCATGCAATCCATAAGACACAATCAGTACATCTATCTTTGCAAGATGGCTAATAGGAAACTGTAAAATAACAATCATATAGTTGCAATTCATGCCCTTTACGATACTTGCAATATTTTTCGTTCTTTTTAAGCCCTTGAAACTGGGTAATCTCAACGCTAATGTCCATTTATTAAATCAAGATTTGAAAAGCTAAACTTCATGCCCTGGTACTGAAAAACTGACTTATTCACAACATTGAGAATACAGTGCACTGATTGAGGCAGAGCTCTGACAGGTCACAACAACAATGACAATCCTCGAGTGGATTGTCTTCAAATCAGTGGAAATCACAAACTGAACGACAAATGTTTGATTCATCTAATTCTATTCCCAATGACATTGAAAAGTCAATTCACGTTGGGTCTACAATATGGAATTGCATCCACCTTAGCATAATTAATCAGCTTTTTGCACTGATATATACAAACAACACTTAACTTATCAATAAGATGAATAATTCACTGGCAGGTGTGACCCTGACAAAAACTATGGCTTGGATAAAACTTTCAGCTGACCTGTGCAAATGAAATATAATAAATAATCCACATGGAATATCAAAACACAATCAGCTGATTAAGCAGGGCCATAATTTCCTCAGATCTCCTGAATCCCTCCAAAGCCCATGGAACCAATCAATCTTGAGCAAGCAGAGCATTCAAAAATCTGCCACTCAACTTTTGATCTTTAAAGAATATTTTTCACCCTCTAACGTTAATAGCGGAGCTCAAACTATACTATGTACAACCTCCAGAAACAGGCTTTCCTGCATGTCTGCGCTCTTTCTTGAAGCGCACTTCAGTGGGGTCAAAGCCACCTTCAGCAGACCCATACACAGCCCACACAGGAGTAACAGCCATATAATCTTCGCTGCTGAAAGCCCCACCAGCGGTAACCTGAAAAAAATTCAAATAAAAAGGAGGTTAAGCAAGCACCGTAGGGTGCATGACATACAGTTCAGAAAGAATTGCAAACATATCAACAAAGAAATCTGCAATGGATGGACCCATTTGATAACTTCCATAAGCTAAAACCAGTCTACCTAAAAGAGACACAGGACAATAATGATGGACTGTCACCAAGGAGATGAGAAAATAGAAAACAACAACAGATGCAAAAGGCAGAAGACACCAGAATTAACGATGCGACTTAAGAGGAAGACAAATGATCTCCATGGTTATAGAACAATTTTTAGTGGTAGGTCATGAAAACTCACAGATGATTCTATGCTGATTGTTGAAGGTAGCAGAAGATGCACAATCTACTGCTTGCATTGTAAGGCCTTGCCCAAAAAGCTTCTTGTTTTAATTAACTCTCATCTAGAGCTTTGGCATAGAGGATTAGGTATGAGTAGAGGACTTGATATCCTTTCCCCTTTGAAACATCTTGATATTGACGACACAGCTCGAATTTTGCAACAATAGTCAATATGGTAAATTGCATACTTTAAAGGTGTAATATAATGTATACAGCATGCCTCTTAAGTCTATGGAGGATGCTAAATATTTTGCACCTTTTATTGATTATAATTCTAGGAAAATCCAGGTTACTACATTGAAAAACAAAATGATTCCTTCGTTGTATTCAACATCTTTCATACATTTTTAAAGGTACGTATGATCTCGCGATTATTTCGCGGGAAACAGTTGGTACCACATGACATCATCAAGGCAGAGCTAGCCGCACCACCCATGGTAGTAGATGCACTATTCCAGACTATCTTCTTTATTCAGAGGATGAGGGAGCTCCCTACAGATAGACTCACACACAGCTTTCGAGGCATCTATACAGATATCAGAGTCAGGATATGAGAGAGCTTGGTACACTCATGTTAGAGTCTGGTTTGATAGTCATGGACTTGATATGGACAGATTGCCGCCTTTTCAGTATGACCCAGACTCACCTCACATCCACCTCTCTCGTCGTGAGAGGAATGTTGTGCTTAGACACGATCTCTGGAAGCTCTACATTAGTCAGACATGGCACACACCACACACGGGATCGAGACTATCGCACTACCGAGACCAGTTCTTGGACGTATGAGCATACGGTTTCATCCAACGACCACGCTACATGGATACTTACATGCCTCATAGCTCGAGGGTGGCGATTGGCCAGTTGAGAGTCTCATCACACCGACTAGAGATTGAGACGGGCAGAGCCGCAGACATTCCCAGAGAAGAGCGGATATTTTGGGTATGCAGAGTAGAGATGGAGGATGAGGAGCACTTTGTATGCAGATGTAGCGCATATGATGGCATCAGAGGCAGATACGAGACTCTGTTTGCAGGACAGCCCACCCTCCGAGAGATCATGGGCTTTAGAGACCAGCGACAGCTCGGGCGATTCTTACTAGAGATACAGAGTCACAGAGATTCCCTACTCCAGCCTACTGTAGCACTCCATACAGGAGCGAGACAGAGTCAGCTCACTGACTTCTTTATTCCACGACGTGCTGCAGCCCTCCCCCCCTCAACCCACACACCAAGAGGGGTGACTCTTCAGCAGGCTCAGAGTTCTCGAGCTAGGAGATGACCCCGTGCTATAGGATATCGGGCTCCGAGACTTCACCGACACCAGATTGCGGAGATCCAGGCTCGTGACCATCGCGCCACGGAGGAGAGACGATCCCAGATGATGGCCGATCCCGCTAGAGCCATCATGGTGGCCTTGACTCTACCTCCACCTATGTATCACATCTTACACCCACCCACTAGCACACGATGGAGCTAGTTAGTCTTGTTGTACTACCCTTTTGCATATAGACTATCATAGATATCGCACTCCATACACCCCCCCATTTTCATGGGTATCTCCACATGCATACTACGGAGATCTGTACCGGCTTTACCAGGTTTTTTTCAGCACTTTTATCTTTTCTGATTGACAGAAGATACACCCATGTACATTGATTTGTCTCATAGGCCGAGTTCGGCCTCCTGATAGACGTAAAAGCACTTTCTTTCTTTCTTTCTTCTCTCCCTCTCTCTCTCTCTCTCTCTCTCTCTCTCTCTCTCTCTCTCTCTCTCTCTCTCTCTCTCTCTCTCTCTCTCTCTCTCTCTCTCTCTCTCTCTCTCTCTCTCTCTCTCTCTCTCTCTCTCTCTCTCTCTCGCTTGAAAGGAGAGAGCAGACCTCTGCACCCACTCAGAATCGCATCAACCATCCTAACAACATCTAAGTCCAATGCATCTTGATTCTTTCAACTCATATCCAACTCTACTCACTACTCAAGCTCTTGCCTAATGGAAGCCTCTATTCATCCTTGTGTCATGCCCACTATTGTAACCATCTTGCCTTATGGAGGCAAGCCTTTCTCTTCCTATCTTCCAATACTTCTACATTCATTATGGTAGACCTACACGTAACACGGGTGGCCCGAAATGTATGATGCAAAAGCATGCATGACAACCCAGTCAAGTACTCAGTGTTTCATGTAAGACAAGTAAAACTAATAAAGCACATACCAGTTTATGAAATTTATCGTAGTCAATCCATGTATACCACTTGCCTTCCACCCAAAATTTAGTGGTATTAGCCAGAAGCACACAACAAGAGTGTGCATGTTCACATGCAAGCCCATACTTGCCATCGCTCTTTTTAGAAAGCTCCTCTGCAAAGGCCTTCACATCCTCATGCCATGGAACATTCTCCATTGTCAGGTTAGATGTATTTGATCTGTAATAAAAAGATCTTCCATCAAAATTAATAAGGGTATACCAACATGCTTCCACATCGAGGACCACTTACGTTCCACAGTAAGTCACACCCTTGATCTCTATAAAGTCTGGTTGACCAATGTTTATAAGCTCTGCATATTCTTCAAGTTCTGCAGTGTTCCACCCTTTCACTAAAGTTAGTCGATAAACTGTCCTTTGGTGCTTATTCCGGAGTGCTCTCAAAGATTCCTGTATAGAGAAAAAGAAACAAAAGAGAAAAATAGTCAGCAAACCTATCCATTCAGACTCCTCAATTGGATCAAACAGTCAGATTCCTACTGAGTTTACTTTGTGTTCTCAAGGGGATCAAACAATCAGATGCCTACTGGGCATTAGCACATAATGAGTCATCTTAGAAAGTCCTCTTTCTAACTCAAAAGAAAAATACAAACACAACTGTGATATTCTCTGCCCCTTCCCCAAAACAGGAAATATGTGTAAGGGAAACATAAACAAAAGCAAGAACAAAAACACTTTTCACTATGTAACAAAAGAAAACATAAAGTATGCACGACCACACCTCTCTTAACAACCTTTCCGCCTTTCTATCTTCAACCCCTGTTTCTCTCAAGCCTCTACCTCTGTCTCTGTCAAACACAAAACATATCACAGAACTCGAAATCCCAAGATAAGATGCCTATCATAATAGAGAGAATGTGTACACATATGGCAAGACACAGGAGCAGTCCCCAAGTTACAGATCTGTCTCACCAGTGGAATGGGCAAAGAGATTTCATTACGACACCATACACATCATTCAACTATTCCCAAGATATTAGGCTGCTTTGTTGGAGAAAATTTAAAATAACTTGAAAAATGCATCAAGCTAAATTATGGCGAGATAATTCCTCTGCATACTCTACGTCCAACTAAAGAGCATGCTAATGCATGACACTCCCAGATAAACACACTTCAAACATGGGCATTTACACACCCTCACCATCACCTTACAGTCCTAGAAATTTCTTGAAAAGAGATGTTATATTACAATCACAAGCAATCATAATTTCGATTACAAATACTTTTTACTACATATGCATATGAAAATATGCACCCACATGTGTACCTGGGTGTCTTAGTTCATATCTGCATGTATGAATGTCTATTCACGAACACCCATCACTAGAAAAGAACCCACACTATCAACAAGCTTCATCTAAGATCTCACAAACCCGACTGGGCATACCAATATAGACAATAGCAATCAGATCTGATCTTCAATGTGTCTTGAAAGGCTTGAAACCTTTACCTCGATGAATCCAATTTAGGGCTTTTCAACTACACCACCCGCACTCAGCTTACACACATACATACATGTGCCACATGTGTAGGTGTCTGTTTGTGTGTGTGCACACACATGGGTGGGTTTGTATGGCTGTGAGGTCTGCTTGTCTCTGGGTGGGTGGGGGTGTGTGTGTGTGTGTGTGTGTGTGTGTGTGTGTGTGTGTGTGTGTGTGTGTGTGTGTGTGTGTGTGTGTGTGTGTGTGTGTGTGTGTGTGCGCATGCACACAGTGTGTGTGTGTGTGTGTGTGTGTGTGTGTGTGTGTGTGTGTGTGCGCGCGCGCACGCGCGCATGCACGCAGTGTGCGTGTGTGTGCATGCACGCAGTGCGTGTGTGTGCATGCACGCAGTGCGTGTGTGTGCATGCACGCAGTGCGTGTGTGTGCATGCACGCAGTGCGTGTGTGTGCATGCACGCAGTGCGTGTGTGTGCATGCACGCAGTGCGTGTGTGTGCATGCGTGTGTGTGCATGCACGCAGTGTGTGTGTGTGTGTGTGTGTGTGTGTGTGTGTGTGTGTGTGTGCATGCACGCAGTGTGTGTGTATGTGTGCATGCACGCACTGTGTGTGTGTGTGTGTGCATGCAAGCAGTGTGTGTGTGTGTGTGTGTGTGTGTGTGTGCATGCACGCAGTGTGTGTGCATGCACGCAGTGTGTGTGCGCACACGCGCGGGGTGTGTGTGTGTGTGCACGCATGCATGCAGGTGCTTGTGTGTGAGCTCGTGTGTGTGAGCTCGGGTGTGTGTGCACTCTGTGTCTCTGGCATTTGCATGTGTGTGCTCCTGTTTGTGTATGTGCGTGTATGTGCACGGCACGCACACATGTGCATGGCATTGAGAGTGTCACTTTGCACACAAAAAGAAGCTCCTACACATGTCACATAAACCTAGCAGGTTGAACCACACCCTAAGAGGGAGGATAAAGAACTAATCCTCAACCATGGCTTTTGCGGCAAGTGGTTAGCCCATGGTACTATCAGAGCCTAGCCGAGGAACTTGGGCAAGATGGAGGTAAGAAGCCTCATGTTGGAAACAATGTCAAAATAGTACAAAAACCGTAATTTCCAGCAACCCTAATTTTTGGTACTCGGCCAAATTTTTGGTACCAAATAATAGTTTTTGAGCTTTTGAGACCAAAATTAGGGTTAGGGTTTTCTTGGACTATGATGGATACAAGCAACATGAGGAGAGCTTTCATTTGGTATATAACACTTTGTCATCAGAGGTCCAGAAATGCAGGAAAACCCTAACCCTAATTTCTGTCCAAAATGTTTTTTTTTGCATATAACTCTTCCTCCGAACATGTACATCTTTTTAATGGATCCCTAATTGCCAGAGTTAGAGATGGTTAATGTTTTCTATCCCAAAAACCAATCGTTTTTTTTAATTAACGATTTTGCTTTTTTGTGCTTTTCATGAGTTTTTTCGCATAAACTTCCATAAGCGATATAAACAAGGCTTGGGGGTCACAATTACGCATCCATCAACCTTAAGCAAGGATCAAGTCTTGGAGGCTCGAGTGTTCTAATCTTGGAGGAGGTATTCCCAACTTATGGTGCAGATTTGGAGGAGATTTTGGCAGCCAACCATCAACTCTTGTTGATTTTTGTAAGCAGCAAGTTCCAATTTCAGTTCTTCTTCTATTTTTGCTGCTGTTCCAAGGATTTTGCCTTCTACTTCAACAAAAGGAGGAGTTTATCTTGCTATTTAGGTCAATTTCTGATTTAGGGTTTCTGAAACCCTAATTTTAAAATTAGAGTTTGCTGTAAAACAGTTCTAAACTGTTTCTATTCACTTTAATTGCACATACACACACTCTTCATAACTCTTAGGCACTTTATGCACAATTTCTTGTATCTAGAACCCTAAATTCAGTCTAGATTCAGTTTTATATTAGCATTTCAGTTTTGTATCATCACACACATTGTAAATTGACATTCATATTCGATGGTCTAAGTAACCATTCAGCTTATTTTGACACTTTGAAGAACTGTGTATACTCTCTCTATTTCTCATTCATCTAATTTTGAGTCTTAAGGTTTGGAAGATCCTATAAACCTGTGAATATTTATTATTAAGGCCCATCTCACTTCCAACATTTGGTATCATAGCATAGTTGACATACACCCTTAACAAGATGAGTGATTATAGACTTGAGAATGAAGATAAGCTTGAAGGAATGTCTAACTATCCAATGTGGAGTTTTATGACGATGAATTTGTTAGTATCGAAAGACTTGTGGAATATTGTCAATGGCAAGTACTCAAGGCCGAGACCAATAGGATTGTTATGGGAGTAAAGAGGCATAATATACCCTACATTAGGTCATGAAGAGCCCCTCGTCAAGATTGGTTGGAGTTAGAGAATCTCTATCAAAGTAGAAATCCTGCTACGAAAGTACATCTAAGGAGAAAGTTAGCCAACATAAGGATGAAAGTTATCAGTTCAGTCACATATTTTGAAGCTCAAAGCCTTACGGGATCAGTTACTTAATGTTGGAGTCAGTATTTCAGACTAGGAGATGGTAAACACACTTTTAAATTCACTTCCATCTTCATTTCATTCTTTTGTTACTTCTTTATCTCTATCTACAAGAGATAGAGAAATTTGATTTGAAGAGTTGCAACTTTTATTACTTCAAGATGAATATCAACAAAAGAGTATGGAAGAGAATGATGAAGCCATGTTATCATCATTGAAGGGTAAGAATAAGGAGACAACAAAAAAGCAGAAGAAGAGTAAGCAAAGTAAGAACTTAGAAGGAAAGTAAGTCGTCCACTTCATCTTCTTTCACATCTACCTCTAATACTTCTTCCACACCATCCACTTCAAAAAAAGAAATTTGCCACTACTGCAAGAAACCAGGTCATTTCATAACAGGACGCAAGAAAAGGATTTATAATGAGAAGAAATAATGAGAACAAAAAAAAGTGTAAGGTAATAATGTTGAAGATACTTCAAAACCTAAGTATTCAAAGAAAGAATCTTATGCATTTGTCAGTATTGAAAAATTAGCTTTTGATGAAGCAACATGAAATGCAATCTCTGATAATCCTTTGACTTTTTATTCTCGAGCTACTAAGCATATGACAGGTTGCAGGACGATATTTGCTTCACTTTCTAACTCTCCACATAGAAGAGTGACCATTGCACATGGTCATGATTTGGATGTTGTAGGTGTTGGAGAAGTAAACATAAAGTCAAGAGCATGTGAACACCTAATGAGGAGCATTGTCTACTTCAAGGCGAAAACAGAAGTGGAATGTTTGTATTGTCCAAATTTGTCATGCTAATGTTGCCAAGTCTTCTACACCTAAGAAGAACATGAAGTTATGGCATGCTAGGTTTGGTCATATCAGTTACACAGCTCTCAAGCACATCAAAGATCAAGGTATGGTGTAGAGTTTGCCTACTTTTGCTTTACCTGATGATGCAAAACCAAATGAAGGATGTCATGAAGGAAAGCTTCAAAAACTTCCTTTCACGAAACACGGATACATCACGGCCACAAGGAAGTTGCAGATCATACATCCAGGTGTGAATGATCCTATTTAATGCATCGATGGGATTCGAATTTGAGGTAGACCAAGAAGCTTATGAAGCCCAAGAACATCAGGACCAAACAATGGTTGTGACCACTTTGGAAGATAATCAAGATACAAGTTTTGATGAAGGTAATCAAATGATGGAGACAAATCAACAAGCAGCAACACGAGATTTTGAAAAACATCAACAATTGGTTAAACCCTATTTCCAGATTAGGAAGTAGTATTATTAACCACACATGAAGATAAAGATGTCACCATGGAAGATATAGAAGCTTTAGAAGAAACCAAAAAAGAAGGGCACAAAGTAAGCATAAAAGAAGTCCTTATAGATCTTCTCAAATTAGTAAAGGACACCATTAAGGAAGACAAGGAATATAGGGAACAACAACAAATGGAAAAGGATGATACACAGATTGAAGACAAAATTAATCATTTTTCTTTTTTCTGCTTTTCATGAGTTTTTTTGGCAATAACTTCCATAAGCTATATAAATAAGGCTTGGGGAACACAATTAAGCATCCATCTACCTTAAGTAAGGATCAAGTCTTGGAGGCTTGAGTGTTCTACTCTTGGAGGAGGTGTTGCCAGCTTATGGTGCAGATTGTGGGACCTCTTGTGTCATCTCTGATCGAGTTATTCATACCTATCAATCCCGGGCTGTGGGACACCTTGTATCAGTTACGTATTTTTGTATCATTTTCCCTACGTGTGTGTTCTTGTAATCAAAAGTGTACTTCTGAAATCTTGTCTACTGTAGTCACAGAGCACAATCTAGTGCTCCCCTAACTTTGGGGGGGGGGGTATGTGGGGGATATACATGTCTTTTGATTTTAATGCATTTCTGGTTGAACATGGGATAAAACATCAATGTACACTGTCATATACACCTCAACAAAATGGAGTTGCAGAAAGAAAGAACACATCTCTCGTGGAGATGGCGAGGTCTATGATCAAAAGTCAGGCTTTATCACATAGCTTTTGGCTTGGTGTTGTTATGTGTGCAACATATGTACTTAACGAGTGTCCCACCAAAGCACTACAATCTATCACTCCATATGAGGCTTGGCATGGTTGCAAGCCATCTGTTGCTCCTCTTCGCGTCTTTGGTTGCCGTGCATATGCATTAGTGCTTGAACAACAACGCAAGAAATTGGATGACTAAGCAGTGAAATGTATTTTTGTTGGATACAATTCTGAAAGAAAATCTATATCATCCACAAACTAAACGCATTTTGGTTAGCCGTGATGTTGTTTTTGTGAAAGATGGAATTCAACCATTACTTTCATGTATTAAGGAGACATCAATTAGCTCCAAAGATGTGTATGACACTTTGCTACCTGTTTTTACGAGTAGATAGTCAAGTGCTGATCCAAATGAGGTAATTTCTCTACCTTTACAAGTTCCACACGATGATGCAGAACATTCCATTTCTGATGCAGATTTACATGATGCACTTGTTCATAAGAGGGCTGATATAGAGGAGCCAAAAACTATGCCTAAATGGCTTGTGCAGACTTTGCGAGATAGCAAATTAGATACACCTCTATCATATTGCACTCATTCAGGACCTCATAGTGCTTCTTTTGCATCAGATTGCTATGCAATGGCTTCCTCTAGTCTTTCTAATGAGAATGAGTCTATTTCTTTTGATGAACTCGAAATTCAAAAGATTGGATGGTAGTTATGTAATTAGAATATGATGCTATTATGAAGAATGCTACCTCATCTTTATGTGATTTGCCTCTTGGCAAAAAGGCCATTGGCCTTTGATAAGACCTTTGCACCCACATGCCGAATGACTAACGTTTGTAGCATTTGTGTACTTACAGCTCATCATGGTTGGAATGTACATAAGTTTGACATTAAAACTGCATTTCTGAATTGTGACCTACATGAAGAAGTGTATGTATTTCAGCCCCGTGGCTTTGTGCGAAAAGGGAAAGAAAACAAAGTGTACATGTTGAAAAAGGCATTATATGTTTTGAAGCAAGCACCACGTACTTGGTATGAAAAGATGCATGCCTAGTCGATTGCACATGGTTTTGAGAACCTATTGCCATTCTTATGGAAACAGATTTACAATTGAGTCTTCATGATGCTCGAGATGCATTTGATATTTTTCTCTATCAGCAAGTTGTTGGATGCTTTATTTACTTATGCATAACTCGGTCAAATATTCAGTTTGTTGTCTCTTACATGAGCAAGTTTATGCATTGCTCAAGTGTCAAGCATTGGCACGCAACTAAGTGCATCTTTCGCTACTTGAGTGGTACCAGACTACTTGGATTGTTTTATCCCAAGGGGGAATCACTACCGCCAGATTTATGTGCTTTTTGACTCTGACGAGGCTGGTTGCTATGACAATCATGTGTCCACTAGTGGTTTTTGCTTCATGCTTGGTACTAGGTAGCTCATGCATATCTTGGTTGAGCAAGATGCACCCTACTGTGGCCACTTCTAGTTGTGAGACTGAATACAGAAAAGCTTTCATGACTCTTAAGTGTGTGTGGCGCAAACGCCTTTTGGTTGATTTAGGTATTGGTCAATCTTCTTCCACCACCATCTTCATTGAAAGTCAGAGCGCATTGGCAGTTGCAAGGAACCTCGTGTTCCATGCTCGCACAAAGCACATTGAGATGCATTATCATTATGTCATGGAGAGGTTCTCTTTTAGAGAGATCCGTTTGGCATATGTGCCCACACAAGATAAGATTGCAACTCTTTTCACAAAGGCTTTGCCTCGAGAAAAGTTTAAAGCTTTCCGCAAAGCTTTGGGCTTAGTTCCTTTTGTCGATTGATCCCTTTCCACATAGCTTGGCACTTCCTTATACATGAGTGCAAGCTCCTTGTTCACCGCATCACTCCATTGTTGGAAACAAAGTCAATTGGTCCAAGACCTGAAGGTATAGAATATGACAAAGTCTTTATATAATCCTCTCACAAGAAAGTCGAGGGAGACTTGGCTAGACGAAAGGGCTTCCAAACTTGGGACCTAAGTTCGAATCCTTCGTGAGAGCGACGGCGGTGTTTTATTGGAAAGCGAAAAGCTAACTTTTGGCCCCAGTTTTCGAAATTGCTAAATCTAACGATCATAGATTTTCCCGCTTCCGATCGTAACGATTCTAGATTTTCAAGGTGTGCTTTTCAAGGGATAACATAATACTATATAAGGAGACTCCATTGGGTCATATAGATCATCATCATTCAAGGTGCTCAATCTTCTCAAGGAGCTTTATCAAGTGCTCAATGCTAAGGAGGAGATCTTGGAGGTCCTCTACGTGAGGAAGAGTTTCTTACACACTTGGCGGAGGTGTGCTCTACATCTGGAGACATCTGGAGGAGTTCGTGTGAGCAACATACTATGAGTAACAAGTCTACATCTATCCCCACTTCTTCATTCACTAGTTTCTGATTTAGATAGTCAGAATTCGGAGGTTTCGTGTCAAATAGTTCTAAATTGTTCATATTCTTTATATTCTCACACACACACTTTTCATACCTCTTAGGCACACAATCTCTTGTATCTAGTTCTTATTTCTGTCTAGATTCAGATATTGTCAGTTTGTATCATATTCACACATTGTAATTTGACATTGGAATATAAGATAGTGTAAGTGAGCCTCCTAGCTTACCAGTACACTTTGAAAGATCTTCTCTATTCTCTCTCTATCTCTCACTCATCTATTTTTGAGTCTTAAGGTGTGTATGCTAAGGTTCACCTGGCGGAAGATCCTGTAAACCTATTGATTAATTGTTATTGAGGCCAACCCCACTTCGAACATCCCAAGGGGGGATTTATTGATATATTTCAGTAGTGATGTGTGTGAATACACGTAGGACTGTCATGCACTTTTTTCCCTCTTTGGGAGGTTTTTTCCCCCGACTTGTATATACGCTTATCACGCTTACGGGTTACTTATGTTTGTAGATTCACTTGGTAATACATTCAGTATTGTTTGTTGTGCTCTAGCTTCTTCTTCTTCCTTGTGTTGTTTGCGTGCTTCCCCAGACCTCAAACTCCAACATCTTCCTCTTTCATATTTCTTCCAATATCATTGTAATTGGAAGCTTTTTGACCCAAAGTTTTCATATATTTGAATGTAACCAAAAGATGGACCCAAAGCTTTCTGACATAGGAAGGAAGAAATCCTATCACTTCCTCTCATTTCAAAATAAAGTTCAAACTAACTTTATCTAAATCTGAAGACTCAAAAATAATTAGTTTAAAAACTCGTCTTGAAATCAAAGGATTAATTCTATCAATGAAAATTAATCTTCTTTTAAAATCACTAAACTTTAGAGATTGATCATTCAAAGAGATAATCGAAGGGCCATTAGAATTGGTGATGGGAAATCCTGATCCACAGATCCTAACCTATAACATGAATCAAAAAACCTATGGGAAGATGAAACAGAAACATTAATGTTACGATTTGGAACCCGATTTCTGTATATCGAAAAGATTGATATGGTTGAGGAATGTTTTGGATATATACATATCATAGAAGTTTTCTTATTGATAGATCTACTCTTAAGAAGGCTAGATTTTCCTTCCAAATTAAAACCTTTGGGAAAGAAGGTATGCAAAGTTCACATCCAAAATAAATCCCTAAGCAAAGCTTCCTTGTAAAACTCTTTAAAGTTTCTAAAATTACCTTCTATGTGTTCAATAGAGAACAATGAAGCGATTCAAAACCATATTTTGCAATGGACACATAAAAAGATTTGACTTTTTCAATCAAAACTCTTTTGGAATGAATTTTTCTACCTTCTCTAACATGCTCTTGAAAGCAAATAAGTGCAGTCCTGAAAATTTGACCAGCATACAAAAAAAATGAGCTATCATAAATGTTATAGATTACATGGATGACTTTGAAAAATGAACCGGACTTAAAGGATTAACTTCATGCAAATGACTTTTGGTCTTTGGTCATGTGTAAACATGCCCAAATGACCTAAAATGTATTTTGCTTTATAGAAGTAAAAGAGATTTTATTTTTTACTCTTGTTATGATAACCATCAAATCCGGTTATATCACCATATCTCTAAGTGCAAAAAGACAAAACATGCACATGCGCATCAAACATTCAATGATCATTTGGAAAAAAAAACGACCATTAGTACTTACAAAACTGACAAAACTAGCAATTTGCACCTTTCTTTTTCATCCCACCACCTGTTATTAGTCAGCATGAAGCCGTCCAAGACATTTTCCACAATCCATATTCAATCAAATGAACTAGGGATTATAATCAAAAAATCTTCAAAGTAATCGAAACTTCAAAACAACCGAAATTATGTTTAAAGTTTATCGTAGGCTTTTCATTCATAGATAAGCATGTGGTAGATAGTAAATGAGGAAACAACCTACTACATTCTCTCTATAGATGAATTTCGTCACTTCAAAACTGGCATACACAGCTTTTTCTATGACCAAATTATCCTTATTCTAGCAATGCAAGTGCCAATTTTATGATTTTCCAAATCATCGCTCTAACTAATAAAGGAATAACAATAATACTAAAATAAATAGCAACGGTGATGAGGATGATGAAGAGAAGAAGGAAAAGAAGAAGGAAAAGAAAGGAAAATCATAAAGCATACTGCTCAGTTGCAGTCATAACAAAAAAATCAATCATTTAATGAGATCTTCAGTCCTTGCTGCAAAAGTTCACATGCTTACGATGAAGCGCTCCCAAAAATCAGCAAAAAGTGGCCGATCTATCGCCTTTAATCTCTCCTTGGTGGACGCATCAACACTCACATAAAGCTGCAATAAAAGTAAAAATGCATCATTTCAACAGAAGAATCAAATATCAAACTTAAATGCAGCCAAAATGGAAAACATAAGTTGCATGGTTAATATACTAAAATGAAGATAGTTCTTGTACGTCTAAATCAGACAAGCCCTGATCCTATTCCAGTCATATCAGAGGAAGGTGAATGAGACAACAATTGAACAAAGCCTTACAGAGAAAATTAATAACTGAAGGGAACATACCTGTGTGACTGGACTTAAATTTTCAATGCACTCTGGAAACTGTGCATTTGTGACGAGAAAAGTAGATATTTTACGCTTGTGAAGTTCTGCTATTAGTGTATTGATTCTTGGGTACATGATAGGCTCTCCTACTAATGACAGTGCACAATGTCTGGGATTTAGGCCTTCCATCAACCGTTCATGCTTAACTCCTGATGAATATGAGAATTAGAGCACTAACATTATACATATAAAACGACATCACACTACTATAACAAAAAAATATATGAATGAGATACTTACCCGGAACACCTTTCATCTGCTTTATCATATTTGTATGCAAATCAAGTGCTGTCTCAACTATCTCTATGGGATCATCCATCTTCCACTTCCAGGATTTCCCAACTGGGTTTGTATGGTGCCTCCAGCAAAATACGCACTTGTTTGCACATGCCAGACTCGGCGTGGTTTCCATGCACCTGTTATTTTACTTTTAAGCCTGGTGAATATATTATGGCTTCAATGAAATGAATGAGGCATTATCTTTTCATTTAGAAAAAAAAAAAGGGACCACAGAAAAGAATGCATTGAGCCAAAGTTATTATTATTTCAATGAAAAAAACAAAACAATTAAGTAAACATAATTTGAGCATACATAACGTCATAAAAATAGTCAAGTAAAGCACCTCAACCAGAAAACCTGGTAGTAAATAGTCAAGAAAAAGATAGACTCCAGGAAGAGTTGAAAACAAAAGACGTTAAAATGAAGCCATGAATAACTTATCACATTCCAGCAATAAGAAGAAAATGCTTCAGGTTACAATTGCACAGATAAGAAGAAAATGCTTCTAGGTTGCAATTGCATCAGGTTTGTACATGGGTATCCTTAACCGGAGATTTTTAACATAAACACTGACCAAACAACATTACATATCGCAAGCATAACTTTTGTTCATCATAATGTGAGAAATGCTGGAATTTGAACTTGAAATTTCCAAGTACTTTATAGTTCCCTAAGATCTCATTTTCACGATGAAGCAACTCTTCAAGATTCAAAGCTTCACCCCCACATGTAAACTAGAGGAATGATCCTACCCGATTGCTCATAATGGATGCTTTGACACCCACATAACTCTTCCTTTTTTAATTTCTATCTCCTCCATGCCTATACACAAGCTCGATGTATATGCCTATCCAGGTGCTGATAATGGACACCTGGATGCCCACATGCAAAAGGGACTTTAAATAGAACGCTTCCTTTTCAAGTTGTCACATCCTCCACATTCCCTGCCACCCCAAAAAACAAAAATCTTTCTTTCTTTGGAGACTTCGGAATCACAGATGATAGGAGTGTATAGTTGTGTTGTTTTTTAGGCTTTCATAATCAGGCTTGGGTAGCCTGGACAAATGTGTTGGTCACTTTGCCCATCATATGGTTAACAAGGGAAAGATAGCAAAAAAGTTTTTCATTCCAAATGGAGTACTTTTCAGGCAGAAGGTGTGTGTGCCCAATGAAGAGGATATCTAACTGATATATTTGCACCAAGTGCAAGATACATTAGCATACACCATTAACTTGACTTTGGTAGGCTTGTACGAGTGTCATGACTCATGATGCACCAAGTGCAAGACACCCTAGAATACACCATACCTTCACTCTGGGGGTTTGTATGAGTGTCATGATGCACCAAGTGCAAGACACCCAAGCATACACCATACCTTAACTCTGGTAGGTTTGTACGAGTGTCATGACGCACCAAGTGCTAGACACCCTGGCATACACCATACCTTGACTCTAGCATGCCAATACTTCTATTGGCCATGCATGAGGACCTTAGTCAAGAGCTGTGTGCACGAATGTTTTGAATGTTTTGAAAGCTGACAGAGGGATTGAGACAAGCTCGACTCTTAGATCTATTATAGATTCCTAATAATGAATGGTCTTCCATTTCTATAGACTTTGTGATTGGATTCCCTCGAACCCAGAGGGATCACAACGTTCTCTAGCAATTTCTAATAGATAGTCTTCCAAAAGCCGAAAACCCAAATGTGCATGTAGTTCTCGGATTGTCTTAAAACCGATGGATGCAAGGATCAAACTATAGAGGATATGTTGCATGCGTGACTCCAAATACCGGTCTAATTTAGAGCATTATCTTTCCCATATTGAGTTTGCTTGTAAATGTACTAGCATTCAATTATTAGGCATAACCCGTTCATATTGATGTACGATAATGAGCCAAGACCACCAACTACCACTAGATTCACACGTATGCACAAGTATGTAGTTTTGCAAGATAAGCAAGACATGTTACAAACATCGAAGGAAGGCATAAAGACGATCCAAGATCAAGTTGTCTCCTATGCTAATCAACATCATAGGTCTCATGACCTCTAGGTGGGTATGTGGGTGTACCATCGGGTATCGAGAAATTCTAAGACCATTCAAACTAGCACATGTGCTAAGGTATCTTCTCAATTTTGTGGTCCATTTCAAAATCACAAAGAACATAAATAGTGTGCCCTTCAAGATAAACCTACCTCCAAGAATCATTGTTCATCTTATATTCTACATTATTTGCTTTAAATAGAGGCTTCCTGAGTTTGAAGGATACCACCAAATATATTCCATAATCCATTGGAGCCTAATTTGGTTCTAAATAAGAGGAGGGCTCAGAAGACCGCTTATCTAGAGTATCTATTCAAGTGCAAACACCGGTCTAGGTCCATTTTATTAATGAGGAGATCATAAAGGAAAACATTGAAAATAAAACAAGTAAATGTCATGTATCCACCCTTCTAGGACATTTGGATGGGTGTATATAACATGTGTCAGACAAGGAGGTTTTCTCACCAACTTGTATTGGATCAAACTAGCGCACTGTGAGCCTAGCTATTTCTCACTTAAGTCTTACAAATAGGACTCGAGGCCTTTCATCGGCCATTTATGGTAATTACCACATCAAGGCTCTTGGCCTTTCTTTGCAAAGCCTCCCTACATCCACATTGGTTGGTATCATAGTTACCAGCATGGTTGGAAACGTTCGGTTCAGACCGGGATTTCTGTTGGAATTTGGGGCCCCAGGATCGTTCCAATACTAAAAACCTTTGAGCATACACACTTAATTAATCAACATGATATGTGAGAGATAGAAAGAAAGAGATCTTGAGACAAGGATAGGGAACATAAGCAAAATGCTTACTCACTAAAAATAGAAGTCCAAATTACAACATGGGAGTACTACTCAACCATATGATGTGGTGCACTCACTAATGGAAGAATAGCCAAGAAGATGATGATACAAAATTTCAGATTATGCTGTTATAATCTGAGTGTGTGTGAAGCGAATGAGCAACGAAGTGAACCTAATCTCACAAGATAGTGCAACAAATATGAAAATCAGCAAACCCTAGTTCTGAAATTACGGTACAGAAACCCTAAAAACAGAATATAAGGCTAACTTACAAAAGATAGCTGCCACCACCTTGTAGAAGACTCCTTGCTCCAAGAGAGTAGCCTCTCCTTCACCAAATCTTCACCTCCAAAGCTTTAGAACTCCAAAACTCTAGCTTGTGAATATCAAGAAGTATGCCCACATGCTCCTTATATAGGTTCGAGTGTCCCAATAAAGCTCTCGCGATCAACTATGCGAAAAACTCACTTCGTAGAAGAAAAAGCTGCTTTGCTTTTCATCTTTAAAAATTAGCGATCGCTAAAAAATATGCTTTATTTTAATTTTGTCGCCCAATTAATGTTGCTTTTGGACAAAGTGATAACATAATTTAGGTTTTTAAAGTTTGGACTTTATAAACTGTTTTTCCTCCATTTTGAGCTGAATTAGGGTTTGGCTTTTCTCCCTGTTCTGACCTTTGATGGAAAAATCAAGCATACCACTAGATAGCTCTTGCCAAGCTCTATCTATCTAGCCTAAAAAAGTTTTATCCAAACTGTACAAAAAATGCTAAGTCCAAAATGTGGATTTGCTAGAAATGGACCATATGTACATTGGCTTCCAACAGTTTCGGAGTTTCCAAAAATTTGGAAATGGTAGGAAACGAGAAACGATTATATATATATATATATATATATATATATATATATATATATATATATATCATAATGCACATCAATATTCAAACTTCAAACTACATGAATGAATTATCAATGTCATGACTCATTACTCATACTTATTACTGAAAATTGGTTACTGTACACGTACCACATTACAGACAATTTACAAACAAGAATGATAAATCTAAAAACACCAATGATCAGATATTAGAAGCTAAACATGATACATCATACCATCATACTATCAACATGAAACATCATCCATATCCATGTGCCATCAATGATCAAACCAAAATCATCTAAAATACTACAATGTCAATGTCAAATCATGAATCTATGCCATATCATATATGATCCATCCAAAATAGTAAATACACACTAAACTACTCGGAAATATCATCATCATATAATGGCTCATCATCTAACTGATCATCTCCACCATCTGAGGACGCCGTTGAAGAAGAGGAGGATGAATCATCATGCTGAGTCACCCTCTGCTGCATATATGCTGATTATGATGGATCTCCACATCATAGTGGAAAGCAACGTTTTAGCAACGGCAACGGCAACGCGTTAGCAACGGGTTAGCAACGAGGGCAACGTTTGGAGCTAGGAGTTGCGATAAAGTTATTTATTTTTCAAAACTTACATATATATATATTTTTAGGTATTTTGGATCCTATATATATATATATATATATATATATATATATATATATATATATATATATATATATATATATATATATATATATATATATATATATATATATATATATATGTATGTGTATGTATGTATGTATGTATGTATGTATGTATGTATGTATGTATGTATGTATGTATGTATACATACATACATACATACATACATACATACATACATACATACATACATACATATATACATGCATACATACATAGATAGATGGATAGATAGAAATTATGAAATCTAAACTGGTCATGAGTTATGATTCATTAATATCTTTCTTGGAGTGGGCTAGATAATATAGTACCATTTGGACGTTGTAACTTCTAGCATGATGCAGCATGATTGATAACATTTAACATGATAACATTTAACAAGATCATTCATGATTCGTAAGATTTAAGTTTTTACATATGACATCTATCAGTTATCATTCATTGATCATATTACATAACATTTGGCATGATACATCATAAGATTTAACATCAATGATCATAACATTTAACACCTAACTTTCTAAGTTTCTAACTGTCAGCATTAAACATCATGATCCATAACACACATAACATTTGAGAATACATATGATTCAGGGCATAAATCATAAGTGATAAATGATACATATGAAGTCACAATTGAAAAGTGTGATCATAATAGTAAATGCATATCATGAAATATCAAATTTCAAAGGGCAACTTTTTTTTTGTTTGCAACGCAACGCGTTGCTAACGTCGCAACGCAACGCCGTTGCGTTGCGTACGTTGCAGAAGTTATGCAACGCGTTGCGTTGCAACTATGCTCCACATCGACGAGATCCTGTATCATGGACAAACTGAAATGACTCCTCATAGAGTAATGCATAAATGTCCCTCTCGTATGTGGGAATGTTTGGTATACTAAGAATCTGATCAAATGTTGATTGTATCAACATCGACCTTCATAGGATCAGGAGAATGGGATATTTGGAGAATGGGATATTTTTTCAAGCAATGCTAAATTTGCATTGCAAAACACCAAATCCTCAAGCTGTCTCGTGGTGAGTTTGTTCCTCTTTTTTGTATGAAAGAGGGACCATGTACTCCAATTCCTTTCACAAGGACCTTCACCACAATCTTGTGAAAGAACTCAGAGAGCTAACCGTTTTTGTCATATATACCTTCAAAAATTCAGAGTTATCCAAACTTACGAACCGAATAGAGAACACAACCACATACACATTAGAAAAAACAACTTACAAAAGCAAGAGACTACACAAAAAATAAGACTAATATAAGACATGAAAAATACAAACAAGAAAGAAAACCAATACAAAAAATAATCAATATTTAAGTTTTTTTTTTTTTTTTTTTAATATATATATATATATTTTTTTTTTTTGAAAAATTAAAAAAACATAAATTAATTAATTTAAAAAAATAAATAAATAAAAATTAAATTAAATTAGAAATTAATATATAAGATTATAAAATAAAATAAATAAATAGTAATTATTATATATTTTATAATCTTATTTATTATAAAAATAAGATTATAAAATAAAATAAATAAATAATAATTATTATATATAATACACAAATAAAAAAATGCAAATTAAATAAAAACAAAAACAAAACAAAAAGTGCATCGTCAGCTTCTATGTTTGTCCAAAACAAGAAGTATCATAATTAAACTTTATCATACAAGGAAAAGAAAAGATAAGATATCATACAGTGCCCTAGAGTAGCCATTTTTGTCATAATTAACAAAAGAAAAGATAAGATATTGTAAGTATACAAGGAATTGAAAATTGAAAATATTAAATTTGTAAGTTAACAGTTTCCACTAGGGAAAGTAGATCATTACCAAAATAAGTGTTTTATCACCATGAAACAGGTCTCAATTGAGTCTCTCCCAAAAGTGCAGTGGGCTTTCTAAATTTGCCAAGATGGTTTCTATACACGAGAATCTCATCCTCAATGCGAGTTTGCATATCGATATGTCCATCTATCATGATTCATTATCCATAAATAAAAAGTCAATAATTAATGATCATGAATCATTGAATCATGATTCATACATAAATTATAATTCATAATAAGCAAAAATCATATTCAATTTCCATTATCTATATTATATACCTATCCAACGCTCAACATACTCCTCCAAACCACTATTGAACTCATCATTCCCAAGCTGATGAGTACCACGCCATGGAGGATGCAATATATGCGGCACAGCATGAATTGGTTTATGGAACCAATTCCAACGTGCTTTCTATACTTCTCGAATAGTGTCTATCCTGCAAAACTCATAATGCAACAAGAAATCCTTATTAGAGAAAAAAATTAGATAAATCTCCAATGTCCATTCATGGATCAATTCAATTAAAAAGCAAGTTACAATCTAGTAATTTACAAATTAACAAGTTACAACTTACCCTCTCAGGAGCCAAATATATATTCTTACTTAAGGACTCTCCTATTTTGTCCATATACTCATATAAGAGTTCAAGAGTACTCCCTTGCATATCCGTAATGTGCAATACTATGTAGATTGGCTTCAATGTCTTTACCAATGCCTCTGCACTAAGCCACTAATCTTCATCTAAAATATTTCTTCTAAACTCAATGAATTTTGGTATGGTGCTCTTGTCCCATCTTATCCACTCCTCAAAACTAATGGTACATATCAAATTGGGACACACACGAATAAGGCGCACTAAGACAATGAACATATATGCAAATCGTGTTGCGAATGGCTTCAAAATCTCCAAAGTGCTATTCGCACGACAAATAGAAAGAATTTTTGTTTTGGTAATCATCTTTACAATATTTTTTGCCCTTTTGAAGAGCACACATACGAACTCAATTTTGCCTATCTTCTATGAGACGATCTAGACAATGTGATTCACATGGGATCAAAACAATTTTTTTGTACTCATCCTCCAAAATGTTCCCCATAGACACAATTACTCCCATTATCTGTAATCACTTAGACCACATTTTCTGATCCAATCTCCTTCTTTATATGAGTGTATAAAAATGGACCTGTAAAATATCAAAGTATGAAGTTACCACATGTGACATGTCACATGATACAAGATACATGAAAGAATGAAAGTATGGAATTTATAATTAAATATTACCTGTAACAGTGAGACCAGCCGCATGTGCATCAATAGCTCTCCAAAACATTGTTCCAATGCATGAAGAGATAAGAACATTAGATACGCTTCTTTTTCGGATGTCTGACCATCCATCGTATAAAATATTGCATCCATATTTTTTCCATGCATCTTGCAAGTAATCAAGTTGTCCCATAATGCATGCTTTTTCTCTTTTCAATTCTCTAGTGCGAAGGGTTTCCCCCGATGGACCCTCCCACTCATAGCCAATGCGGGGTGTGGCTTTGACAAATCTCTTCCATTGTGTGGTCCTTGCAACATTAAAAGGAATGGCACATCGTATGAATAACCGTCTCATTTCCTTTGTTGCCTCTTTTATATGCACTTTCTGCATACTAGCTTTTAAGCTAGCTGCTCCAAGTGATCCGCTATACACATACACTAAAGTTTAACACACACACACTTATAAAGTTATAAAGTATATGCAAATAGCTCTCTTTTATAACTTATAAGCTTTAGCCTTTTACACAGATGTCACACATGTATTTATACTTACAAGCAACAGCTTATATGCTGAGTGTACTCAGTACTGGGCTGGGCTGAGACTCTGAGGACCGAGGGCAAGTGCCAACTTCCAACGCTTGAGCATTGGGGCTGCGGGCTGGTAGGATGTAGCTTCAGCCTTCAAGCTGAGCAATGAGCAAAACAACAAGCTACAGCAACGGTCGGGCTGCGGGCAATGTTCGAGCACTCGGAAAAGCAATAACCCTTTTGCGAGGGGTGAGCTGGGTCAAAATCGACAAAAGGCGGGCCAAAAAAAAAAAATCCGACCAAAAACGTGTTTCAAGGAGGAAATGGAAGGCGGAAACGCTTGTGCCGTTTTGAACCTCCGGAAACGGCGTTTCCGGTAACTATGGTTGGGATTATTGGTACGGGATGCCTATTCTTGGAGGCGGCTTCCGATTGTGCTCTAGACTCCCAAGCTCGTGGGTGAGCTCGTATTGGCTACACTACTAAGAGGTGAGTCTTATGACTTCCTTTCTATTGTTTCACAACTATGGCTTCTATCTTATCTTGTCTAGAAAGGAGGATCTTTAAGGATCCTACAGGATCTAACCATGAGCAAACCCGCCTTCTTAAATGACTCAAGGCTCATTTATTATTCATTCCTTGTGTGCACTACACCTTGATTCTTAGCCCTTACTGGAGAAACCCACACACCCTTCTAATGTGAGTGGAGTGGTATGGGACACCCACCTTGTGATAATGACTACTTGTGTAGCTACAAGCTCCTAGGGTCGAGCATGAGGTCATTTGGCTCTATAGTTCAAAGGTTAATGTCATGTTCTCCCTTCTATGTATAATGTTATCACATGAATACGGCTTGTACTTTGCCTTGTTGACAAGTATCTTCTTGAGGTGCTAAGAAGTCATGTGTGTGTGTCATCCTCGTATCATCTTACGTTGATGGAGAGTCCAAGCATATGAAGAAAACCATGGAGAACATACTACGAGCATGTTTCACGTCATCCTTTTGAGTGGGAGCATTATATCCAAAGATAAAGTTTGCTTCAAACAATACCTCATAAACATATGGTAAATGTCCCAATATTATGATTCTACCCATGCCTTCCAAGTTACCTCACCTACAACTCAACGTATGTATCTCTTTACAAACGTGTGCATAATTAATCTCCAGTAGAAGTTTTTAAACAATCTACACACTCATAATCATACCATGTATCAGTCAACATTTTGATATGTCCCCACTACAATTTCTTGCATATAGTTTTCGATAAATTGGTAACTTGTTTGTGCATGTCGTCGTTCGACCATCTCAAGATCGATGGGTAGACCACATGCACAAAGCAAACCATGGAGGACATGCTCTATGCATGTCTCCTATTCTCAATCCTATTGGGATTGTTATCTCCCCCATATTGAGTTTGCTTTTAACAATGCTAAGCATATGGTTACTAGATATAACATGTTTATGATGATATATGGCTACTATGAACCATGCCAACCGATTGTCAATGGGCTCGAGGGTGTGCAACCACAATATTTGGCCAATCTCCTTCACAATATACGAGTGACGTTGAAGAGGGAAAGCATAAACAAAGCACAAGATCATATGGTCTTCTATGCTAACTTGCACCAAAGACCTTCTGAATTGCACGATGGTATGTGGGTGTACCTGACTCTAAGATGTTAAGAATTGGACCACAATATCCTCTAGATAATGTGCTTTATTTCTTTTATCACAAAGAGTGTCACTTACATGATATATGAGTTGTAGCTTTCCCAAGGAATCACTAAATCACCATACACTTTGCATTCCACATACTTAATTGAAAACGATACTTGAAAAGGGCAATTTGCGATGCCCTCGAAGAAAATCTAAGCTTGGAGAATGCAATTCACTACATTCCATTGGAGCCCGTTTTAGATTAGAGGCTCTCGAAGTCAAGCAGAGTTTCTTATCCAAGTATCTCATCAAGTGGAAGCAATGACCCAAGTCCACCATAGCTTAGGAGCTTGTTCGAGCGTTAAAGAATCCATTCCCTGGTTTCATCATTGAGGAAGCTATTGGGACAACAATTGAAAATAAGGTGGGAAGCATTATATCCCCACTTCCCCAAGACATATTATGGGTGCTTGAAGATGTGTCAAGTCAAATGGGAAAGGGCCAACCCATGTGAATTATCCCACCTCCTTAAGCAAGTCTTATATATGGCACTCACTCCCTCATTTATGCATATCCTTGTGTACACACACTTGGACACTCCTATGGTGGAGTCGTCGTACATATGTATTGGTGTGGATGTGGTGGTATAGGATACCATCTCTTGTGGTGACGGCCACCCGATCATAGCTACAAGTTCCTAGGCTCAACAGAGAGTTCATTTGGCTTTATGGCTTGGAGGTGATTTCGATATCCATCCTTTCACATGTTGAGAGTATGGCTTACATCTTGTCTTGCCAAGAGGGAGGTATCTTGGTGTGGCACTAACACATCTCCCAAGCTTTCAAAGAACTACTTGGTGTTGTTAGGTAGAATTTAGCATTTTATTTCTTTTTTTATTAAGTTCTTATCGATTTTATCTGAGAATTTTTTAAGTTTTACATTTTCGCATTCTTTATTAAACTAATTCTTGATTTTATCTAAGTTTATTTGCTTATTTTTTCTCTTTTTCGGTTTCTTAATGTACTTATGTCTTGAGTGCAAAGCTTTATCATGTCTTAATTTTTCCCTTCGCTTTCGAAAGTGATAGATTTTTTTAAAAGTATTTGCATAAAGATTCAATCCAAAGAATTTGCATGCCATAGCTCTCTATCCAAGCTATGTATAACAAAGTTTGAAATTTCATACTTCTTACCTAAAGAGCCATAAAAGGTTGACCATTCACTTTTTATTTTAATTGTTCTTTTATTGTTTAATTTTATTCTTACTTTTCAAAGTTTGGAAGTCTTTTGTTATTATTTTTCAGGTTGATCTAATTTTCATCTTCAATTTGTTGTTTTAAACTTTCTTTTTTTTTGTTTTTACTTGCTCTTTCACTTGATTAGTTCTTCATAAAATTCGTAATTTATTCTATATTTGTATTTCATACCGTTAGTTCACAAGTTAAGATAAATCTCAACTTGTGATGGTATATACACAAGCCCTCCATGGCTTTTCCCATGTAGAAATTAGAGTAGGTTGTGGTGTAAACATACCAAGGGATAACGTGGTGTCAAAAGGTAGGATCTCAAGGATATATCTATATCTACATTGACATGACGATTTCCAAAACAAGGCATAACAAGGACCACCTCAAATTTTCTACATGTTTCCAATCATATTGTTTTGTTCTTAGTGCAATATGTTTGAAACCACATCATGCTACAAAGTTGCAAATACCATGTTGCAACATGTTAGTAATGAGTTCAAAACTCTTAAGCTCATCATGTAATAAATGTGGTGTGCACACATACACATGTTTCAAATTAGTTCGACAATTGCAAGCACTCCATTGGGATTATGAATGGAATATAGATTACACAATCCATAACACAAAAATTATTCACCAATTTTTTTTCGTAATTGTGATCTACAAGGGGGATTGCTTTAGAAATGATGTATGTCACATGCAAAAGTTCATGATCTTCTTTTCACTATCAGAGACTTATAACTTCTTTTGCATTGATATGCATCATAATTCATCATTTAAATCACTTGCATCAGCATCTCAAATGTAAAATTTGTCAAAATGACTAATCTAACAATTACTTTGTGTAAAAGGAAAGTAAAATGTTTTGCATTCATTTTTTGGACTTATAAAGCTTCTTCATAGTGCATACATTTAATTGCAAGTGTTGATGTACAAATATAAGATACATGCCTATGACTTTCTATGCCATAGAAAGAATGCTTGTAGCATCCACCTCTTCCTCGTAGTTGAGACTTGGTCCAACGACAGAGTTTCACACCACTATGAGTACCAATAATTTTATAGCCCTGTGAAAATAATGAAAAGTTATATGCTTAGAGTATTTTCTCAAGGATCTTATTTACACAAGAGGTACACACGAGAATTGCTTAAATACATGCATAATACCTGTTTTTCCAGATTCATGCGGATGGCCGGGGTCACCATTTCCTTGATTTGGGATTCCTGCTTGTGGTTGATGGCTTCCTCATTTGAACTTCTCCTCTTAAAGACTTGACCTTTACCACCTCTTATATGGACCTTACTAACATTATGTGAAGGATTAACTTTACCAGCAACATCTTCAACATCGATAAGTGCTTCTCCCAAGTTCTCCTTGTCTTCCTTCTCAGAATCCTCATCTGTAAAAAATTCATCATAAGCATCTTCATAATCATCATCTTTCTTGACTATGCCTCCTTGCTTGAAAGACTGGGATGAATCCTTTATCCTGCCCACAAGTTGATCTTTCCACACATCGAACCTATGCTCCACGTAACCCTCATCTTCGTCTCCCTCCCCTCTGTCAAGTATCCTAGATGCACCGAGCTTCTCCATGTAATGATCCCAGGACTTCGCCACCAGGTTGTAGTCAGAACCATAGAGCTTGCTACCAATCCCAAAAACTGCAAATTTACATCCATCAAGAAGCTGTGCACCAACTCGGAAATCCGCAGCACTCTCTTCCAGCCACCTTCCAAAGAAGGATGCATGTAAAGGAACAGATCCATCGCTCCACGTCGCTGCAATTAAAAGCACGAGCTTCTCTTTAGCAAGATCTTCTGGTTCATAATAAGACGGGTCAACGAGCTCGATTTGTATGCCCTGACTGGAAAGATGTTGAACAAGCTGTTGAGCTAAAGACTTTGCACGTCCGGTCTGAGAGGCATAAATAACCTTGCCGATTTTTGCGTGCTCAGGAGTCTGAGTTACATCTTTGATTGATTTAGTCATGCCATTTCCGCTGCAAACCTGCCGGGTGGGACCTTGGGGTAGTGAGCTATAGTTAACATTACAAGTTCCGCAACCTTTTGTTCCTTTAGCGCAAGGGCGAGAAGCCTGAGTAGATGTTATCTCATCTTCAATCTCATCGGAAAGTCTCATCCCATATTCGTCCAAGCCAGCCTCCTGAAGGCCTTCCGCATCCTGCTGCCAAATCAGTTCCCATTCACGCCTTATAGCAGCCTCACGCAGGTTCCTGCGTCGGGTCCTATAAAAGTGCCAGAGAGCAAGTGACAGTAAGCCGAGGGAGACGCTCTGAACGGCAAGCTGAACGCGATTTCGCTCCATGAATTGGATACTTTAGACAGCGGACAGTGCGTAGATTGCACAACATGAAGAATCATGAATCGTATGCAATTTGTTTTTGTTTTTGAAAACATCAAATCGTCATTGGCACGGGGGAGATGGATGTCTTTGTCAGAAAAAATTAATAACATTCCTTCAGTCATCACGTTGCTTCTACTTGGGAGACACGCATAGGGGCCTTACCCTTCAACATCTTTCGAATTTTTTTTTTTAAATGGAGGTTCAGTGGAAGCCTACTCCTCCGAGTTTTAACTTTAAAACTGCAACTTTACAAGCGAATGGATATAAGGACAAGGGTACAACATTACAACTGGTTTAATTGGCCAAAGCCATACATGTTTGGCCCGGGTCTTGAACCCTGGACCTCAGCATCAAGAGGTCAAAGCTCAACCAATTTTGCCCTATGGAACGTGGACACATCTTTCGGTTTTGTGATCTACATCTTTCAGTAGATTGAATTAATTGAAAGTACAATGAAAGGCATAGTATCCATGGGACCTCTCTAATTTCACACAAAAAAGGGTAGAACACACCTACTAGGAATGAACATAGCTTGAAAGATTGCTAAAGTTTGGAACTTGTAATAAAGTAAGTCTATGATCCAAGGGTCTGGCCGGTTCAATCCCCATGGGAGACATGGGGAGAGTATTTTGCCCAAAGAGATCTAGAGCCTTCTAGAAGCATCCACTTGAGTTAACTCGAGTTAACTGGGACACTTGGCGCACATGTAGTTACATGGCTGACACTTGGATGGTTAGTATCCACCTGCCCAAGAAGGCAGTCCCCTGGAGAGAGCTATATATAGAGGCATTTGGTTGGGAGGAGAGGCATCTCTCAAGCATGTGGTGGTCGTAATCCTTGTTCTCTTGCATGGGTATCAGAGCCATTCTCCATAGCTCTCTCTTTCATCATCTTGCTCGTGAATCCTTGGCGTGCATACATCTCTGTTCCGAATTCTCCTCCCGGCTGTCTAGAGATGCGTGCCGCTATCATCCTCATGGTTTAGTTTATAAGCTAAGAGGATTCGAACCCTCGTCACCCCTTCAGAGGACGCTCGCCTAACCAAAGAGCCCACGGGCGTTGACGACATGTACTCGGAGGGCGCTCTATACTGTCATAAAACAGCGGTGAAGAGGACCTAAAAGAAGGCAAAACATATCTTCTGTAGGTGGCAGGATTCGAACCTTGGTCCATACTTCGAGAGAGCATTCCTCTATCCAAGACGACCGAGCGCCCTTCGTCTCGTGTTGGAGAAACTCCTACTCTCAATCGGGCGCTGCCAAAGGTCTCAATTAGGAGCTAAAAAGGAACTTGTAGGCCCGCGGGTGATCGAACACAGAACCTCTGTGTTGAAGCGCGTCCGTCTATCCAGAAAGCCACAGATGCTGACATAATATTCAAGGAACATGTATCATTATGGTGGGTTAGTGCTGAAGCTGACGCGGTCCAAAAAAGCTGAAGTTCCATCAAGAGGGCGCCGAGAATCGATCCCGCGACATTGCAGAGAGATTACAAACCTTATCCACTGAAGTAGAGGCTTTTGCTGGTTACTATCTTGCATATTATCTTCTGTTCCAATCCAATCTCTGCTCTACTAATCTCGAGCCGAGATCTTCTCATTTTGTTTACGCTTGGGACTTTGCTTATTACCCCAACCAAACCCGAGTGCATATCTGTGCTGATCAAAGCTGTAGAAAGCTAAAAGTTTTGGGCAAAGTTTGATGGAAGTCGAGCTGTGGAGTGAAGATCCGGAGGCCTTTGGTGATCAAAGTCAAACCAACTTTGAATTCGGACCAAGTCTTTAGAGAGAAGCTCTTCCAAAGGATCAAGGAAAGGACGTAGCTCTATGTGGAGCTAAGTATTTTCCAAGTTATGTTTTCATTTTGATATTTGTTTGCTCGAATGCTTTCATTTAGGATGCATTAATTAGGACTAAAAGCGTAGTCCAATTATGGTTATCTCAATATGAAAGCTAATTAGAGAACTAGTATTGAAATGATGCAAAAGTATACAAAGTACTTTTCAGTTTTTGGTATGCAGTTGAAATTTTTATTTCCATTCATGAAAAGATTATTTGTGCATAAAAAAAATGTTTTGTGCACATCAAGTTCGCACTTGCTTGGGAAAGGTAGCTAAATCTCCAGTTCACGCACTTGAATAAATACCTTTTGCCAGAATAGCAAGCAGGTTGTTTTTGTATGGATGCTTGTTTGCATACCTAATAAGCTCAAGATTTGCTTAAGTTCATTACACTTGCATGAGCTCACATGCATTTGCACCAAGAATGGGCATTTGCATACATGAACATGCATTTGCATGCAAGTAGATGCATGAGCATACGCATGATCTTTTGGTAAGTAGCTGAACATGTATACTTTCATTTCTTTCTTTTTCTAACTGACTTAGCTAGGTGGAAAAAAATAGAAAATTACCTAGTTGCAAGGATCTTGACCATCATGCAACTAAGTACCTAGTCTATTTGTTTTCCAAAAAGTGATACATAAGTACCACTTAGTAGGAGTCTTTTTGAGGAAAAGAAAGCAAGTTGAAAGTAAGTATTCATAGAGCTACTTTCCAACATGCATGCTTAGTCTAAGTTTGGGAAGAAACCTAGACATTCTTAGCAACTAAACGAGGATTTAGTTGTTTTTGGATGTTCATGTTCATGCATCCAAAGTAAGAAAGTTTCTGTTGAAACTTGTAAGTTCCAAAATATTTTTAAGAGATTTAATACTTTAATATTCATCAAACATTGATGAAAATAAGTAGAAGTATTGAACTTCTAGAATCCCTGGAACTCTAGTGTTCATAGATGTTAGTTTCCAGAAATGCATCTCAAGGCATGATGCAAGGTCTTCAATCGACGCAGAAACTTTTCAAGGAAACTTGCTTGATTCTATTTAAGCTAATTCAAGGCTTAAAAAAGAAAGACAAATATTAATTGATCTTTAGGAATCAAGTAATTTCCTAAAGTCATGAAAACTAATGAAATGATTCAAATTATTTTCATTTTTGAAACAGATATCTTAGGAAATCCCGATATTTCCTAAAGACAATTTAGGAAACAAGTTCTTTCCTAAAAGATAAGCTTCAAGTGATATAGCATTGAATCTTATAAAAATCAAGAATATCTTTTATAAGATTAAGTAAACAATTCCAAGCATTATTTGCTTGTGCAAAGTTTTCAAACATGGAGACTTTATTAAAGCACTTTTCTAAAGATAAGAAAAGTATGCTTGGTGGTCTTTAAGATAAGAAAAGCTTAAACAAGAGATCCAAGCCAAGTAATCTTTGGAAATTAAGCTATTTCCTAAAGATAAGCTAATGAAAGAGTTCAATTAACTATTTCACTAGTTAAATGAGAATTATCTTTTGGACAAGAAAAGCCTTAAGTCTTGGTTTTATCCAAAAGTCTAGAATTCCTTTTGAAGATCTTTCCAGTAAAGGAAACGATTCCAAGATGAATCATTGGACTGGAAAGCAAAAGATTCCAAGATGAATCATCTGCTTCAAGTTATAGCTTAGTATTACTTGATTCCTTGGTAGGAATCAAAAAGTTCTTGAAAGAAAAATCTCCCCAGACGTGAGACTAGCATCTTTCAAGAAAAGTTTTATAGCAAGTAGTTTCTAGCAAATCCCTAACCACCAGGTTTGGTATTTAAGTCCAAATAAGTGATATAACCTAACGGTATATCAAAGATTCTTAGCTTTGGAATCTGAAAAGCATTAGAAAATGCATGGACTTAAGATTGAGGGAAAGATCTCTAAAAAATCCTGCAGGTAAGCAAAGAAGTTTAAGATAGTTTAAGAGATCTTAAAGATAAAGACTAAGTCTTTATTTTTGTCGCAACGATCAACCAGACTTGATCAAACTTGGCCATGATTGTCCAAGAACGTGCGATTAGAACTACTCTGTAGATCGCAGTATTGGCAATAAAAATTTCGTTAGGAATTATTCACTCAAGTTCCATTTATTGAATGGAAAATTGTGAAAAAGTAAGCTGTTCCAAGTCTGAACAGAGTAAAGTAATTCCAAGAATGTAGTCTGCAACCGTGCAAACGGTACTTAAGTCTATGGAAGGTAAAACATAAATGTTTGCCTATCCTTAAAGGGATTTCGGTACAAATCTAGAAAGCATGAGCGGATGCTCAGACTTAAGCAGTAGAGAGATTCCTTACTTTCAGTTAAAGTCTTTGAGAAAAGTATCCTAAGTTGGACAAATTTTATTGGATTTGAATTGGGCAAGCTATAGTATGGTTAGACTCAAAGAAAATGGTAACTTTCTCTTACAGTTTACATAGGATTTTTTCAACTCATTGGGACAAAGTAGTCCTCTAGTTGGGTGAAAAAATCAAGTAACTGTTGGATCAAAGTAAACCATTGTATAAACATCCAAGTTAGATGTTTGGGGACAACCAAAACTTCAAGTTCTCCAAACCAAATTCAAGTGAATCAAGAATTCTCAAAGTCTTGTAAGGGATAAGAATCCCACCTTCATTACTAAGTCCATGCACCAGTCATGCCCAGAAATGGACTAGTAATTTGAATCCACCCAATTCACATGTTTGTGCCTAGATCGCACATCTAGAAACTATGAATTGGCCAGGGATGTTTTTTAGATCCACCCTCATTATTCTTCACCAGTTTGTACTTTGTACAGTTCATCAAAGTACAATTTTGAATCATTTGGGCAGGGATGCCACCACAGAGATGAGACATGTTCTTCCAGTTCTAGAACATGACCATGTTCTTCCAGTTTTAGAACATGAGGCTCGGGGGTTGCCTACAGTATGTATATAGCTCTATTTTCGAGGACGAAAATATTTTCCAAGGGGGGAAGAATGTAATAAAGTAAGTCTATGATCCAAGGGTCTGGCCGGTTCAGACAGATCTGAAATCAGACACCGTTTGGTCATCCGTGTGTATGATCAAAGATCTCGAGTTTAGACTTACTAGGAGGTCTTGTGCTCTTGTGAACAAGTGATCCACTTAGCTTAGTGGTTAATTCTCAAGGACGTGAAGGAGGAGGTCTTGGGTTCAATCCCCATGGGAGACATGGGGAGAGTATTTTGCCCAAAGAGATCTAGAGCCTTCTAGAAGCATCCACTTGAGTTAACTCGAGTTAACTGGGACACTTGGCGCACATGTAGTTACATGGCTGACACTTGGATGGTTAGTATCCACCTCCCCAAGAAGGCAGTCCCCTGGAGAGAGCTATATATAGAGGCATTTGGTTGGGAGGAGAGGCATCTCTCAAGCATGTGGTGGTCGTAATCCTTGTTCTCTTGCAGAACTCCACAAGGATGGTTCTAAAGCAAGATGAAATGACTAGTTTGAGTTGATGTAGAACTCCCACAATGAGCATATGGCCCTTGTTAGTGCAGAGACAATTGAATATTACCTCCAACATAGATGATTTAGACATTGACCTTACCTTTAAGCATAAGTGAAAACATAATCCTTATTTCATTGCCCTCTTTTTCTATCGAGGGATGAGAATAGACCGATTAAAATCTCTATTGGTTGAAAACTTCCCTTTTAGCTCTTGAAATTGTTTTGATTATGTGCACCTGTTCAGCCCGAATGCTCTACACTAGTCACAACTAAAGGAGTTGAAGAAGAGGGCAGACTCATCTTACTTCAAGAGGATCTCTGGCCTTGGGACTATGGACACCCTCATAGACTAGAGTTGTCTTTACAACGTGTGCCAAAGAGTGACACCTCTCCTTTCTAACTAAAGATCGAATAGTTTTTGTAAAGCCTAAGATAAACTTATGGAATTGGAGAAACTTTGATGGAATCTAGTATTCTAGAAGTACGTTCCTATACTTATCTACATATTCATGAACAATCTGTTTGTTTGGAAGGAGGCACAAAACTATTATAGAAAAAGACTTTAAAATTTCCCTTGTAGTGGGCTCTTTCTTGTATTGTTCAATATTATGCCACCACCTATGTGCAATGTCCATGAGGTTATATGTTGCCTACTGAGTCTTATGTCTATCATCCACGATATGGCATAAGTGGAAATATTGTTCCAACTTGCTAAGACATTGCTAAACGACATCAATAGTGCAAGCAAGTCTCTCTTTTTGGGATGCCCTCATTGGAAACTTCTAGAGTATAGTGCTCACCTAGAGTTCCTAACTCCATCCCTAATGTTGCAGCTTCAGACATGACATCTTCCTTCTTAGAATTATGTACATGTTCTAAGATAGTTTGAAGGGTATTCTAAAGGTGTCAAATCCTTAAGCCCATGCTCAATCATGCATGTATCTTCTTAGTGGAGGGAGTACAAACATGATTCCATATCTATAAAAGTATGAGTTCTCCCTTTTTAGGTTTTATTTTGTTTTACGTTGGTCTTTTTAAAGCTTATAAGTGTATGTATATATACCTAATGGCATAAGCAATGGCACTTTGTAAACAAATAGCCACTACATTTGCAAAAAGAAAACAAGAAATGAAAGTATGCACTTTAGTATGCTTCCTACTATAACTCATACAAGCATGCATAAAAATGTTGAAAATTTCAACAACATTTTGATAGTCTAACCAAAGAGAGATAGTTGTCTACATGCACTTTAGCAAAATTTGTATGCTTTTGGACATACTTTGTCACAAAAATCCATAGGGCACTACATGGCCTTATAAAAAATACACGTGCTTGCAACATTATTTATGACAATAAACAGTGTTGCAATATTCACTAGATGGCTCTCGAAGCAAGGGATCCATAACAAGTGAATGTACTAAATTTGGACTTGTAGAGAAGAAGTTATGGAGACTCGCAAGAGGGGAATGTGATGTAATTAGCTCCAAGAGAAGATAGGAGGGTGTTTGGATGCTCCATGCAGTGTAGGCCAAGATAAATGCATATGTAGCTTCTCCTTTGTACCACATATAGTGGCAATCCTATTTTTGGCACCTATATAAGGCCTCACAAAGAATATATGCTCTCAAGAAATAGGATGGAGGAAAACTACGAGAACTCACTTACCTATTCAGACAAATGGGCATGTAGGCGGGCAAGCTTACCCTTTAGCTGGCTGTGTGTGAGCTCCGTCTAGCTGAAGGAAGCATTGTTTGCATGAAGGGGCTCCCTTTGGGCTCTATGACCTTTTGAGGGGTGCTTCTTGCCTTTTTTCCTTAATGAACTAGTGCTCTGCAACCTCCCTTTGATAGAGTTAGATGAAGATGAAGCTGAACGGTGCTCTCTCTCTCTCTCTCTCTCTACTCTCACTTTGTAGCTTCCCAAATACATGGCTCTAGATACCAAATTGAGCATTTACTTTTAAGAACTCTAAGAAAAATAAGATCATTCAAGATCACCAAGGAAACTCTCCTCCTAACCATTATATCGAGTTTCTCCTAAAATATATGATATCTAGAATTCTCTAGTGTGTACATGTGGCCCTCATGCACACTTAATCTACTACCTATCTAGAGACCTTAGGATATCCCCTTAAGTAGGGACCTTGGCTAGCCTTAGCCCTTGTCCCACACACACATGCACACAAAGAGAAAGCGATATATATATATATATATATATATATATATATATATATATATATATATATATATATATATATATATATATATATATAGAGAGAGAGAGAGAGAGAGAGAGAGAGAGACCACCATGCCTCCACACGGGGATATATCCCTTATGGAATCCCTAATGACTTGCCTAAAGCTCCAAAATCTCTTTGAACTCAATACTAGATCATAATGCTTTTCTTTGGCATTCTCCTATCTAGCTTCTTAAGCATTGAGATGGAAGGTGAAAACCTCGGTTGAAAACCATTGCAAAGTTTTTCAAATGCATTCTTCCATGGTGATTTATTTTTCAAGCTATCTTTACCAAACTTCTTAATGTCACTTGAAGGTAACTTCTAAGTGCATGCATTGTGATGTATATTTTTTACTCAACTTTGAAACAATGAAAAGATAACAAGTAGATTTTCCAAGTTCTAATTGAATTACTCATTTTCTAACATATGAAAAGTATAAAGTTCATGACTTTTTCATTCATATTGGAGATTTTAAGTGTTGGGTGTGTGTAGAAGTGCGAGAGACACACGAGAAGCCCACACAAGGAGCACAAACGTAGCAAGACACACAGAGAAGATGATGGTTGGAATAGCTCTCTCTATTGACAAGAATTAAAACTAAAGTAAGAGCTGAATAATATCCCTAAGTACAAAGTACCACCACATATGAGAGTATCAAGTATGTGGTAACATGGGGAAAAACCTCTAGCCAACACTAGAGTAAAAAGTGCCCATGTATATGGAAAAGGTTCACATCAAAGCTACTCAAGGAACACATAAGTGTAACATACCCTCCCTGGAGCGAATGATGTGAACACATACAAGGAGTGACAGATCAGCCCCTACAAGGTAATAAGCCTAAAGCTTTGCGAAAACCTTCAAACTTTTCCCGTGGAAGAGCTTTGGTGAATACGTCTGCCACATTATCTTGTGTAGGCACCTATACCAAATCAATATCTCGTGCATCAATATGTTTGGTTCGTGCATGAAACACTGGGTTTTGTGCAACAACCAAAGCACTCTGACTATTAGTGAGAATATGTGTAGCAGTGTCAATCTCCATGCAAAGATCCATCAATAGGCGTCTCAGCCATACACACTCCACTTTAGCTGTGAAAACTGCCCTGTACTCAGCTCGATGTCGCCACTGTAGGTTGCTTCTTACTCAATCAAGATATGCATGAGTCTCCAAGGAAAAAGCAATTACCACTAGTGGACATGCGAGTATCATAACAACCAGCCCAATCACTATCTATAGAAGCATACAAGCATGGTTGAACATCTCTGCCATAAAAGAGACCTAAGGTCAAAGTGCCTCTGAGATATCTAAACACATGTTTTACTGCTTGCCAATGCTTAGTGTCAGGGCTATGCATGAATCTACTCAACTGGGAAACTGCATATTGTATATCCGGCCTTGTGTTGCATGCATATATAAGACATCCCACAGCTTGCTGATAAAGAGAAGTGTCAAATGCATCACTGGAATCCTTGACTGAGAACCTGAATCCTGCCTCAATTGGTGTGGAAACTGGCTTGCAATCCTCAAAGTCAAAAAGCTGAAGTAGTTTTTCAACATACTTTGCTTGATGCATAACAACTCCCCCCTCAACGGATACAAATTGGATGCCAAGATAGTAGCTCAAAAGACCAAGATAAGTGACATCAAAAGTATGCTGCAAATCAGCCATAAGAATGTCAAGTTTTGCATCACATGACCTAGTCAAGAGTATGTCATCGACATAAAGAACAAGCACTATAAGATCAGCCCCATTTTTGCGTACATAGAGTGTGCTTTCAATCAAACTACATGTGAAGCCAAGAGCAATCAAGTGCTTATGGATTTTTTCATACCATGCACCTGGAGCTTGCTTGAGACCATACGAGGCTTTATGCAAGTGAAAAACCATATGTGCTTTCCCTTTCATAGCAAATCCAAGAGGTTTCTTCACATAAACCTCTTCTTGCAAATCACCATTCAAGAAGGTTGTTTTTATGTCCAACTGATGCACTTTCCAACCCAACCTTGATGGGCAACTAATGCAACCATGGTACGAATGGTAGTCATGCATGAAGTAGGTGCAAAATTTTCCTCATGGTCAATGCCATATTGTTGCGCATATCCTTTGGCAACCAATCTAGCTTTGTAGCGATCAATGCTACCATCAAATTTTCTCTTAATCTCGCAAACCCACTTTGTACTAATGGCATTCTTTCGTTTTGGCAATTCACATAACTCCCAAGTACCATTCCTATGTATGGAATCCATTTCTGATTGCATAGCACTCATCCATTATGGATCGCCACATGCATCTTCAAAAGAAAGTGGCTCTTCATTACATGTTGTAGCAGTAAGTGAATAATCCACAAAATTACTTGATACATGGTGTGAGCTTGATCTTGTTCTACCAAGTAAAGATGCACTCGATTTGCTATCTTGCAAAGTTTGTTTCAGCCACTTTGGCATAGTTTGTGCACTCTTGATAGACATGCATTCATTATGTAAAACATCTTCAATATGTACATCATGTATGGGCTGAATTTCATGCTCATTTTCAACCATATTTTGATGCAAATGTTCAACCATATGTGGCTAGAAATTTCCAGTAGTTTTGATAATTTTTTGTTGAAAAATTTTAGCCATGTTTGGCTGGAAATTCGCTGCATTTTCAACACTAATTTGCTGGAATTTTTCAGCCCTTTGAGGCTCAGTTGGCTGGTCTACATGGCCATAGTCAAGCCCACAATTTTGGAACAAAGCCATGAGTGTATCGAACACATCTTGTGAGCTAATTGTTGGCTGTTTTTTGCATTCAAGTAGAGGGAAATTTGAATTTTCAACAAATACCACATCTCGACTCGCAATAATTGTGTTCGTCAATGGATGATACAAACAATATCCCTTACTTTCAGCACTATAACCAACAAATATACATTTCTTTGCCTTGTCATCAAGTTTGTGACGTTGTTGTGATGATACAAAAGCATATGTCAAACAACCAAACACACGCATATGACTAACCATAGGCTTATGACCATTCCAAGCCTCATAAGGAGTGTTAAGAAAATGCTTTTGTAGGGCAGCGATTCAACACATAATTTGCACACATGACCGCTTCCATCCAAAAGTTATCAAGAAGATGCTTTCCTTTAACCATACATCGTGTCATTTGAAGAAGTGTTCTATTTTTACACTCAACAACACCATTTTGTTGAGGTGTATATGGCACCGTACATTGGTGTGAAATACTCCTTTCATGAAGAAAAGCGTTAAACTCATGTGACATGTATTCACCACCACGATCCGTGTGTAGAGTCAAAAGCTTTTGTCAAGAAAAATTCTTAGCCATAGCTAAAAATGCTTTTAAGCAAGAAAATACCTCATTCTTTGCTTTCATAGGATACACCCATGTATGGCGAGTAGCATCATCAATGAAGGTAACAAAATATACATGCTTCCCAAAAGATGGAGTCTTGACGGGACCACATACATCACTATGAACAAACTCCAATTTTCTTGTAGTGTGTGTATGACTATCTTTTGGAAAAGAAGCACAATGCATTTTTCCAAGAATGCAACCTTCACATGCATGCTTTTCAATGGACTCAAGTGTAGTCAAGCCAATAACCATGTCCTTCTTTTGCAAGTAAAGCAAACTATTGAAGTTTAAGTGACCAAAATGAGCATGCCAAAGCTCCATTTCAGCCATGGAAGAAGTATGAGCAACTAAGGCATTCGAGGCAGCCCTCTTGTATGTATCCATGTGATACAAGCCATTACATAATGTACCCGACATCACGATAACATCGCCATTGCTAAAATCATGAACCATACATTTATCATCAACAAAGTGTACATGAAGTCTAGCTTTGGCAATCAATGGAACTGAAATTAAGTTCTTCTTAATACGGGGCACATACAATGCATTTTTCAAGAGAATCACACCTCCATTTGTAGCTGTAAGCTCAATTTCTCCTACTCCAATGATAGGATACAAGGCATTGTTTGCACATACCACATGTCCTCCTTTGGGTGCATCTTTCAAAGAGGCAAAAACTCTTTTGCATGATGTTATGTGCTTTGAAACACCACTATCAAAGAACCAATCCGAATCAGCCTCACTCGCAACCATACATTTAGAATGCAAAGAAGTATCATGATGACATGTAACAACACATGCCCAAAAATCTTGAGCCATGTTAGCTTCATCATTCTTTACATTTGCTGAATTTTTAGCAATAGACATGCCAGATTCTTCCTTTTCATTGCGTTTAGCAAGCTTTCTACACTCATCAATAGTATGACTAGCCTTCCGACAATATTTGCATCTCTTCTTCTCTTGCAAATCGGCATCATTAGAGGAATGAGTGGAAGAGGAAGCTTGAGGCTTTGGTTTTGATGAACCCAAAGCTGAACCATACTTGCGTTTCCCCTTTTGTGAGATAGCAAGTGCTTGTGTTCCCTCAATCAAACCACTCCTATTCACCCTAGATTGCTCTTCTTGCAAAAGAAGAGACACAACCACATCAAATGCATACATATTAGGATTCCCTTTTACAACCAAACGGACAGTAGTAGCAAAGCTTTGAAAAGATTCTGGTAATCCTTTCAACAATGTAGAAATGAGTGATGCATCCGGAATAATCTCATCTATGTTTGCCAATTGCTCTTTCAAATCCTTGATGCGAGTCACATACACATCCACCGACTCATTTTCAGCAATACATACATCCTCAAGTTGCTTCCTCAAGTATGCAACACGTGCTTCATTATGCACGACATACAAAGAAGAAAGAGTGTCCCATGCCTATCGTGATGTAGAACATGATTGAATGTGTGGAACTATATGATGCTTCACAGAAAGCGCAATCAAAGCATGAGCTTGAGCATCTTTTCCATCCCATCGAAGCTTCTCTTGTGTAGGTGGAGAAAGAGAAACCGCTGTACTTGAAGAAGAAGCTCCATCTCTGGTAGTAGACTATGAAGTAGAAGCAGATGCGGGTCTTTGATCTACATCTGCCACTATGTTCCAAAGTTGTTTAGCAACAAAAACATGCTTCATTATGTAAGACCACATCGGATAGTTGGTCCCATCAAGCTTATCTTCAGCTTGAAGCATGCCAAACAAAGTCATTGTTGCCCGCCATTTCACAAAAGAACAAGAATGTGACAAAATCTTCACTTCGACAAAAGCTGAAATGAATGCTGAAATTTCAGCTCACAAACCATCACTCTGATGGTGATTCTGACTGCACGAATGGCTTCAAAATGGGGGTAAAACCCCAACACGCATGGTGGAAATGTTTCTTGCCTGTTGAAATTCACTCTTCTATGCTTTGAAGTCGATTTGCACCGTTAAAAGTGCCTGCGTGCCGCGACGTGAAAAACCAAAACTAAAGAAGGAGCTTAACCTGCTCTGATACCACTGTTGGGTGTGTTTAGAAGTGCGAGCGACACATGAGAATCCCACACAAGGAGCACAAACACAGTAAGACACACAGAGAAGACGATGGTTGGAATAGCTCTCTCTATTGACAATGAATTAAAACTGAAGTAAGAGTTGAATAATATCCCTAAGTACAAAGTACCACCACATATGAGAGTATCAAGTATGTGGTAACATGGGGAAAAAACCTCTAGCCAACACTAGAGTAAAAAGTGCCCATGTATAGGGAAAAGGTTCACATCAAAGCTACTCGAGGAACACATAAGTGTAACAGTAACGCATGTGTACTATCTTCCTAAGTCAAATTCTTAATGGACTTTGCAAAAGGCTTTCTTTTCTATACAAGTATTGTTTCATATTAAATGTTTTTTTTTCAAAAGGAATTTTTTCTACAGCCTACTCTTCCATGCTTTAATCAATAGAAAGAACAATTGTACAAGTGAATGTGCCTAGCACCCATGGAACCCCCCCAATCCCACAAAGCAAGGGTTGCTTAAAAACTTGCTAAAATTAGAGAATATCACAAAGAAGGTTAATAAACCTTTCATCCCCTTCATGGGGGCCCATTTGAATATAATCTTGTTGCTCTCGAGGAAGAACATTATATGATGCCTAAATGGTGGGGACTTCTTACAATTTGAAATTCTTTTGCCTAAATGGAAAAGCATTTTTTTGATTGACCATTCTTTAAAAGGGTTGCCAAAGTTTGTAGCACACCTCTCTTTCCAGATTTCCGAGAGGGCCTTGTCTCTTATAGCATTCCATAATGCTGAAAAACAACCGATTACTTCACCCAATAATGCTTGCTTCTAGTTGATTTTTCCCTATCAATATCAAGATTCTCCCAAGGGCCCACCACATCGATATTGACTTGGGGCACAAAAAGAAGAGGTGCCCCAAGTCTTCATTTCCATGGAGGCAACATTTACACCAAGGTGGATCACTGCAAATTTTGTCAGCTTTTGCATGGGTTTAAATCCCGTGGTGAAGGATTTTCCACATAAAAATTGCTCTTTTTATTGCGATGAGGGGATGCCAAAGGGATTCAAACTTAAAATCCCACCTTAAACCCGACCAATTCAGACACCATCTCTTATTGAGCATGACATGAAAGACCACATCCTTCTTGAATCTTGGAATTTTATCTAGATTGTTTCCATTGGGTCATCTTAGAACCTAAGGCATGCCCAATAAGGAGGTGAGTGTTTGAGCACACCCAAGCATTGAATCTACTTCATAGCATGCACCATTCTTCATAGTCCACTCTCCTAGCCAAGTCAATGTCCTCCAATTTGATCCATTGGCACGTGTCTTGATTCCAAAGGTGTTTCCAAGGATGGAACCCTTTGTTCCAAAGCTTCCAAAGATCAACACCTCTGATGCCTTTTATATGAAACTAGATTGAATCATTTTGTACAATAATGGCAGCCAATTCCCAATTTTTATTGAGCTTGACATATTGTTTCACCTTGTTCCAACTCTCCCAAAGAGAGCAAGCTAAGATCAAGCCTCTAGAAGTCACCAGATAGGGGGAGAACAAAAGAATGAAAAGATCAAGTCCCTTCCATGTGGGAGGGTCCACAAGTCTAAGGGAGCTCTTATTTCTAAAAAGCAGTTTGGCCCAAGTGGCTTCCCGATTGCTCCATGCTTTAATTAACCATTTGGCTGTCAACTTATTGGCCATTCCTTCAGTATCAAGGATGCCAAACCCACCTTGGACTTTATGGATTATGTAAGTAGCCCATTTAATTTTGGGCTCCCCCTCCTGTTAGGGTCCCCCATCTAGAGAAAATTTATACAAACTCTTTCCAATTTGGTAATCTCTTGGTCCTTTAGTCTCCAGTAGGAAAGAAAGTAAATAATTGAGGAAAGAAGGAATGTGTTAACCACCATAGCTATCCAATAAACTTGATTTGCATACCTTTCTAGTACGTCAAATTGTTATCGAGCTTAAAAAAAGTCCATTTCCATCGCTATCCCATCGAAACATTGAATCCCATTGAAATACCTAACACTCAGAAGATTTTTCCCCTAGGGATCATCTGACATCCATGGTCAATCAAAAATTGAGGTGGATTCCCAACAATATCCTTGAAAGTGCTTTAAGAGTGGTTTATTTTTTAGCCCAATGCCTCACAAAGTGTATTTAAACACCAAAAGGTATCAATGCTAACCGGATCGTTATGCACAAAAGCATTTGTGTCATTGGCAAAGACTCTCATGACCATCTGTTCTTGATTGAGGGGAGTAAGAGGCCTTGAATTAGACCTATGCACACATGATGTTCCACACGGCGCTTGAGACTATAGACAACAATTGCAGACAGTAGAGGAGCCAAGGGGCATCCTTCTCTGATAGAATGTTTTAAATGAATAGCTTGAGAAAGCTGGCCATTGATGTTTATATGAGCTAAGGAATTTCCCAGCAACTTTGAGATCATCTTAATAAGTTTCTGGCTAGAGCCAAGGTCTTTTAGAGATTGGAGAATGAAGTCCCACTTGATTCTATCATAAGCTTTGTTGAAGTCAATATTGAGGAAGAGGACATCTTGAGCAGAATCTTCAGCGAAAGCCAATCCTTTCCAAGCATCAATAACAGCCTCAAGGGTGGAGCTCCCCTTGATGGAGCCTTTCTAATCCTTACTAATCCAAATTTGTAAGAGACAAGCAATGTGATTAGCAATAACCTTACTAAGGATCTTGTAATCGATTTGCAACATCATAACCGGATGCCAATTTTCAATCTTGTTTTTGCTGCTTTTTTTGTGAATAAGCTTGATAAAGCCTTCACTCAGAAAATCGAGCAATGCACCAAAAGAAACGGTCTATTGCCACACCATATGTCATGGAATAATCACTATGTACTTGAAGGTCTTGAAAAACTCATTGTTGAGGCCATCAGACCCTTGGCTTTTGTCATTAGGAAGCAAATCAATAGCTTCAAAAATATCATTTTCCAAAATGGAAGCTTCAAGAAGAAGAATCATATTTTGTGAAATTCTTTTGGTTCAGAATCTAGAGATGGCCACCATGCAATCATGTCTATGAGGAGGAAGAGACAAAGAGGCCCCCAAAAGTTGGGAGTAGTGATCGACAATCAACATTGTTAGACTCAAGAAATGATAGACAGGAGATGGTTGAACCACACCTTAAGAGTGAAGCCTTTTGGGTTCATCTCCACGACTTGTGTTTCCTTCACTTTCTCAACATCCAAAGGATGATCTTTTGACATCAATGGGGCGTGACATTGGGCCACTGCAACTTCTTTGATCCTTGTTACATCAACTTTTTTCCAAATTTTATTTGTTCTTTATGGATTTTTGTTTCAAAGTACAAGCTTTTATTATATGTCCTTGCAAAGCGTAGTGAAAGCAAGCATTTGGCAAGTTCTTGTATATAATCTCCTACTCAATGGTTTTCTCTTCACCAATGTCTATGGAAATTTTGGAGTGGAGATCTTTGTTTAGACCCGCTTTGACACAAATCCATGGGTGCCATCTAGCATTGAACGAGTGTTTCATTTCTTCATAGATGAAATCCCTGATGTCTTCTCTAGAGGTGAGAGGTCGACCGATGGACGACACAATTTCCCTAACCAAACCATACAGGAAAAAGGGCAGGCTTGGTAGCTCAATCCAAAGTGGATAGCATAGTAGCTTTGACCCATTTGGAACAAATTTAGGAAACCATTTAAAAAGGCACAAGGTTGTTCTCCATATTTGTTAGGTGCCAACTTGCAAAGCTTGGAAAGCCATGTCGTCATTTTTGAAAATCAAGAGCATGTGATTAGTTGACAAGAACTGACACTTGCTGATCGTCAAGCCACGAGGGAACCACTCCTTATGGAATGAAAGTCATAGGGACTCAAGAGAAGGTTTAGGGTCAAACAACTAACTGATAAGGCAAGCTCTCTTTAGCTATTCCTACTTCGCCAAAATATCCTCCCTTCAAAGGGATACAATTGGGGGCTTAACTCCAAAAAATCTCAAGAGAGGCACTGGGGGTTTTCTCCTCTAATGGTGGACCCACATTAATCACCACCAATGAGTGGGGGAACCCAGCTATGAAAGCGAAGCGATCGATGAACAAACAAATTCCTTGCTGGACAAACTTGCTCTCACCCTCATGAAGATTCTTTCACCATTGATTTCTAGAAAGATGTTGAGTGCCTCGGGAGAAAATCCTCTATAATACCGAAGCCTGATAAATCAGATTTGAATATCCTTCTTTTGACAAAAAAACATGACTGACGCTATCACAAGATTTAGGCAGTGTAGGCAATGACCAATGCTTGCCCAAAAACATGACTTGGGTGCAAGGCAATGGATCTTCTGATCAACGACTCTAATAAGAAAAACATATAAGCTCAACAAGGATGTAAAGAGCTAAGAGAAACATCACGCTCACCCTGGCCCCCAAAATTGTGCATCAGTGTATAATGCACTAGCAAGAAACCTCACCCTTGTATTAAAGATTTTCTTATGTGGTTATGCAAGTGCAATAATATGTTCATGTGTACTTTCTTGGGAAGCATTTTGATTGAGGATTTGGTTAGCCAATCAAACGTATTTTGGGACCATAAAAGCTTGAATATTTTCTCTTTTCTTTATTTGTTTTCTTTTTTATCTATAAAGCATTCCAAAAGAGGATTTTGTTAGCAAATCAATGCAAGTTATCAATCCAATTTAAGAACTCAATGAAAATCATGAAAGCAGGTTAATCAATATATAGATTAGGTTTGTTTCCCTTGTTCAATATGAACATCTTCAGAATGGTTAGCAAATATCATATTATCAAAACATAAATTCCTAATTCTACGCCTTAAATCCCTAGACCATGATTGTGGATCATGCCCATGAGAACATGTTTGTCCTATTAGTTTCACATTGAAAGTAACCCAAAGATCGTGAGAAGGACCATGTTTGTCTTCTTTGTTTGATACCGGATCAATATACTAGTGTGGTTGATATATTTCTAATTGGCCCAAGAGATAGCATTGCCATTGTCATTATCAATATGTGAGGAGAAGCTCTCACTATCTTTTTGGGAACAAGATAAGTTTACTTCCATGAGATGAATTTAGAATCTATCATCAAGATAAAATATTTAGGAATATGATACACTTTGATTACAAAGATAAGACTTGTCATATTATAAGAGGCGAGAACATCCTTTAGGAGTTGTTTTCATGAATGAAAGATGGCACCTTGCAGCACAAATGCTATCAATGAGGTGGAAGAGAGAGGATGGACTTCATGTTGATATATTTTGATAGTGATTTGTGTGAGTACACTTAGGACCACTAAGACACTTTTTACCTCTTTAAGATGTTTTTCCCCTAGTTTGTATATATGTCTATAATCCTAATGGGCTACTTATCTTTGTACTTTTCACTTAGTAATACACTCAGTGTTATGCACCAAGCTTCTTGTATGCAGGATGTTGAGGATAAGTTGGATGGTTCAAACTACCCCTTGAGGGCATACATAATGCATCATGTATTGGTAGTAAAAAGCTTGTGGAGTATTGTGCAAGGTGTTGAAATACATCTTCCTATACTTTCAAATGTTATGATAACATATGATATAGATGGTTTTGAAGATGATGATCTTCAATTTCTTGGTTCTAAAAGGATTCCTATTCAAGCTACTATTGAGAAGCTTCACTAAGATAACAGATATGCATATGCACATGCATACATATATTTTTCTATCAAACATGCCATTATCCTACACACTTTCTCATTTAAAATATCCAAAGATGCTTAGGATACTCTTATCACACTATATAAAGCAATAAATGAGGATCATGTTGCTTACCTTTGAAAATAGTTGGAGATTGAACATATAATGAAGGAGATTCAATGGAAATTTTTCTGACAAAGATCAAGGATTTGAAATAGCAATTGATTTTTGTCGTTGAAATCTTGCCAGATAGTTCACTTATGCAAATTGCTCTTAATGGTCTTCCACATTCTTATCACAGTTTTACTTCTACTCTTGCTTTGATGATGAAAGACAATCCAAATGCCTTAACTTTTGAGGATTTAGTCTTTGTTTTACTAAAAAGGATTAATCTAGACAAAACATGTCTATTATGCATATTGCATATCAAGCTTTCTTAGTTAATTAGAAGGGCAAAGCTAAATAAGAGGAAATAAGAAAGACTCTAGAATGGTTGTTGAACATTCTTCTACACCTAAAACTAAGTATGTTAATGTTGTTCAAAATGAAGAATGGGTATACTGATTGCAACTATGACCCATCTTCTTATGAGTAGTGTATGTTTGTATTGAGCTCTGATGTTCGGTATTTTGGTAGTGATGCAACCAAATATATTATTTTGTAGTGTAATTTCTTCACTTCACTTGAGTTTGCCCCTATGGGGAATACTGTTGCATTTACAAACATATCCTCTTATCCTATCAGGGGATTTGGAAAGATAATTCTTATTACTATTGATTGTAGTATCACATGCCTTATATGTGCCATGGATCAAGAAAAATAAGTTACCAATTTCAACACTAACCAAGATTGGCTTGGTTGTCAAATTTGTTGATGAAAGGTGTACAATTCATGACCTCTTGAACGATGATAATATCATTGCTTTTGTTTTATGTTGTGGGCTATATAATCTCATAGTTTACAAAAGAATCAAAGGATTCAACTGTTGATATATTTAGGTAGTGATGTGTGTGAACACACTAGGACCGCCGGGTCACTTTTTTCCCTCTTTAGGAGGTTTTTTTCCCCCGGCTTGTGTATATGCCTATTGCCCTAACAGGTTAGATTGAGTATTGTGTGTTGTGCTCCAAGCTTCTTCTTCATCCTTGTGTTGTTCACGTGCTTCCGTAGACCTTGAACTCTAGCAATTGGTATCAAAGCAGGTCATCACTTCATCTAGGGCATCATCAACACCTCTTCGATCACAATCTCAGAATCCCAAGAAATTTGGTGAGCATACTTAGGATGATTAGGAGATTGTTTCAGCCTCCAAATGCACTATCACAATGCTTGTGCAGGCTATTTTGTCTTTTTGTGCCAAAGATATATACAGGCTTTGGTCAGCCAATATAAGCATCTCGAAGTCCGCTAAATGTTTAGTTCTGTTCAACCTTTTCAGATACAATCATTTTTCTGCATCATGATATTTTAGTTAGTGGCCATGGCTGAAAGCAGTGATGTATTTTGTATGTTGGTTCTTGAGGATAAGTTGGATGGTATGAATTACCCATTATGGGCTTAAATGATGTGTCATGTATTGGTCACAAAAGGACTGTGGAATATTGTGCAGGGTGTTGAAAAATGTCCTATTACACCTATAAATACAGGTACTAAAGCTGATTCAGATGGCATCGAAGATGGTGATATTCAACAGACTCATGTTCGTGCTCTAGTTTCTGCTGCACCTACTGTAGACCAAATTCATTGGGATGGTAGAGATGCTCAACACATGCACTGATAGCCTCAAACATGCCAATATTCTTCACATTCGCTCTTGTAAAGCAACTAAGGATGCTTGGGATACACTTAGCACATTGCATCAGGCTAGGAATGAAGCTCGTATTGCTTGCCTCCAAAAACAGTTGGAAAGTGATCATATGAATGAAGGTGATTCTCTGGACATTTTTCTCACAAAGATCAAAGATTTGAAGAAACAATTCATTTTTGCTGATAAGGCTATACCAAATAGCTATAAAGTGAGCATATATAAAGTTATACCACATAGCTCACTTGGGCAGACCGTTTTGAATGGTCTTCCTGATTCATATCAGAGTTTTGCTTCTACTCTTCATTTGATGATGAAAGG